>CM057481.1:10365127-10787627 GCA_030035585.1 Dugong dugon | reverse complement strand
GGATGAGAAGTTGCTTTGTGCCTATGGTGACACCTACCACAGACAGGATGAAGCACCTGTGAAAGGCCCGTGTCATGCGCTCACCAACCTTCTAGAAATAATAATTAAAAAGAAAAGAACAAGGCATAGCAGTCCCATTCTGAACCCACCAAGCTATATATCACCAAGCATTAGCCCACTGGAAATGACCGAGAGATTCTCTAATCCTGTTACCAATTCCTGAGTCATTTGTTCAGCCTCCAGAACACTGCACCACCAAGGAAACACCCTTAATTGTAACTCCTCGGCTTCTCCTAACTATCTGTGATTCCCAAAAACACAAGATAAACTTTCTGCTCACTTATTTCTGTTCCAGAGCAGAGCATCACCTACTGTTAGATCACATGCAGGTGCTTTGATCTCAGGGACAAAGGGCCCTGCGGGGCTTGGGAAGGGGCTTTTTATAGCCCATGCAGCCCACCAGACAGCCACTACCACAGGCTGGCTGGAGAGGCAGGGAGGCCAAGGAAAACAAGGATGTGGTCACATTAACAATGGCCCTAGAGCCTGCCCATTTGTCGCTCTGTATTCTGCAAAAGGAGCCCTGGTGGGGCAGTGGTCAAAGCACTCGGTTGCTAAGGAAAAGGTTGGCAGTTCGAACTCACCAGTCGCTCCAAGGGAGAAAGGTGTGGCAGTCAGCTTCCGTAAAGACTTACAGCCTTGGAAACCCTATGGGGCAGTTCTTCTCTGTCCTACAGGATCGCTATGAGTTGTAATCGACTCGACGGCAGTGGGTTTGGTTTTTGGTTTGGTATTCTGCAAACTTCTCAGAGACACAGAGCTCTTCCCAAGCAGTTTGAGTTCTGGATAACCTGGCAGGAATTTTAGCTCTCACATCCCAGACCATTTTAAAAATGCTGTATGCCCTCCCCTACCCTGGTTTTTTAACCAAAGATATTACTTATTAACATCCCAGAACTGAAAGTAACTTAGCATAGTAAAATACTGTAATCACAACCATGACTAACAAACACGTATCATTTCTCTTAATTCAAAAAGCAGCGTGAAAACAGCAAGACCTTAAATAGGGGGATGGCGTGACCAGGTTTCAGTGTTGGAAACCATAATTATAAATATCCCTAGTGATGTAGCTTTTGATTAAAATAAGTAGGAAACAAACATTCATTTGCCATATGCCAGCTACCATGCTAAGCACTTGTCAACTTCTGCTTAAAAACTGACTTCACAGAATTGTAAAGGACCCATGGAAAATCCGAGACTGTGCCCCTATGTAGCACTCCACACGCACTGACCACCAGGCGCCATGATGGGTGAGGAGCCCTGGTGGCGCGACAGTTAAGCGCTCAGCTGCTAACCGAAAGGTTGGCAGTTCGAACCCACCCCGTGGCTCTGCGGGAGAAAGACCTGTTGATCTGCTCCCATAAAGACTATGGCCTAGAAAACCCTGTGGGGCCGTTCAACTCTGTCATATGGTGTCACTATGAGTGAGAATCAACTTGACACACCCAACAGCAACCACATGATGGACAGGAGATAAAACAGACCCTACACAGTGGAGCGGCTGGTGGGTTTGAACTGCCAAACTTTCAGTTAACACCCAACTTTAACACCAGTTACCAGTTGCCGTCGAGTTGACTCCGACTCACGGAGACACCACACGCGTTGGAAATGTGCTCCATAGGGTTTTTAATGGCTGATTTATTCGGAAGTAGATTGCCAGGCCTTTCTTTCAAGGTGGCCTCAGGTGGACTTGAATCTTCAACCTTTCAGCTAGCAGCTGAGGGCTTAACCTTGTACATCACTGTAATAAAGAGAAACGTCACCAGGCACCTGTGAAGTCTGTCAGGTGTTGATGCGCTGCCGAGGAGGGAGCAATGACTAGCCCATGCAGTCTAGGCCTCCCCTCTGTTCGAACAATCCTTAATTGAAGAAAGAGGAATAAAATGGAATATAAAATCGAACAGCTTGCTGGAAAGATCAGGGAACCTTAGGGGGGCAGTGAGTTGATGTTAATGTGGGAGGAACAACTCAGAAAGGGGGGTGAGAATGGTTGCACAACTCAAAGAACGTAATCAGTATCACTAAATGGTACATGTAGAAACTGTTGAATTAGTGTGTATTTTGCGGTGTGTATTCTCAACAACAACAACAAAATAAATAAAATTTAGAAAAAAAAATTGAGTAGCATAGAGTAGACAGAAGAAGCCATTAAGAACCTGATCAATTACTATCCATGGGATGAGGACATGATCTTTCAGCAAGGGCTCTCTTCGGGCTCACTAAGGAAAAATGAGCTCGCCGGTGAAGTTCAAGCCCCTCAGCCTGCCTCTATCTGGCTTCCCTCTGACCCCATTCAAGCCGCTGGGCTGACCACACCCCTTCCTTCCAAACTTCACCACCTTTATGGACTTATCCAACCCCACCAAGCACTCTCACTTTCAGGCTACATGCTTCTTGTCCCTGGAACCCTCAAGTGGATTCACTCTTTTTCTCCAGGGGCCACCTCCTCCGGGCAGCCTTCCAGATTGCGCACGCACACACGTACACACGCACACACACACCCAGACGTGCGCACACATGTCCCAGACTGTGCTAGAACCTAAACGGCAAGCATTTCCCCAAGAGAATGTAGCCTCCATGGGGGCAGGGGCTTAGTCCTGCTAATCACTGTGTCCCCGGTGCCTGCAACAATCTACACACTCAATAAATAATTGTCAAATGATAGAATTTGAATTTTTGGTTAACTTGACTTCCTCCCCCAAAAGACAGTAAGCTCACAGAAGGACAAAACTGTCAGCTTAAAGTAAGTGCACCAGACATGTTCACTGAATAAACAAACCGGCAAACACTAGGCCACAAAACAATCGTCGAAACTAAATTATTGCTCCTTATTGTAAAGTTTTTTGTTGTTATTTTTAAATCATAAATTTCCTTCCCTCACAAAATCTTGTCCTAGTTAACTTCACAAATTCTACTGTTTGCATTTGGAAGTCATGATATAACGCCAGGCAGAAGAACTCTGTAACAACAAAGAAAGGATTACTTATTTCGATAAACCTTTCAGCTGAAATTTAAATTCCTTTTTCCTAGAAAATACACTGCATGATCCCTGGCTCCTAACCCTGCTACTCCTGTGTTACTAGGACTTATCAGAGTAAACAGACAGAGAGACAGATGGGTATTTCAAATAGCATGTTAAACAAAATACCCTTTTACATTTATAAAATAAACACAATTTCATTGCTCGTAACTTCTGGATAAAGCGGCAAGAAGAAAAAGGCAAAGAAAACAAATCTAAGAAAAGGGCCAGAGGACTCTCAGAATATCTAATGTCTAGGTTAAGCCTGGCCATTGAGCCTTTCAGCCCTGGAGTGAAACCAGGCCCCCCGTGCCCTGGCAAGGGTCCCTCCCTCCTCCTTCTCCTTCTTCTCTGCCCTCTCCCTTCAGCACCTGAGGGAGCCTGACAGCAACACGCCTTCACATGGTCTGTGAGCACGAAGCTCACGAAGACTGTAGCCGAATGCCCTGATGTCTGCCTCCACTAACTGCCCATGCTTAGGACAAAGAGCGCAGAAGAGCCAGGAGCTGCTCCCCGCCCCTCACCCAGCCCAAAAATCTCAAGAAGTGGCAAGGAAGAAACACCACCCTCTAATAGAAGATGGACCTTGTCACCAAGATACGATATATTTGCTATAAAATTGACTTAAAATTGCTTGCTTTTTTTCTGTTAGAAAGCACCTCATCCCACCATTAACCCCAAGAAAATAGGAGCTCTGAACTGGAGCGTGTCCACTAATGGAACATCAGCTGATTCCATTGTGCCCTGGTGACAGTGGGTCATTCACTCGGCAATGACGACTGAGTGCCTACTATGTGCCAAAGGTCATTACACTGTTTCTTCTACTCGACAGCTGGGTGTCTCCAGGAACTGCCCTATAGGCTTTCCAAGGCTGTATATCTTTACAGAAGCAGACTGCCACATCTTTCTTCCGCAGAGCAGTCGGTTGGGTTCAGCCTGCCGACCTTTTCAGCTAGCAGCTGAGCATCTCCATGGCGCCACCAGGGCTCCATTGTCTCAAGGATAGGGACAGGTTTTCCCAATTCCAGGCACAGTCCCGGTTACACAGGAAGTGGAGAGATGGACACCAAACCCTCATTGAATGTGACGATAAAAAGCAAATGGACCAGGTCCAGATTCTTTCTTATCAAGGCAACTTGTAACATCAAGCCATGCCTTGAGGATCTGGTTTATACTCTGTGAAAAAGATGAAGTCCAATACAGGCTTGCCTTTAGTCTGTTTTGTGTAATTATCAATCAACAGCTTTTTCTGAACATCTGGCTCTATGCCAGACACAGCATAAAAAAGACAGCTACCCTCACGCAGCTTACAGTCTAGAGGAAAGACAAGCATATGGTTAAACATCACCCAGAGAGGCTGCCGGGGCTAGGAAGGTAAAGTGTGTGCTGCGGTTGGTTCCTGGAACAACTTAGGCAGGGAGACTGGTCAGTTTATGAATACAGTCATCCTTATGGTAAAAGAGAAAATGGGGTGGGGGACTGCAGAGGTGAAGCAAGGTTGTCTATGCAGTTCAGAAACAGTGAAACGTTTTATACAAAGAGAAAGGCTATATGTGGGTAGGAGGGAACAATGGTAACAGTAAGTTAAATTGTCCAGAAACCCAGCTGGGAACTCAGGGCTCAGCTGGAAGGCTCTGCAGTGAGCTTATGTGTAAGAGCCCCAGAAAAGGCCTCAAAGCAGAACTGAAACTTCTGCCCATATCCCACTCCCTTGAAAATATTATGGGATAGCTGAACAAACACTGGTGTGTAATCTGTATGCATATGCCATGGTGTGTGGAAGGTGCATCTGGTACATGAGGCCCTAAGTGGCCTCTGGGAAGCTGGCCGCCTGCATCACTTCACACCCTGCCTGCTGGGTCTCCCAGACCAAGGGGCAAAGAAAGTCACCTAGCACATCTCAAAGTCCCAGTCTATTTGTTATTTTGGGGATACCCCACCCCTACCCATGGAGGCCACCACCACCCAAGGAGCTTTCCCAGGACCAATGATTTAGCCTTTCCGTCCTAACCATGCTGCTCTGGTTTCCTGGATCCCTCATCCCTCCAGGAACGTGGTGTGTGGTAGCAGATTCAGCCCAGGCCCACAGATCCTCCCCACTACCCTCTACTGCCTCTGATGGAGCAGAAGACAGATAGAAGACCAGGCGTGGCGAGATGCTGCCCACAAAGCTCTGGTATCGCTTACATTCAAGTGGCAGCTGCTTCCAGCTAAGACAGATAGATCAAGTCAGGAGTAAGACAGGTATCATGTGGAAGATACTATTTTAAAATGATGGCACTACATTATACCTTTCTCATTGACTTGCACGCGTTTGTTGTGTGTATACGTATATGTATATGCGTTTTGGTGGGGTTTTTTGCCACATCACTTGCCTTTGTGCACTTGTTCTCTGGCCCCCAAGAAGCCTTCACAAAACAATTTTACATAAACAAGGAAGAGAACGTGTGTTTGGAGATGGGTCTTCTTCTACCTTCCCACCCACACTCCAACCTTTAAGTACAAAACTGGAAAACATGAAGCAATGCTCATTCATTATTTTCACTTCCTGGCCAAAACAAAACACAGCAAGAAAACTAAACAAACGAACAAAAAAGACCACTTCTCAAAAGTCTGGGGAGCACAAAATAGACGATAAAGGGACCAGGAAATCTCGACATTACTCAGATTGCATCTTGGGAAAACACAACTCTGTGTGACCCCCACCCCACAGGGTCCTTTATGAGTGAGTGAGGTCCCCAGGACACGTGCCCCAGACTAACATTAATTCTCTACACCTTCGACTACAGTTTTCACTATTATGATTCTGAAATAAAAATTTTAATTTTGAGAAAAATGGAAATGAAATTGCCAACTGCATTGTTTTCTACTGCTGCATAACAATATCACCACGAACTCAGGACCTTAAAACAGCACACATACACTCTCTCGGAGTTTCTGTTGTCAGGACTCTGGGCATGCATGGCTTAGCTCGGTGTTCTGCTCAAGGTCTAACAAGGCTGCAAGCAAGGTGTCTCATGGCTCGGTTCCCATCAGTGTCTCTACTGGGGAAGAATCCACTTCCAAACTCCTTCTGGTTGTTGGCCAAATTAATCTCCTTATGGCTGTATGACTGAGGTTCTTGGCTTCTACCAGCCACCCATGGTCCCCTGCCGTGTTGGCCTCTCCACAGGCAGTTCACAACGTGGCCATGTGCTTCTTTTAGGTCTCTCACCCCAAGAAAGCCCCCACCCTCTTTTAAAGGCTTTCACCTGATAAAGTCAGAACTACACAAGATATTTTCCCTTTTGATTAAATCAGTGTCAACCTTAATTATATCTGCAAAATCCCTTCGCCTCTGCCATATTTGATTTGCTAGAAGTAAGTTACAGGTCCTGCCCACACTCAATGGGAAGAAATTAATCAAGACACGAATACCAGGGGGTGGGACTCATGAGGGTCACCCTTGGAACAGGAGTCTCAGGGTGATACAAATGGTTAAACATTAACTACCTGCCAAAAGGTTGGCAGTTTGAACTCACCCAGCGATGCATCAGAATACTAGCCTGGTGATCTGTTTCTGAAAGGTCACGTCTTTGAAAGCCCTACGCAGCAGTTCTACTCTGCACACATGGGGTCACCATGAGTCAGAACTGACTCAACAGCGAGTAACAACAACAACTTTAGGATCTCTCCACCACACCAATAATCTCACCATCATATTGCAAACATATACAGAGGTATGGGGAGTAAAAAAGAGAGAGAAAAGAAAAAGATAACTCCCAGGCTTCTGGCAAGTAAATTTACAGTAGTGACATCCTATGACCTAAGGAACAAAGAAGTGGCAGACTTGGCGGGGGTGGGGGGGTGGCGATAGTAAGTTCTGGTTGGACACTGTATCAGTAAGGCCAGGTTAGGATGCACTGCAGTAACAAACAGTCCCCAAATTTCAGTGACCTAAACAACAAAGACTAAATTCTCACACATGCTGCTTGTCTACTGTGGTTAATCAAGCCTATCTCTGGAGCCCAGGGTAATTGAGGCTCTACCATCTGGAACACTGCTGGGTGTAAAAGCAGGAGAAGGAAGTGCTGAAGATTCACACCCTCACAATTAAATACTCTGATCCAAGAATGGCACACATCACTTACACTCATAATCCACTGGCCAGAGTTAAGACATATGGTCGTGTGTAACTTTAAAGGGGGCAGGGAAGTTGCAATCCTCCTGGAAGTAGTACAGAAATAGCCTAGAAGTAGAGCAGAAGTAGATATGAGTGATTCTCAGTAGTGCCCTCCAAAGATGTGCTATGTCTAAAGTATCTTTAGGATGACCAAAGCCTGGTATCTAGAAGACCATCATACACAAAGCTTGTTGTTGTTGTTGTTAGTTGCTTTGATTCTGACTCATGGTGACCCCATGTGTGTCAGAGTAGAACTGCACTCCATAGGGTCTTCAATGGCTGTGATCTTTCAGAAGCAGATCGCCAGGCCTGTTTTCCAAAGCACCTCTGGGTGGGTTCCAACTGCCAACCTTTGACTAGTAGTCAAGTGCTTAACCATTTGCGCCACCCAGTGACTCCCTAAGAGAGGTAAATGCCTCCTACACTTGCTATTGCCATGATACCTTAGAGTTTTCTTGTTGCCTTTTCAGCTCTTCAAAACTAGTAAACAATTCCTCACACAAAATCCTCTCTTGAAATAATTGGTGAGCTTCTGCTACTGACTTGACCCTGTCTGCCACAAACACAGTCCAGCAATTTCGAAATAAGTCAAATCCTTATTTGTGTTTCCTGAACACTATGGAGACATATAATCCTGAACTATAGTCCTTCAGATTCCACCCTCTGCTCTCTAATGCTCCAGCCATCCCCAGCATAACTCCTCAAAAGTCCTCCTCCCTCATATACTCCAGCCGTCCCCAGACACAGCTCCTCAAAACCCTCCTCCCTCAAATACTCCAGCCGTCCCCAGACACACCTCCTCAAAACCTTCCTCCCTCAAATACTCCAGCCGTCCCCAGACACAGCTCCTCAAAACCCTCCTCCCTCAAATACTCCAGCCGTCCCCAGACACAGCTCCTCAAAACCCTCCTCCCTCAAAAAATTCATCTACCCTTAGCTTCTCCTCCCGTCTCCTTTGTCTTCCCCCCATTTCCTTTCCTCTTCACTGTCCATCGTGAAAGCCCAAGGACGGTCTACCAAAGACAGTGAGCCTCAGAAGGCGGCAGAGCCAAGTCTACAGTCCAGGGCTCTCGGGCATCTCACTTCATGCCAAAGCTGCAAACTAAAATATCCATCTGGGAAAGGCAGGAAACACACAGAAAAACTGGTGAGGCACAAGAATTCTGGGATTCCAACACCACCATGTTGAGACCTCAGTGTTGTAACTACATTAAGCCTCAGAGTCAGAGAGAGAAATGGGGAGTAGGGGGCAGTGGTGACCGCAGAGCCCACGCCCTGTCTGGATGCCAGAACTTCGATTTTTCAAGGAGGCTAGAAACCAAGATTTTTATGTGACATCTCCAGGTTTTTAAACATTGGCACAATTTTCTTTAACACTCTCTGCAGGTTAAATGAAACTTGGCAGGTCCTGCCTGTATTCCCTGCTTGCTACTCCATCCTATGCCAGCCCAAATGCATTCAATATATTCAATTGAACGAAGATTTCATGATTGAAACTACTTTCTTTACAGTTACCTACAGAACCGGGAGGCGCAACAGCAAACCCCAAAGTAAGCCGAATTCTTTCTGCTGTCACTTTTTCCAGTTACCACCAAGATGAAATGAAGAGAGAGAGAGAAGAAAGAACTGAGTGACAAACTACTACTTGATTTAAACCCTCAGAAAATCTGGGACTCAAAAAAAAAAATTAACAGAAGGAAATAACTGTAAAGTAAATCTTTTAAAGTTTATTTTAGAAGAAGGTGGTAGTGATGCATGATTTTTTAAGTGATATTTACAGAACAGTTTGTTCTGGAGTTTTAAACGACACAAATAGAGTAGGCCTGGTGTACACACGTCGAAGTCCTGACAATGAAATTAGGGCCTGATCTAGTGGCAAATTACCCTCTGTTCATCTCACCAACACCTAAGTCTCCAACATGGAGAGGGTGTCATTTGAGTAAGTCGACCCTTTGGGTACGCATAAGGGCACATGCCCACTTATCCCCAAAGCCACACCCACTTACCCCCAAAGCCCCCACGTACAATTACCCAATCTACAAGAGAAAGACACGCTGGGTCTATAATTACCAGATGTGAACGGGAAAAAAATCATGCCCTTTTAAAAGCTAAGCTACATTTTCCAGCCACACTTTTTCAGCCTCAGAGCAAACACCAAAGCAGTATGGTATCTGCCTCCTGGAACCAGGAACAGTCCTGAACACTGTGAAAACCCCTGCTGGTGACCAAAGCAATGTCAGCAAGGCCAGGGGTGGCGGTGGGGAGGGAGAGGTTAATTTCTCAGTCCTTATTTCAACATGCCCCTGTGTGTTATTACCACAGAAGGAAGAAATCAAGTTTCTTAAGCCAGCTAATTCTGCTTCACTTCAGTAAGTGTTTATTGTCGACTACAGTAAGAACTGGCCTATCTAAATGCCACAGACCTCGCCCTCCGAGAGCTGGCAATGAGCTATAACAGGCCTCTGCGGAGTTAATGTGGTTGGCACAAAGGCCATGCCCTAAAGACTCCTTGGAGACCTCCTGTGTTCTCAGTCTGCTGGCTCCTCCTTTACACAAAACTCTAACCAGCCTGGGTGATCTCCAAGCTCACAGATCACATGTGGAAGAGGAAAGAACATACACATATTGTAAAACCAGAGCACATGGTTGTTAGTTGCCGTTGAATCGACTCTAACTCATGGCAACCCCACGTACAACAGAACAAAACATTGCCCGGTCACGTGCCATCTTCACAATCTTTGGCATGTTCCAGTCCATTGCTGCAGCCACGGTATATTTTGAGTGCCTTCCAACCTAGGGAGCCCTGGTGGTACAGTGGTTAACGTACTTGGCTGCTAACCAAAAAGGTCAGTGGTTCGAACCCACCAGCCACTCCACAGGAGAAAGACACGGCAATCTGCTTCTGTAAAGATTTACAGCCTTGGAAACTATGGGGCAGTTCTACTCTGTCCTATAGGGTCCCTACATAGGGTCACTATGAGTCAGAATCAACTCAACAGCAATGGGTTTGGGGTTTTTTTTTTTTTTTGGTTCCAACCCAGGGAGCTCGTTTTCTAGCACTATGTTGTTGTTATGCACCATTTAGTCAGTCTGAACTCATAACAACCGTATAGGACAGAAAAGAACTGCCCCATAGGGTTTCCAAGGAGCAGCTGGTGGATTTGAACTGCTGATCTTTTGGTGAGCAGCCCAGCTCTTAACCATTGCGCCACCAGGGCTCCTTTCTAGCACTATATCAGAGAATATTCTGTTGTGATCCATAGGTTTTCATTGGCTAGTTTTCACAAGTAGATTGCCAGGCCTTTCTTCCTAGTCATACAGACATCAAATGCTGATGAGAAAGGGAGATGTGTTAGAGAAATGGGCAGGAGTGCATGAGCCTCCTGCCCAAAGTGGGCCTTAAAGGGACACTGCAACTTGCTAAAAGGCAAGAAGACACTGTAGCAAAGAAAAAGAGAACAGGACAGAAACATGCACACTCAGACCAAGAAGAAAGGAAGCAAAAGCTGAAACAGCCCAGAGGCAAAACTAGCAGGATTCTCATAGCTGTTAGCGCAGCAGCTGACATTTATGGTGCACTGACACGTGCCAGGGTTGGTGCCAAGTGCTTCAGCTGTATTCTCACCTCCAATCCTCTCAGAAACCCTATGAGGCGGGTATTACGTCTATTTTACAGGTGAGGCTTAAGAGACTTCAAGCCCAAGGTCACAGTTAGGAAAGGTATAGCCAGAACTGAATTCCAAGTCTGCCTTGTTCCAAAGCCTGTCCTAGAAAGAAGCAGAAGGAGTGAATAAAAAGGTTGATGCTGTTTAATAATACTGGAAGCCCCCTCCCCTCCCCTGCCCTGGCTCTCTGTATTCTACATCTAGCTTTGCCCCGTGAGGACGCGGCCATGTCTCTCCAGCAAGGCCTCTGGCACATGGTTTGTGTTCCCTTGCACCTGATGAATGAATGAGTGCCTGTTCTTTCCTCAGAACAACCCTACACTGTAGGTATTGCTATCCCCATTTAACAGACAAAGAAACAGAGCAATTCTTTAAAGCATCCATTTCAAAAATAGAAGAAAAATCTTTCCCTGTAGAAGATACAACCAGGCGTTAGTGTGACAGGCCAAATGACTGTCCTTTTCAAAACAATTCACAGGATTCTGGGAAGGAAAATAAAGCAGAACTACTGGGGGATGTAAAACCATCAACATTTTGTACTACAGTAGCCCCTGACTTAACGGCAAGGTTCCATTCCGATGACTCCATCATAAGTTGGTTCTGATATAAGTCAAATACCCCCCTTTTTTTTATTTTTACTTTTCATTATTATTGCCTTTTATTATCAGTATCTTTATAAATCTGATCTTTGGGAGTTGCAAACATTACACATAAACTTACAGATATATTTTAATACATATATACATAAAAAATACACAAATCATAAAAATTCACTCCAATGATGAAGAAGAGTTGAACAACGTTGGCATTCTGTCAGTTGTGGTAATAATTCCATTTGCAGAAGGTTCTGGATCATCTGGATTATCCCTGGGAATGGGGATGGCATTTCTATTCAGAAAATTAGTGAGAGCTGTCTGTCCGGTCCTTTTCTTTTTTTCTTCATATATTTTGCAGTAACATCTCACTGCTTCCTGAATCTGCATATCGACTTTAGCAAATTACATGCTGCAGCACTGTATGTAGTTCATATTACTAACAATAAGATGTACCAAAAAAAAAACAGACGGTCATAAGTGTGGTCCATCATAACTTGAGTACATCCTAAATTGAGGACTCTACCTGTATTCCTTTATTTCCTTTAATGCTTGAGATAGCAAAACTCATATAGTAAAGTCAGCAATGGGAACAGCTCTCTCAGCAACAAAATTTCATTTATAGGCCATACCCCTGAGAAGTTTACCCATCACGATGATGCAGGTCATCATGACTTTTTAAAGAAAAGAAAGAAAAGAAAATTAACAACCCAGAAAACTAAGCAGCTCATTACTTGTTCTTTTCTAAATATTGCAGAATCACACTTGAAGTGACAGATGTGAGGAGGAAGGAGGTTCACACCCAGAAAGGCAGGAGAACTATTTTGGGGAGGTTTGTTAGAGGAGGTGGCAGAATGCCTGGAGAACTAGTGCACAGATGTAGTGCTGGCATTGTACGCATCCATTCACTCATTCATTCATTTGTTCATGCAACAAGCATTTACCAAGTCCCTAAAGGAGCCTGGCCCAACAACAGAAGCTGGAGATGCCATGGGGAACCAGACATCCTCCCTGCCCTTCAGAAGCTCACGGTCTGCTGGGAAATCATAGGCAAGTAAGAAGTCAATCAGCACTATCTACGATAGGGGATGTTCCAGGGATTCCGGGAGCTCAGCCTGGGGAAGAGGGATTGGGGAAGGCCTCTTGGAGGAGGTGAGATATGAATCTTGAAGTGGGGGATGACCAGCAAAAGACATGGGGGAAGGGCTTTCCTTGCTTTGGAACAGGGTGGGCAAAAGGCTGGAGGCCATTTAAGCCTTGAACCAAAACTATCCCGAGGTCACCTTTTAGCAAAATAACAAACTGGCACACAGAATAAAGGCTATCACCCCCAAGTACAGGGCTCCATTAAAAAATGAGACCAAACAGTCAATAACTTCCATCTTTTTACGCAAATAACGTGGGGCTTCTGCATCTGCTTCCCAGCCTCACTCTCCCCCCATGAGGTATTTTCGTAGGAGTGCTATGCTAATTATTTTACAGCAACACATGGAAGAGAATTAGCATGGCGGCATTTGTGGGGGTGCCTTACAAGGGGAGGGCGCGGCTGGCAAACAAACACAGAAGGTGCGCGTTATTTTTGTAAAAACACAGTACTCTAAAGCAAAGATGAGAAGACGAGGGGGCAGAGAAACTACAGTACAGGCAGTCATGGACTGTGAATGAATTCCATTCCTAAGTCTGTCTTTAAGTCGAATTTGTACATAAATCAGAATAGTTAGGTGCAGTTTGTATCATCAGTTAGTCAAACGTTTTCTTAGTATATAGCCTATAATGCATCTTTCTAGGCATAAAAACATTAAAGAAACACTTCCAGATACACTAAAACATCTTTAACATAATAATATAGTAATAATAATAATAATGTTTTGATGCACATCATAAAGTAGTGCCTGTTTATTATTACAAATCATTGTATGTAACCCAACTTTTTAATGTAATAGGTTTACAGGGGTTGGCTCTTAACTACGCATTTGTACGAACGTCAGATGTTCGTAACCTGGGAACTGCATATACTGGAAATGGACAAAACAGGATGCAGTTAATGAGAATGTTGACATATTGTGGAAAATGTAACTAAGTCACTGAACAACGTGTGTAGAAAATGTCAAATGGGAACCTAATTTGCTGTGTAAACTTTCAGTGAAAACACAATAAAATATTCTTTTTAAATTCCAACATTTTTGATTCAAACTTTACCCAAACTTTGTCTAAATGTATCAAATTAGACATTTAAAATATGTGCAGTTTTTTATATGCCGATTATACTTTGTATGTCAATGCTTATCAAACTATACATCCTAAATATGTGCAGTATATTGTATGTTTATTGTATCCTCAATAAACCTGGAAAATGTCCCACCCCCTTCCCCCCCCCACCCCAGAAAAGGCAGGAGGACTGGAAGCACAAGGGAGTTAGGGGAAGGGGACTGCTGTGTGTCTCTCGGGGAGAGAGAGAATGAGGCTGGAGAAGTGATCAGGGCCAGGACTCACACGCCATGGCGAGATCTTTGTATTTTACCCTGAAGGGAATGGAAAACCATTCAAGGTTCTTATGCAAGGAAATTACATGACCAGACTGGCATTAAAAAATAATAATCTGGAGACAATGTAGATAGAAGACTGGACCGAGGTTTAGACTAGAGGCAAAGAGGAAAGTCACAAGACTCTGTCATTGATCAGGTTACAAGTATTGAAACCTAAACCAAAGTAGGGATGGGGAGAATCAAAAGGAGGGGACAGAGTCAAGAGACCCTTCAGGGAGAGAATCAGCAGGAAGTGTGGGCCGATTTGGATAGGGGTTATGAAGAGGAAGAAAGGAGTCAAGGATGACCTCAAAGTGTGTGGTTTGGTTGTGGCAGGGTTGAGATGCTGGGTCCATTCCCTAAGAAAAGGACATGGGACAAGATTTGGGAGAAAGTGGCAAGTTCAGATTCAGACATGTTGAGTTTAAAGTGCCTTTGTCTGGTGAGAGCCCCTAGTCATCTGTGTCTCTAGATCACACTCACTCTATCAGTTTTCCATTGCTGCATAACATCGTTGCCACAAATTTAGTGGTTTAACACAACACTCATTTATTATCCCACAGTTTCTGTGGGTCAGGCATCAGGCATGACTGAGGTGGGTCCTCTACAAGGCTACAATCAAGGTGTCAGCCAGGGCTGGGTCTCATCTGAAGCTCAACTGGGGAAGACCCTATTTCCTACTCACATGGTTGTGGGCAGCCTTCAGTCCACAGCAGACTGCCAGACTAAGGGCCTCAGTTTCTTGCTGGTTGTCAGTCAGAGGCCACCCTTGGCTCTTCCCCACATGGCTCTCTCTGCAGGCAGCTGGCAACATGGCAACTTTCTTCTTCAAAGCCGGAAAGAAAGGGAGTCTCCTTGCAAGACAGGCATTATAATTTTATGCAACACAATCATGTCCATATAATCATGTCCATATGGTCACTTCTGCTGTATTCTGTTCCTTAAAAGTAAGTCACAGATCCTATGCACACCCAAGGGGAGGGGATCGGACAAAGGTGTGAATACCAGGAGGCAGGGATCATGGAGGCCACCTTAGAGGCTGTCCACCAAACTCATTTTCATTTGGTCTCTAAAACTAGGTAGGAGACCCTTGAGACCCTTCCTTACCTCCTAGACCCCATGACCAAAGCAACTAGATATCGAGTGGTATGCAAATCTGGATCCACCACCCACCCATCCTTCTCAATCCTACCTCTTTCATGAAAACTTCCCAAGGAGACTCTCCTCTTTCCCCCTCCCCATTCCATTCTGGTCTCACAGCACTTAAAATTTAAACTACTAGTTTACAAAATTTGCATACCTCTCAAAAGAAACAATAATAGCTCCATTTATTAAATGCTTACTATATATCACTCAATATTCTGAAAAACTATACATACGATATCTCATTTAATCCTTACAGTGATCTTACGTTAAATGCAAATATTTTATCTGCTTTACAGGTGGCAACATTGAGGCACAGAGAGGCTAAGAAACGTATCCA
The DNA here is from genome assembly GCA_030035585.1 of Dugong dugon. Lineage (NCBI taxonomy): Eukaryota > Metazoa > Chordata > Mammalia > Sirenia > Dugongidae > Dugong > Dugong dugon. The sequence goes on along the minus strand of CM057481.1, from coordinate 10,772,120 downwards.
AAGTCACAGAGCTAATAAATAGTAGGTACAGAGCAGTCTGACTGCAGAGCCCACCCTCAAAGCCAGACGACACATCTAAACAATTATATTTTTAGGAACTTCTGAGTTGAGAAAATAACCAAACACCACTTTGAATCTAGGAACAGTTTTACATGTATTTGTAGGTAATATCTACAAGCATTTGCAAAAAGCAGCGCATGCATCTGCAGCTGTTTATTCTTTCCACAAACGTGGATTGGCAAGTACTGCAGAGCCTCACAACCCTCCTCATGACGGCTGCCTGTGCTGCTTGGGTTATAACCTCCCTCAGCAGTTCTCAACCAGGGTGACTCTGCCCCCCTCCTCCTAGGGGACAGCTAGCAATGTCTGGAGACATTTTTGATTGTCAAGACAGGTGAGGGGGTGCTGCTGGCTTCTAGTAGGTAGGGGCTAGGGAGGCTGCTAGACATGCTACAATACATAGGACAGCCCCCACGACCAAGAATTACCCAGCCCAAACTGTCAATAGTGCCAAGCTTGGAAGACCCTGATGTACATCCCTGTACAATTCTCTAATGGTTTTATATGTATTTGCCCAACTCTCTGAGAGAAACCTACAAGTCATCAGAGAGGGAACACTTGAGTTCCTCACCACCCCATTTTCCCCCAACTACACCTACATTTCAAACATGGTTGTCCTTTCCCAACTGACATTTCAAAGATAAAGTAGGCTTTACTGCTACAAGAGCTATTCATTCCACGGTTAACATATTCCTTCCACATTAGGAGCTTCTATTTTGAACTTACTGAAGGCTAATTCACTTCTGGAGGTAATAAGATCCTACTCAGAGCAGCCTTCAGCACCTGTATATGTGAATTAGCAAACGAATCCCTGGTTTAGAAAAATCAGATGAATTAAACTACATACAGAACAGAGACAAACAGGTGCCCTGAAGGTATCACTGAATGCCAAGGACGGAAAGGTGTGTACCTTCTTACACCACCACTCATCCACAAATGTGTAAGAGCCACTGACGTGCAAATGGACTAGCGACCAAAAATGACCCTGAAGAAAAAAAAGAAAATCACAGTTCACTGGGAGGAAGAGAATTTGTTAGGAACCACACCAGATGTATTTGCCGAATGATGAACGGGCTCTGCCAGTTGTTAGCACAAGTGGGAGCTGCATGTATGTTGAGATGAGAACACGCCGTAATTCTAGGAAGGGGTATGTGCTATTATTCCATTTTGAACATAAATTGAAACCCATCCTCCGACAATGACAGGTCCCGGGGTGGCACAAATGGTTAAGTGCTCAGCTACTAACTGAAAGGTTGGTGGTTCAAATCCACTCAAAGGCACCTTGGAAGGAAAGTCTGGCAATCTGCTTCCAAAAGGTCACAGCCTTGAAAACCATATGGAGCAGGGTTCTACTCTGCAGCACATGGGGTCGCCATGAATCGGAATCAAATTGGTTGGGGTTTGGTTTCAGACAATGACTTGACTGAGTCCCCGTTCTGTTCCCCTCAATCCCAATACATTTTCTACCAAGCAGGAAAATGTCCTGTTGTGTATTTCCGTGCCTCTATGACACACACTCAGGGTACAGCCTGTTTCTCTTTCCCTCTCAGATAAACAAAAAACAAGTCCATTGAATCCCAAAATAACCTAGAACCTCTGGGTCCCGCCCACACATCTGTGAAGCTCTAAAACTGTTTGTCTGCTCCAGCACTGTACTCTCCACGGGGGGCTGATGAATCAGACTGGACAGGACCACGCAGGCTCTGAATTCCTCAGGAGCATCTTGATTACGGCCAATTAGTGAGGCTGCACACAGAAGCCCAGTGACTCAGCCCGCCTCACAGCCCAGGTGAAGCCAGCAGGGCTGCAAAACCAAGGCCATTAGCTCCTGCTGTTCCCCACCACTCCAAAAATCAAATCCCAGCTGGCTGGGAAAGACAATGGCCACTTTGTACAATCCACCACAGATTATTTTTAAAGGGGGTATGAGAGATTCAAAGCAGTGGGGAACCCCAAAATTAGTAACAGTCACCTTTGTAATTCACTAAAGGTTTTTTTTTTGAAACAACTGATCGAACTCCTCAAAGACAGTTTCCTTAGGCTAATTTGAACATTTTCCCTCAAACTCCCTGTTGTTGTTCTTGTGTGTCATGGAGTCGATTTTGACTCAGAGCAACCCCATGTAACAAAGTAGAACTTCCCCCATAGGTTTCCTAGGCTGAATCTTTTTCAGGAAGGAGCCCTGGTGGCGCAGTGGTTAAGTGCTCAGTTGCTAACTGAAAGGTTGGCAGTTCAAACCCACCTGCTGCTCTGCCAAAGAAAGCTGGGGTAGTCTGTGCCCAAAAAGATGACAGCCTTGGAAACTCTATGGGGCAGTTCTACCCTGTCTTACAGGGTTGCTATGAGTTGGAATCAACTCGATGGCAAGAGGGATTTTTTTTTTTTGCGTTAATCTTTAAGGAAGCAGATAACCAGGTCTTTCTTCCACAGAGCTGCTGGGTGAGTTTAAAATTGCCAATCTTTCGGTTACGAATCGAGTACTTAATCATTCCCTGCGCGCCTATTGAACAGCATCAAGAAACAGCAATGCAGGATGTACCGGGGCATGAGGTAAAGGGGCCTGGGGCTAAGGTTCATCTGAGCATTAGCCTGTTCTTCAGGGGTTGGTGGGCTCATGTGGGAGGACTGAGCTCCTGGCTAAGACTGGTTTGGAGTTTGAATTGGCAACTAGTTGGTATCAGTCTGTATCTCTTCATTCATTCATTTATTCACACCAGACTCCAAAGTCCAGACTTCAAGACCTGCCAGGATCTAACCTGTTGCTATTGAGTGGATTCTGACTCACAGCGACCCTAGAGGACAGAGTAGATCTGCCCCACAGGGTTTCAAAGGCTGTAAATCTTTACGGAAGCAAATCACCACATCTTTCTCCATTGGAGCAGCTGGTGGGTTTGAACCTCCGACCTTTTGGTTAGCAGATGAGCGCTTAACCACTGCGCCACCAGGACTCCTAGCCTTCCCTTTATTCGTTCTGCCTATACTTGCTAAGCCTTTACTCTCACACATGGGGCTTTTACTCTGCCTTTCCCTTCCTCTCCGGGAAGACTCCCACTGTTGCTGTCTGCTTAGTGAGACACCACACATTCTCCGTGACTCAGGGGCCCAAATTAAGCTCCACCTCCTCTAAGAAGCCAACCCTGACCAACTCCAGCCACTCTGTCTCACACTATTCTCTGAATACCTCAATGAGCCAGGAGCAGCCCGGCATCAGAGCAAATGTTCATGGAGCTCCTATGATATACCAGGCACTATGCCCAGCTCTTTATATAACTGACCTGATTTAATCTTCCTATGCCAGGTAAATACTATTACCTCCACTTCACAGATGAGGAAACAGAGGTTCAGAGAGGAAAAGCATCTTGCCCCAGTTCACACGGCTAGGAAACAGCGGAGCTGGAACTCAAGCCCATGTTCGTCTGAGCATTAAACCGGAGGTCGGCAAACTTCTCCTGTAAAAGGGCCAGGTAGTAAATATTTCAGGCAGCCTGTCAATTCTGCCATTGCAGTGCAAAAGCAACCACAGACTATACACCTAAAACAGAAAGGACCTTTCTGAGCTCACTAGCCGTATGAAAACAGGTGTCTCATGGGCCTATGTGACACATTTCCCTCAGTGGAGTCAGTGGGCTAAATGACCCTTAGCAATGCTCCTCCCGTTCCCGTACAGTCAACTCTGTCCTCTCCCACATCCACAGTTAGAAGCCAGGAGCCGCTGGGTGGTGCAAATGGGTAATGCACTCAGCTGCCAACTGAAAGGTTAGAGGTTCCAGTCCACCCAGAGGCACCTCAGAAGAAAGGCCTGGCAATCTACTTCTGAAAAATCAGCTGTTGAAAACCCTACAGAGCACAGTTCTACTGACACACATGGGGTTGTCAGGAGTTGGGGTCAACTCCACGGCAACCAGTTATTGTTAAAAGCCACACTCTGTGTGTCTCCCAAAGTCGTCACAACAACCCTTCTGCAATGCAGGGACTAACGGCCATTTGTGCAGGCATGCACACAAAGCACAGGGTGCTCTTCTCACCGCTTGAAACAGGCAGAACATGTTTCAGGAGACTAAAGACCAACAGTCATTTCAGAGGGTCTGATTTTACATTCCATTGTTAAACCTTAAGAAGTCACGACTTTCAGTGGAATGAATGATCTGTGGAATCAGATATACCATGTCTTATCATGTGATTTAAAAAAAATCTAAATAAACAGAGCAAGCATCACGGAAATCACTTTCCAGAGTGTCTTTCATTTATGGTCCCTTCCCCCCTCCAGGTCTGCCTGTTCTACTCCGAGGCACCAAACTGCCATATTAAACCACACTGTCCATGTAACATTTTCTCCCCCATAAAAGCTTCTGCCCTAATTCTGCAAATGCCCTAACGCTGGCCGAGCACAGAAATGAGGGAAACTTACTCCCTGTAAGTTAATGTGTGTTCTCGTGGAAAAACCACAAATTTGAGAGCCAGAAAATTAGTTTACTGCTGGAGTAACCTTGAACCTCACTAAACCCCAAGTTCCTCATTTAGAGCATGAAAACAAAAATGACTATCACACAAGGTTCCTGATTAAACGAAACATTTTTTTAATTTAATTATTTTATTTTTGGCGGCACTATACACAACCATATATCCACTCACAATTTCTACGCGTACAGTTCAGTGACGTTGGTTACATACTTCACAGTGAGTCACAATATTTACTAAGCAACTGAACCAAACACTAGCCCTCACCCTCCTCTTCACCCACATGATTTATTTTTTAAACCACATGAAGTAGAATAACTACCGTAATGTCTGTTTTGTTTTTGTTTACTTTCCATACACATTCTTTTAAAGGTCCAAAGTTATCAGCATAAGGTAAAATATGTACCGTGGAACAATTATATTGGATTATCTAAAGTCATGCTCTTCCTAGATTACTGTTTTAAGTCCAAAGTCAAGTGTATGAAACAATTAATAGAGCGAAAGCATATTTCAATCTACCTTACATGCTTGGTGTGGATAACATAATACAACGATCACCTAATCAGCCAGACAAAGCTTGGTTTCCAAAAGGCAACTCCATCCCAAGGTGGGCAGCAGATGCCCACTGAGCTATGCGGCTTAGGCTATGGGAACTAAAGCCAGGCTCTTTGGCTCACATTCTAGTGCTGCCACTCACTAGCTGTGGACGTGGACAAAGCCCTGGCCTCCTGGAGCCGCATGTTCTCATCGGTAATATGGGATGAAGGTGCCTGCCCCACAGGCTGGTTGTGAAGGTCAAATGACATAATCCATGTAAAGCATTGAACACACTGCCTGACATCTTGTAAGGAATCAATGGCTGTAGGTTATTCTTGTTGTTAGGTGCCATTGAGTTGATTCCAACTCTATAGCAACCCCATGAGACAGAGTAGAACTATCCCATACGGTTTCCTAGCCTGTAACCTTTACGGGAGCAAATCATCAGGTCTTTCTCCTGCAAAGCCACTACATTAAGACAGAGGTCCCCAGGCTGCGGAATATTCCACTGCCTCAAGCAGCCTGCTTGGCACACTCCATAGCTTTGCATTAAAATCCTGGTTCCCCTATCCTTAACTGCTGCCTCAAACTAGAGGAAACTGGCAGAAACCTGTTTAGGTGTCATGTTGACATTAGGGATAACCTTTTAGCTCATTAAATACCTCATACACAGTAACTTCCCCACCTCTGGGTGGAGTTTAACTGCCATTTTCTGAACATGTGATACATGAAGTTATATGTAAACCCTACTGCACCTGTGTAGTATGATTAAGAATGTTGTTGATCCTACCAATAAACCCCTTAAAAGTAACCTTTCCCCTTGCCATCGCTGAGCAGTCTTGGCAACAACAGCCCCAACTGTTCCTTTCCTTGCCCAATGAAATACAGGTGCCTTTCTATTCTCCCACCGAGGTCTCTAGTTTATTGGCTGAGACGAGACACGCAGAGCAGAACCTGGGGTTTCCACCTGGCAACAACATGGGTTTGAACTGCCAAAACTTTCAGTTAGCAGCCAAGCACTTACCTGTTGTGCCACCAGGGCTTCTTAGGCTATCATTAGTGTTATTATTAATGTTGATTTTTTACCACTAAAGAGATTCTAAAGTATACGTGATGCTGAAAAAAAAGGAGCTGAAAGTAAATGCTGAACAAAAAAAATCACTGGGAAGCGTAAGACTGGTCAGGGTGGCATCTTAACAAGGGGCTAACTCAGTTGGTAGAAATTTATTTCCAAGTGTATACACATGTGAAAACCCTGGTGCATTTGTTAAAAACTCCAGCACATTATCATCACACCACGTGTATCTAACCAGACTGGGGAGTCTATCACAGAGCAACTGTTGAGTTAAAAGTGGATCACAGTTGTCCAGATGAAGACAGTTTCTTGATTTCCTTTCTCCTTTTTTCCACTTCTTGTCATCCTCCCACAAATGAACCTGTTTCCCCATGCCAAGAATAGACAGCTCAGAAATGAGATAAGGGAAAAACTAAAAGAGAGAAGGAAAGACCTAGGAGAATAAGGATTTCAGAGAAAATAATCAAGGAGCAGTAGCTTTGATTAGACAATCATTCACTTGATAAACACTGTGACCTGCTCTGTGCCAGATTCTATATTACATGCTCAATGTTTTTGGCTCTAGTTTTTATAACCAAAATGCAAAGTATATATTCTTATTCCATTTGACAGAACAGCAAACTAAGGCTCTTACAGGCAAAGTAATTTGCCTCAGGCCATACAGCTGGTTAAGTATTGAGTCAGTATTGAACTTTAGCCTCTGGTTCAAAAGCTCTTCCGAAATAACCCCTGCTGCTTCTCTAAGTTCTGTGACAGGTGTGCAGGGTTCCTGCATATAAAAACCAAGGCTGGCTCTATCCCTCAAGGACCAGAGAGTCTATTGGAAAGGAAAGACAGAAGAAAATAATGATGATACAATACGAAGACATGCTCTCCAGGGCTAAGAACAGCATGAAATGGGAGCACCCAGGAGGAAGGGACGCAGCTCAGGGTGTGAAGAAAGCATCCCAGAATAAGAAATGTAAAAGTTGGGTACTGACGGATGAAAAAGAGTTTGCCAGGCAGAAAAGAGGGAGACAGGCGTCTGGGCCTTGGGTAATCCTGCAAACAGAAGCACGGAGGTATGAAAGATCCTTGTATGTTGGAGGCAGAAAGATGGGAGGTATATGACTGAGCTATGAGGGAAATGGAGAAGGGCTGGAGGGAAAGACTGGGGGCCGACTGTGAAAGCTTCATCAGCCATGCTATGGAGTCTAGAGTGGATTCTATAGACAAATTGTAGGCAGAGAGAAACACCAGTACAGATGAGAGAAGATGAAGGGTGTGGAAAACAGGGTGAATCAAAGGCACATACATGGAGTAGGTTGTCCTGTAAGACAAGTACATCAAAGGCTGCCATGAAACTTGAAGAAAAGATGATGCCCACAAAAAGGAGATTCCACCATAGAAATAGAGCTCACAAGAGAAATACAAGCAGTTTAGGATCCTCAATATTTGGGACATGACACTGAAAAACTGTTTTATTGACTACGCAAAAGCATTTGACTCTGCAGAGCATAACAAATAATGGATAATGTTGGGAAGAATGGGAATTCCAAAACACTTAATTGTGCTCATAAGAAACCTGTGCATAGACCAAAAGGCAGTCGTTGGAACAGAACAAGGGGATACTGCATGGTTTAAAATCAGGCAAGGTGTATGTCAGGGTTGTATCCTTTCACTACACTTATTCAATCTGTATGCTGAGCAAATAATCCAAGAAGCTGGAATACATGAAGAAGTACACAGCATCAGGATTGGTGGAAGACTTATTAACAACCTGCGATATGCAGATGACACACCCTTGCTTGCTGAAAGCGAAGAGGGCTTGAAGCACTTAGTGATGAAGATCAAAGACCACAGCCTTCAGTATGGATTACGCCGCAACATAAAGAAAACAAAAATCCTCACAACTGGACCAATAAGCAACATCATGATAAACGGAGAAAAGATCGAAGTTGTCAAGGATTTCATTTTATTGGATCCACAGTCAACACCCATTGAAGCAGCAGTCAAGAAATCATAAGACGCATCACGTTGGGCAATTGTGCTGCAAAAGACCTCTTTGAAGTGTTGAAAAGCAAAGATGTCACCTTGAGGACTAAGGTGCACCTGACCCAAGCCACAGTATTTTCAGTCGCCTCATATGCATGCAAAAGTCAGATAATGAATAAGGAAGACTGAGAAGAATTAATGCCTTTGAGTTATGGTGTTGGCAAAGAATATTGAATATACCATGGACTGCCAGAAGAACAAACAAATCTGTCTTGGAAGAAGTACAGCCAGAATGATCCTTAGAAGGGAGAATGGTGAAACTTCATCTTACGTACCTTGGACGTTTCAGGAGGAACCAATCCCTGGAGAAGGACATCACGCAAGGAGGAAGACCCTCAAGGAGACAGATCGACACAGTGGCTACAACAATGGGCTCAAACATAGCAATGATCATTAGGATGGCGCAGGACCAGGCAGTGTTTCATTCTGTTGTACAAAGGATCGCTATGAGTCAGAACCTACTCGACGGCACAAACAACAAACTGGAAAACAGAACAAGCCAATAGCATATTTGATATTTAGACCAGTAAGAAAAAGGGAGAGAAATTTTGAAAAGTGAAAGTGATAGAGATTAGCACACAATCTTCAATAGAGACCTCCAGAACCCAAACAGTAAGAAGTCAAGACTCCATATTCAGTATGTGTTCTGAGGAATTTAACTAGGAGGAATAAGAAGTTGAAAACAACCAAAAAATGAAAAAAAAAAACAAACACAGTAAGTCTGGTTTGGAAGGGAGATCATGAAACCATGGGACATACACAGGGACATCAAGAGGTCAAGCAGCACTACCAGTGAGAGTGGACAATGGTCAGCCAAGCCAAGATGTTACGTATCACTGTAGGGACAGAGTTCGTGCCCATGGTGGGCGGGGGAGAGGGAGGTTCTGCATTTTCCCCTAAGAGATACACTACAAATAGTATATAAACAAGGGGCCTGGGCACCAGGGTGCGACCTAAGTTACACCCAAGCGGCGCTGAGACTTGCAATAACAGTATAGCTTCCTTGTGGGGAGCCTTCTATGGCTTCCATGGTGCTGGATGCAAGTATGACTCACGTTCAAGAATTAAAGGTTCTCCTGGAAAGCCATTGTTATTGTGTTCTCCCAAAGGATATGCTCAAATCCTAACCCTAGTGAATGTCTGGGGAAATAGATTTGCATTGCAGATGTTATCAGTTCAGTTAACGAAGTCATACTGGAGCAGTGTCTTGGTTATCCAGAGCTGCTGTAACAGAAATACCACAAGTGGGTGGCTTTAACAAACAGAATTTTATTTTCTCATAGTTTAGGAGGCTGGAAGTCCGAATTCAGTGAGCCAGCTCTAGAGCAAGGATCGCACACTCTCTTTCTGTCTCTCTCTCTCAGTTCTGGGAGAAGGTCCTTGGTGATCACGTGGCATCTATCTTCCACTCCGTCTGTGCTTGCTTGCTTCTTGCTTAATCTGCTCTTTTATATCTCAAAAGACATTGACTTAAAACATACCCTACACTAACACTGCCTCGTTAACATAACAAAGAAAACCCTATTCCCAAGTGGGATTATAAGCACCGGTATAATAGGATTTGCAACACACATTTTGGAGGGAACACAATTCAATCCATAACAAGGAGGATGGATCCTAATCCAAATCCCTTCTGAGCGGGGTCTCATAAAAGAGGAGGACCGACACGGAGGAGGGGAGCACACACACAGGAGGACGACAGCATGTCAGGATCTGTCTACAAGCAAAGGAATGCCAGGGATTGCAAGCAGCCACTAGAAACTAGGAGAGAGGCATGGAACAGTTCCTCTCTCAAAGCCTCCAGAAGGAATCGACATAGCCAAGATCCTGATCTGGACTTCCAGCATCCAGAACTGTGAGAAAACAAACTTCTATTCTTTAATGCCACCCACGTGGCAGTATTTCGTTATGGCGGCCTAGGAAGCTAAGACAGCCTTGTTTCATTACACACACCACTTCTCCAGAAAGGAAGGTGACGTATCTCCAGTGAGACAGGCAGAACAGCCAATCCTCTATCTGAAGGACTCAGGGGCGTTCCCAATAAAACAAGATAAAATCTGAAAACTCTGTCTCCTGCTAAGTGGAAAGGACACTGGTCCACCAAAACAAGAATAAACAGACGAAGAAAGGTCCCAAAGACCAAGACAATGGGAAACCAAGGAGGGATTTTAAGTGTTAGAGCCACAAGGGACCTTAGCAACCATCTTGTCCAACTCTCTGTTTTATACACTAGGAAAGTGTAAGACAGCCCCCGCCCCAGCCTCACACAGCAAATTGGCAGCGGCAAGGTGGGGGGGGCGGGGAGGTGAGAAAGAGATGGAACTAGGGCTTCTCACATCATCCACTCCAAGCTGCTGCTCTTCCTGAGCACAGGTCCCAAGTCCTTGGGTCAACCAGCCTTCCCCCAACTTGTGGGCTCAAATTCCTCTTGAGAGAGAAATGAGGTTTAGAAGCTCAGAATTCACAAGGGCACAGATGACATGAAAGAGATGGGAGATAAACCAGCCACACCCTGGTTCTGGAATACCTGAATTATTGATTTGGGTGATGGGTGGAGGACCCCTTTCAGCTCCACTCTCATATCCTGCTCTTGTTTAGCCTGCATATCCAGTTGTGCCACTGATTATTTTGTCTCTTGTGAAAATGCAGGAACAATTCCCCACAGGCCTATTCAGAAGGGACACTGGGGCTCCTCCTGACAGATGTCATCCTCCTGCCTCAAGAAAGCTTGTCCACTTGGAGCAGATAGGGATCTTGCTTTGGGAGCTTTGCCCAACAGCTGGAAGGAGGCTCCTTCTTTCTTGCAGTACGGCCTGTCTTGGGATTTCTGAGCCTGACCTTTCTAGAATGCTCAAAAATCTGCCCAGCACAGAAACTGGAGAAACCCTGAGAGTATGGTTCCCAGACACCCTTTTAGCTCGGTAATGAAGTCACTCCCGAGGTTCACCCTTCAGCCAAAGATTAGACAGGCCCATAAAACAAAATAAAACTAATGGGGCACAGCAGCCCAGGGACAAGGACTAGAAGGCAGGAGGGGACAGGAAAGCTGGTAATAGGGAACCCAAGGTCGAGAAGGAAGAGTGTTGACATGTCACGGTGTTAACCAACATCATAAAACAACATGCGTACTAACTGTTTAATGTTCTGTAAACCTTCATCTAAAGTACAATGAAAAAAATAATTTAAAAAAAAAAAGACTCGATAAGAACCTTAGGGGGCAGTGAGTTTATGTTAATGAGGGAGGAACAACTCAGAAAAGGAAGGTGAGAATGGCCGTACAACTCAAAGAACGTCATCAACGTCACTGAATTGTACATGTAGAAACTGTTGAATTGGTGTATGTTTTACTGTGTACAGTTTCAACAAAAACAACATAATTTTTTTTTTAATTTTACGTCACTGATTTCAAGGGAGTCTACATAAACAAAATGGGTGAGACATGAACTCCTATTACTCCTTCAGTGCTTATTTTAAATGTAATGTCTTCTTCTGGTCTCCCGTAACACTTTGCACATACGTGATATGCATACATTTCTTTTACATATCTGCTTTCTGATTAGTGTTGAAAATCCTGGGGGACAGAAACTCAGTCTTTTTCAATATTTCACTCCTAGACCATAGTACAAAGTAGACTTTTGGTAAATGTGTATGAACTGAACTAGGAGAAAGAGCTCCACGTGGTAAGAACGGCATCAAGGGGGATTCAAGGAGGTCAATGTGCAGCTCTGTGTTAGCCATGTGGCTTTCAGTTGCAAGTGATAACTACGCTACTAATTTAAGTCAGATAGGGAATGTATAGAGAAAAAAAATCTGCCCAGCAATTGGCACACTGGCCTATCTGAAGACGTCGGTTCCCTGTAGCCTGGTGTCCTTTGGGAGAGGTAAACAGGATGGTTGCAACTGGTTTCCAGGGCGGCCACATCCAGACACAAACAGTAGTCTGGCTACATGGCAGTGTAATGAACATCATTTCTGCATAATACCTTTATGATACAGAGAGAAATAAAGAACTGAGTTTGTGGATGACGATGCAGAAAAGAACAGAGAAACAACGGGGCAGAATAGAAAGCAACAGAACGAGAAATGGAATAAACGTGGGATCACACCTTATAGTCTTCTCCCTGAAGAACAAACTCCTGATGAATAAAAACGACCGTAACTGAAAAACAAAAATAGAGCTGCTGAATCTCAATTTTGAGCAACTCATCCACAGCAGAAAAAATGCACAGACAGTGAGTATTTCAACCTTAGAATTAAGCCCTTATTTTCAAGTCAATTAATTAAGTCCTCCTGACTGCCAATGCTAGCCCCAAACACCGTGGGACACAGGAAAGAAAGGTAAAGCAGATTCTTCCTTGCCCAAAGAAGCTGGAAACCCAAGCAACGTGTACCCAACCCAAGGCCACTCCCTGAGCGTCTTTCTGTGATCAGAATAAATCCCTCAGTGCTCATTTTCTTTGTGTCGAAAAAAGGTGCAGCCACACAGTGACTTTTGCTTCACTTTAAACAGAAGAGCATTTTATCTATTAATACAAGTTTTAAAAAATCAAATTGGTCAAAACTGCAAAATTGTCTTCCAATCTTCAGTACAAAATAAAGTCTGCAGACTCTGCATAAGAATCACCTGGGATACAGGTTAAAATGCAGGTTCCTCGGTCTCATCAAGACCCACTGGGAGAGGGTCTCAGGCATGGTCAGGGAAACTGCACCTTTATCAGCGCTGCAGATGAACCTGACGTTTACTCAAGTTTGAGGACTGGGGCTTCCAAAATCGCCACGTCCCAGCCCTCTTGCCTACTTACTTGTCCCAGAGTCCTCCTCACAAAACAGAAGTCTCATCACGCCATTCTCCTGCTTTAGGAAAAGAAAGAGAAGGAAAGAAAACCAAAATCTTTGCTATTTCCTCACTGCCCACCAAACCAAATCCAAACTTCTAGTGTTATATTCAAACTCGGGCCACCTCCGCTGCGTAGTCCCTCCTAACCAGGAAAGTGTTCACAATATGCTATTAAATGAACGAGAAGCTTACAAAACAGTCTGTACGGAAACCGCAAGCGTGGGAGAGAGCCCGAGAGGACACACACCTGAACGTTACCAGCGATTAACTCTGGGGGCAAAATGCAGGGGATCCTCTTTTTCTTTTCTGAGCTTTTCTCTATTTTCTCAATTTTTCATAACAAGCTGGTGTTGTGTTGTCTTTGTAACTAGAAGAGGAGGTGTAATTGTCATTTTAAAAACCTGACAACTTTAATCAGGCCTTACTCCTCTCCTGTCGAGGGTCAGAGCACATGGTGGGTGAATGCCAGAGAGGACACCAGCCACCGAGTGTTGCCTGCTTTTGTCTTCACTGGGTGCAACCCTGCCACTTCAGTGTGTCTGTTTAGGATGTCCTACTAATGCAGCCAGGGTCTCTGGAGCAAGACTACCCAGGTTCCTCCACTCACCAAGCCCCTCTTGGAGGCTCTGTTTCCTCATCCGAGCAATGGAAATAATAATGGTACCTACCTCATAAAGTCACTGGGAAGGTTAAATGAGATAAAGAAGACAGTGAGGTGGCACAAACCATTACAGAGCTTAGCCACTAACCAAAAGGTTGACAGTTCATATCCACCCAGAGGCACCTTGGAAGAAAAGCCCGGTGATCAACTTCTGAAAAATCACAGCCATTAAAAACCCTACAAGCACAGTTCTACTCTGACAACACACACGGACTCACCATGAGTCAGAATTGACTTGACAGCAACCAGCTGCTTTTTTTTTTAATGAGGTAATTTATGTGAAGTGTTTAAAACAATGTTTGAAACCCAGTACTTTGACCTAAGTATTTAGTCAACTACCAGCTGCTATTATTTTCATTGCTGCTGTTGCTATATTACGCTCACGTGGGTGTTTCCCAGTTAGAGCAGGAAATCAGCAAACTATGGCCTAAGGGCCAAATTTGTCCCACTGCCTGTTTTTTCTTTTTTCTCTCTCATGTGTTTTTATTTTGTTTTTTTGAACATTTTACTGCGGTTTGGGTGAAAGTTTACAGAGCAAATTAGTTTCCCGTTCAACAATTTATACACATTTTTTTTTGTGACGTTAGTTGTAATCCCCTCAAAGTGACAGCATCCTCCTGCCTTCCTCCCTGGGTTCCTCGTTTCCATTCACCCATTTTTCCTGCCCCTTCCTGACTTCTGAACATTGTTTTTGGGCAAATGCTGCCCTTTTGGTCTCAGATTGCTCTGAGGTACATGCTCCTCATGAGTGCAACTGTTCAATGTATAGGCCTGTCTGGTTTTGGCTAAAAGGTGATCTCCGGGAGGGTGTTCAGTTCCAGGTTTGAAGGGTGTCTAAGTGCCATAGTCTTGGGGGTTCCACCAATCTCTATCAGACCAGTAGGTCTGATCCTTTTTTATGAATTTGAAATTTGTTCTACATTTTTCTCTGGCTGTGTCCCGGGCTTTCTGTTTTGATCACAATCAGAGCAGTTGGTACTGGTAGCCGGGCACCATCTAGTTCTTCTGGTCTCAGCCTAGTGGAGGCCGTGGTTCATGTGGTCCATTAGTCCTTTGGACTGTTTCCTTGAGCCTTTGATTGTCTTCACTCTTCTTTGCTCCGGATAGGAAGAGACCAACAGTTGTATCTTAGATGGCTGCTCGCAAGCTTACAAGACCCCAGTCGCTACTCACCAAGGTTGGATTTAGAACAGTCTCTTTATGGACTATGTTATGCCAATTGACCCAGATGTGTCCCAAAACTATAGTCCTAAACCCTCAAGCTCAGTGATTCAGCCCCTCAAGGTGTTTGGTATGGCTAAGGAGTTTTCATAACTTTGCCCCCGGGTGCTCTACTATATACATGGAATATCTTGCAGCACATACAGATATGTATGTGGAGATATCCTCTGCCAAACCTATATATGCTCATGGATGTACTCCCATACGTCATCCCACACCTGTTCGCTTACATATCTACCTATGAATCCACTCGGAAATTATTGTCTGTTATTACTGTTATTGCAGGATTGTGTATGTAACAGTATTTTCTGTTGTTGCCTCTTACTGTTGTGTATCTCCCAGTGTCTTTGTTTGCCTTGGTCATGTTGTGTTGACTTCCCCCTTATTGTGCACTGCCTTTCCCTTCACCCAAATTAATACGCATCCATTATCTAGTTAGTGATTTTCCCTCCCTCCCCCTCCCATCGCTGGTAACCAACAAATAATGTTTCTTTCTGTGTGTAAACCTTTTCTTGGGTTTTTATAATAGTGGTCTCATACAATATTTGACCTTTTGTGATTGACTTATTTCACACAGTATTAATGTCCTCCAGGTTCATCCACGTTGTGAGATGTTCCACGGATTCATCGTTATTCTTTAACGTGAGTAGCATTCCACTGTGTGTATGTACCATGGTTTGTTTATCCATTCATCCATTGGTGGTCACTTAGGTCCACTGCCTGTTTTTGCACAGCCCATGAACTAAGAATGATTTGTGCATTTCTAAATAGTTGGGAAAATCAAAAGAAGAATAACATTTCATGGAACAAGAAAATGATATGAAATTCAATTTCAGTGTCCATAAATAAAGTTTTATTGGAGGACAGCCATGTCCCCCCCTTTTAACATATTATGTATGCCTGCTTTCATACTACAACTTTGAGTTGATCAGTTGTAAGACAGATTGTCTGGCTGGAAAGCCTAAAATATTTACTATCTGGCTCTTTACAGAAAACATACGCGAAACCCTTAACGGGATAAAGTTGTCAAAGGCAAAGACTAGCTCTTGTTCATTTAGGGTCAGTCTATAGTAGGTGGAAACCTCCTAGGATATGAATTATAGTTCATATTTACCGAGAGACTGAATCTACAAAAGGACATGGCCAGACTACGTATGAACTATGGCCAGATACTAGTAGAACTATGGCTCTCAACCTATGCAACAACCAGCCCAAGAAGCCAACCCACAACCTCTGCAGCAATCTGCCAAAAACAGTCAGGACTTGACCAAAGACCACCGACTTCCCATTTTTTTTACCCCCACTTCCAACTCAGGACCAACCAAATATTCTCCCCAAATCAATCACATAAGACACATCCGCTTCCAGTTAGCCCACTTCCAGCTTCCTCCAACCAACAGCCTCCAATCAGAGCACACCTAAAGCCTTTCCTTTTTTTTCCCTGTAAAGCTTTCCCATTCCCATGCCTGCTTTTGAGTCTTAGTCAAATTCAAGTGATGGTGGCTGCCTCCCTTGCTAGGGAAAACTCTGAATAAATGTTATCGTTGTCATCATTAGCTGTCAGCTCCAACTCATGGTGACCCTGTGTGCAACAGAACAAAAGACTGCCTGGTCCCATTCCATCTTTATGATCCTTGGTATGCTTGGGTCCATTGTTGTGGCCCTGTGTAATCTGAGTACCTTCCAATCTAGAAGGCTCACCTTCCAGCACGATATTGGACAGTATTCTGTTGTGATCCACCATTGGCTAATTTTCGGAAGTGGATCCCCAAACCCTTCTTCCTAGTCTATGTTAGTCTGGAAGTTCCACTGAAACCTGTCCATCATGGGTGATCCTGCCAGTATTTGAAATGCAGGCAGTGCTTCCAGCATCATAGCAACATTCAAGCCATCACAGTATGACAAACTGACGGATGGACAGTGGCTGAATAAATAGCTTTCTATTCTCATTTGGGTGATCTTCATTTCTTTCCACACTATACACAACTACGCATGCGCGTGCACACACACACACAACCAAACCCATTGCCATCAAGTCGATTCTGACTCATAGCGACCCTATACGACAGGGTAGAACTGTCCCATAGGGTTTCCAAGGCTGTGAATCTTTACAGAAGCAGACTGCCACATCTTTGTCCCATGGAGCGGCTGGTGGGTTCAAACCACTGACCTTTTGGTCGGAAGTTGAGCACTGAACCACCGCGCCACCAGGGCTTCTTTTGCATGCACATATATACACACACATGTAAAAACAGCAGGGCCATGCTCAAGGCACTAGAAATCCCAGAGGTCACATAAAGGAGGGTCATTCTTTGGTGAGGTTACACATTCTCTCATCTCCCCTCATTACGGCACAGGTGAAATTGCTATCACCTACAAATACTCCTTTCCCAGGTAGGCAAACCTGGCTTCCTTGGACAGCCCAACATCCCACTGATACATCCAGGCTCCACCCAGAAATGGAGTTTCCCAACCACGTGCCAGGGCACTGCCATAAACAGGATCCAGGTGTGCTGAGAAGGCATCCACCCCACGCCACCACCCCAGACAGTCATCTCCAGCGATGGACAGCCTCGTCTTTTCATCCCAGAATGCCACACAAACATTATGATTTTCTGTGTATGTCACAGCTTGAGAAAGCCAGGAAGCTTGTGGCACCTGGTCCTTGTGTTTCTTGTGGCACGTGCCAGCCCCTGCCCTAGGAAGGAACTTGGACAGGTCTGTGGGGCTTCAGCAAGATATCCAAACTGAGAGGCACACACATCCAATGCTTTTGGGAGTTGCCCCCAGGGAAACAAAGTGAAGAGTTCTCTAGCTGCACGGTGTTGTATGCTTTCAAATTCTGCACTAAACCAAAGCTAAGAAGTTTTCTGATTACAGCCAAACACTTCGAGGGACAAAGCAGCAGTGGTGGGGGTCTGGGGACCATGCTTTCAGGGGACATCTAGGTCAACTGGCATAACAAACTTCATTAAGAAAATGTTTTGCATCCTACTTTGGTGAGTGGCATCTGAGGTCTTAAAAGCTAGTGAGCAGCCATCTAAGATGCATCAATTGGTCCCAACCACCTGGAGTAAAGGAGAATGAAGAACACCAAAGTCACAAGGAAAGCATTAGCCCAAGAGACAAAAGGGGCCACATAAACCACAGACTCCATCAGCCTGAGACCAGAAGAACTAGATGGTGTCCAGCTACCACCAATGACCGCCCTGAAGGGGAACACCACAGAGAGTCCCTGCTGGAGCAGGAAAAAGTAGGGTACAGAACTCAAATTCTAGTGAAAAGACCAGACTTAATCATCTGACTGAGGCTGGAGGAACCCCAGAGAGGATGGCCCCCGGACTCTCTGTCAACCCAGAACAAAAACCATTCCCAAGGCCAACTCTTCAGTCAAAGATTAGACTGGACTATGGGACATAAAATGATTCTTGTGAAGAGTGTGCTTCTTAGCTCAAGTAGATACGTGAGACTAAATGGGTAGCTCCTGTCTGGAGGTGAGATGAGAAGGCAGAGAGGGTCAGGAGCTGGTGGAATGGACATGGGAAATCAGGTGGAAAGAAGCAACGTGCTGTCACAGTATAAGGAGAGCAATTTAGGGTCACAGAACAATGTATGTATAAATTTTTGTATGAGAGACTAACTTGAATTGTAAACTTTCACTTAAAGTACAACAATAAAATTAAAAAAAAAAAAAATGAGGCAAGAGAAGAAAGCCCCTCTGTTGGCAATGGCTAGATACAGGAGCAGGGCAAAGTAGGGGAGATTTTTAGTAGAACTATAAGAGCTGGTAGAAAAGTGCAGTAAATAAAGAAGTCACAACAAACCAGAAGGCTGCTTCTAAAATATCATTCAAGAGGTGCCAGATCAGTTGGGTTCTCCCTAATTTGGTTCAGTGGTAGAATCCGTGCATTCCATGCAGGAGAGCTAGGTTTGATTCCCAGCCAATGCACCTCATACAAAGCCATCACCCATCTGTCAGTGGAGGCTTGCATGTTGCTGTGATGCTGAACAGATTTCAGCAGAGCTTCCAGACTAAGACAGACTAGGAAGAAAGGCCTGCCCATTGACTTCCGAAAATCAGCCACTGAAAACCCTGTGTATTACAAGGGTCCAATTCTGTTGTGCATGGGGTTGCCATGAGTTGGGGGCCGACTCGATGACAGCTAATAACAACACGATGCACATATGTTTATCATGGTTCTTCAATGTCCCCGAAGCACCCTGTACCTCCCCCATCAAAGCCCTCAACATGTCTACCAGCCAGTTTCTCACGTCAGCATAGCTGGCCAATATCTCTCAGTCACTGCTGTATTCTCAGTATCTAGTACAGTGCCTGTCACATGGTCAGAATTTAATATGTACTTTCCAAGACAGTAAAATATGATCCCACTTCTGGGATAGAAACCACACACAGAAAAAAAGACCAGGAAGAAATGCATCAAAACATAAACCATGATGATCACAAGATGGGAAAGTATGATCCTTTTTATCTTCTTTGATAAGCTTGTTTGCATTTTCCAAAATGTCTGTAATGCAGAAATAAATAGTGGATATGACCAGAAACCAGATCTTTTCGGCCCTATGTAGTTTACTTTTACAATTTTGTAATCTCGAGATTGCTGCCATAACTTTCCAAATTCAAAGGCTTATTTATAATAATCATTTCACTTGTCAGTTTGTCAGCCTGACAACTGAATTCTGAATCACCATGTGGGAACTTTCAAACATAAATTAAGAGATCAACACCTGCAGAGCAATATTATGCATATAGTCACAATTGATTTTTATCTTTAAATAGTTAATCACTTCACACATTAGGCACCAAAAAAGTTATCAAATGGGAAAACATATTGTATTTAAAAATAACCACGAGACTCTTTGGATCCTGCTGTAAGATCGGCTCTATCTTTAAAATGCATTGGGGCATTCAACCTACAAAACAAGACTACCCCCAAATGTGGTCAATTACGCAGAAGGAGATGTGTGAGAGTGTGTGTGAGGGTGTGTGTGTGTGTGTGTGTGTATACGCACATCTCACATTTTTGTTTCCTCCATATGATTCCAAGTTCCAAAGAGAGCTCAAAGTCATCCACATGTCCCCAGTGTTAGAACGTCACCAAATAAGCCAGATGAATCAGGCTCAGAGGCAGGCTCCAATCCTGCTTTGTCGTGACTACATTCCAGCGTGCCAGAAACAGGGAGGGGACAGGTCCACTGCAACAGGGGCGCTTGGATTCTGGCAGACACTCCTCCATTTGAGAAGCCTCGCCTTTTAGCATAGCCCTGAGCTGTCCAACTTAACGTGAGCCCCATACATAATTTTACATTTTCAAGTAGTCACTTAAAAAGTAGAAACAAACAGGTGAAATCAATTTTAATAATATATTTCATTTAACCCAATATAGCCAAAATAACAGCATTTCAACATGTAATCATCACCATATTTTACATTCTTTTTTTTTTTTTCAGTCTTTTAAACCTGATGTGTATGTCATATAGCACATCTCAATTTGGATGGCCCACATTTCAAATGTTCAGTAGCCATGTGAGGCTCGTGGCTACCGTACTGGGCAGCGCAGGGAGAATGCACTTCTCCCACCTGACGACCCAGTAACAACATTTTCCTGCTGTTGAAGAACTTATCAAGATAGCTCATCTCTCAGGAATTTTAACCAAAGCTAACCACATAGGGATAAAAAAGTAAAACAACCTGGTGCAGCTTCTAGTCATTCATGAAATAACATAGACTGAGCATATTCTTTGTGCCAGGCACTGAACCAAGAGCTTTACATGGCTCATTTCATTTAATCTTCACGACAACCCAATGAGAAGACAAAACTCCAATGCCTATTTTACGGATGAGAAAATGGAGGCACGGAAAAGTTCCCCAACTTGCCTAAGGTCATACTTTCAATAGGTAGGGTGCTTGGATTTTAACCTAAGCAGTGACTTCAAGGAGCCCTAGTGGTGCAATGGTTAAGCACTTGGCTGCTAACCAAAAGTTGGCAATTCAAACCCACCCCATGGTTCTGTGGGAGAAAGACCTGGTGATCTGCTCCCATAAAGATTACAGCCTAGAAAGCCCTCTGGGGCAGTTCTACTCTGTCACATGGGGTTGCTCTGAGTTGGAATCGACTGGACAGCATCTAACAACAACAGTCTGACTTCCTAACACATAATTTCTCTACAGTAGAGAGTAAAGGCAAGGCAGAAGGAGACAGATGGCGGAGAAAACAATATCCTGCTGTGAGTGTGCAGATCACAGGAGATTCAGGGAAGTATCTGAAAAGGCTGGGACAGAAACGCACTCTTCAGGTACAGAGAATTTCACCTACAAGGTAAGGAAGAGAAGGAGGTGAGAAACACGTTCAAGGGGAAAAAAATAATTGGCAACTAGCTGAAAGGTTCCGTGCCAACAATTAATAATAATGATGACAATAAGAATTAACATTTTGGAAGCCTTTGCTCTGAGCCAGGCGTTATGCTAAGTCGAGGTTTCTCAATCTCAGCACCACTGATATTTTGGACTGAATAATTCTTTGTTGTGTGGGGCTGTCCTGCGCATTGTAGGAGGTTTAGCAGCATCTCTGGACTCTACCCACAGAATGCCAGTAGCAGTCCCTCACCCCTACCAGGTGTGACAATAAAAAAAAAAAGACATTGCTAAACATTCCCTAGGATGCAAAATCGTCCCCCACTGAGAATCACCGCGCTAAGTGCTTCACGTCCATTTTCTAGCTTACTCACAGCAGTCCTACAAGAGGACACTCTAACTGCCTCGCTGTACAGATGAGGAAACCGAGGGTTTGATGGGCAGCTGACCCGAGGTCCCATCACTAACAACTGAAAGTGCTGGGATGGGAATCCAGGTTTGTCTGATTCTAAAGCATTTTTTTTACTGCTGGTAAATGCAAGTTCCCTTCTCCCCTCAACGATACCAGAAAGAAATAGGAAACTAGCTGCAGGGCTCCTCACTGAGATGTTCTCTAGCCACAGTCACCTTTAACTTTCCCTTTACGCCTTGCACTCTTAGCTCTATTAGCACCCATGTGTTTATGGTGAATCAGAGTGACTGTTCAGGTTGTGTGTCAACGTGGCTGGGCCATGACTCTCAGTGGTTTGGCAGTTATGACGTAGTTTGGCAACCATAGAAGGATGTGATCACCTCCATGATGGGATCTGCTGTAGGTAGGCAATCATTTGAAAGGGCGTTTCCTTGTGGGTGTGGCCTGAATTCAGTATAAGTGGACTTTCTGACAAGTCTCATGGGCTTTTGCTTGCACTGGATCCTGCAACTGGCTCCTGTTCATCTGACCTCCAGTTCCTGGGACTTGAGCTAGCAGCTTACTTGCCATCTTGCCTGCTGATCTTGGGATTCATTGGTCTTCGCAGTCTGTGAGCCAGAGCCCTGCTGTTTGACTTGCCAATCTTGGGTTCACCAGCCCCTGAGGATACATGAATCAGGAGAAAGCTCAAGCCTGATCCATGGACTTGAGACATTCCAACCTCTACAACCATGTGAGCCATTTCCTTAATATAAATCTCTATATATATATATTTATACACTTTACTGGTTTTGCTTCTCTAGAGAACCCAGACTAAGACAATCACCTTTCAGGAAATCAGCATGGTATAAATGAACAAATAAATGTTTAAAGCCTGAATACATACTTATAGAAAATAAGTCCTTGTGTTCTTAATACAAATGTCCAACCAACTTCAATTAAAAGCCACAGATACGTTTTTATAAGGAAATGAAGCTTTCAGCATACCGCCTTTGATATAAGGTGAGATGTGACTAAAATTGTAAACTTCACAATTGGAGCTAAAGTTCAAAGGGCCACAAGTTAGAAGATTTGTTCCTGAAATACTAAACACATGGGAAACAGAAGCTAATTATTTTGTCCCATTTTAATATGTGAAAATTAGTTATAGTCTGCCTTGTTAAACAATTCAAAATTATTTTAAATGATAATTGACTATCAAACTAGGCCAATTTTCACCTATGATCCCTCTGAAACCACCAAGAAACTGGGACAACTACAGAAGAAAAGAAAATCAATTCCACGTGCCTTGACTTCATTCTGTCTCTCAACCATCAGTCCCCAGGAAAACCAGGGAAAATAAGAAAAGTTTAACTAAACCCCACTGATTAACAAGGAAGCACTTTTCAAGCACTGCGAGTTTTGCATCATTCAATTTGACTGTGCCGAGAAAAACTCGAGACTCTCACACTCGAAACAAGCCATAATTCCAATGCTGCTCATTGGGGAATTTTATTTTTTCTTTTTTTTAAAGGAAAAGAAAAATGAGGAGTTTCCTCTAACCACCTCATTGTTAATATTTTTAAAGTATTGTGTGATAGGTTTAATGGCTTCATCCCATTCCAACAAAGCCTTAAAAGAGCCTTTGTATTCATACTGATTTTGTATTTATACTGATTTACTATAAAAATGTGCTGGTCAGTTGCAGAGGAGTAGCAGATTCTTCTTAATATCTCAAAGATAAAGTCAAGAACATTAAAAACAAAGAAAAACAAATGGGAAAAAATGAAAAGGGGGAAAATAAAAGGAAAAGAAAAGAGAGAAAAAAGAAAAACTTACCAAAATGATCTCTCTGATGGCTTCTGCAGGACTCAAATCTCCCCACAGCTCAGTATATCCTCTGTTCTGAGCCCATCTCTCCTCCACCTCAACTCTCAAATTCCCTTTGCTATACATTCTGGAACCCTAGGTCCTCACGACCAAGAACCTTTAGATTCTCATGAGTGGTTCCTCTTCCTGACTTAATCCATCAACCTTTCCACTCTCCTTGACAAATACTTCATACCTTATCCTTCAAAGCTCTAGCACCTCTTCGCCCATCCTCACTTTCTACTGGTGGTCTTCCTCTCCATTTCACCCAGAAAAATGGAAGCCACACAAAAGAAGTGCCTTGACCTGCTCGCACCTCACGAACCCTCAGTCTTGCGTATGTGCTCAGACACCTGGATTTCCTTCCTGTAACTGTGGATGCCCTGTCCACTGGCCTCTCTATGGCAGCCCCTCCTCTTGTATACCAGATATCCTACTCAAGGACAGTACTCCAACAGTGCCCACTCCACCAAGTCATACCAATCAGCAGATAACTATATTGTCATGTCTCTCATCTCAGAAACACCTTCTCTTAACCCCTACTTTCTCTTCCACCTACTGTCCCATTCCTTTCTATTCCCTTTGACAGCAAAACTGCTTGAGAAAGTTGTCTAGGTTTATGGTCTCCAGTTAGAATCAAGCTTTTTTCCCCTACCATTTCCCCAAATAGCTCTTATAAATATTGAGATCACTGGTGACCGTATTATTTCGTTGGGCTTCTGTAACAAACGGGGTGAATTAAAGCAACATAAATTTATCGTCTCACAGTTCTGGAAGCTAGAGGTTTGAATTCAGACTGTAAGCAGGGCCAAGCTCTGTCTGAAGGATCTAGGGGAAGCTCCTTCCTTATCTCTTCCAGCTTCTGGTAGCACCAGGAATTCCTTGGCTTATGGCAGCAAAACTCCAATCTCGGCCACTGTCTTCACATGGCCATCTTTCCCCTGTGCCTTTCTTTGTCTCTTCTCCCCTTCTTACAAGGACACTAGTCATAAAGAGTTAGGGCCCACCATAATAACCTCATCTTAACTAATTGCATCCGCAAAGGCCCTATTTCTAAATAAGGTAATATTTACAGGTACCGGCAGTTAGGACTTAAACATATCTTTGTGGGGAACACAATTCAACCAGTAACAGTGACCTTGATAAGTCCAGTGACCAATTTCCTATTCTCAGATTACCTGATCTATTGATCACTCTCTCCTTTATGAAACACTTTTCTTCACTTGACTTCAAGGATGCCACACTCTCATTTCATTCCATCTCATCTACTCAGCCTCTTAATGTTGGAATATCCCAGGGCTCAGTCCTTGGCCATCTTCCTCTCTCTAACTATACTCATCCTCTTGATGATCTGAGACAGTCTTTCTGCTGATGACTCTCAAATTTCTATCTTTAGCCTGGTTGTCTCCTCTGAATTCCAGACTTGTACAGCCAACAGTCTAGTCATCTCCACTTGGATGTGCAGTAGACATCTCAAGCTTCAGATGCCCACAACCAAATCCCTAATTTTACCCTCCAAACCTGCTTTCCACATTCCCATCAATAAATGGCAACTCCATCCTACCAGTTGCTCAGGCTCCAAAACTTAGACTCATTCTCAATTCCTCTCTTTCTCTTCCATCCTACAGCCAATCCATTGACAAATCCATTCAGTTTTGTTGTCAAAATACATCCAGAATCTGACCACTTCCCACCACCTCCACTGCTCCCATCCTGGCCCAAGTCACCAGCCTCTCTCACTTGCCTCTGGTTTTCCTGCTTTACCACTGCCCTCCTATGGTTTGTTCTCAACACAGAAGCCAGAGGGATCCTTTTAAAATATCCCATTGCTCTTCAGTTCAGAAAAAAAAAACCTCCAATGGAATTTCAAGTAGAGCAAAACCCAATCCTTAAAATAAACAACAACGCCCTCCATGATCTAGACTGTTTCCCTCTAACCCTTTTCTTCTTCTCTTACCACTTATCATTATCTCACATCCCACATATTTTACTTTTTTGTTACCGTTTGTTGCCTATCTGCTCCATTAGCATATAAGTTCTAAGTAAGCAAGAGCTTTGTTTTGTTCACTACTATATTCCCAGCATCTAGAACAGTGCCTGCCACATAGGAGGCACTCAACAAAGCAGGCTGAATGAATGAATGAAGTGTAAGAGCAATAAAGCATAAAATCACACCTGACAACTAAAGAGTCAATTTTATCTGTCATTATGTGCCTTGCTTCTTTAAGCGAGTCTCTTGACCTCTCCGACTTGCATTCCCAAAAATGTAAAATGAACATATTCTACCAGCAGGGATGGCAGATATGTGCACACATGCCACGACCCCCAGAACTATGCTCTTAGCAGACATCACTAACCAATCTCAGTACTCTTTCCCATAAGCTCAGGTATGTTATCAGAATCCTTCTCAACAAAGACATCTAGGCAGCCTGTACCAGGCAGTCAGAGATGGCACACAAATTGAAACCTAACATCTAAGGCTTGACAACATCTAAGGTCCTTGTCAGCTATATGGCATTCTGTGACTGCAAAATACAGCCCAAGTCCTTCTACTCATCACCCTAAATCCACCCAGTGTTAATGAAGAATAATGTCCCCAACCATTACATCATATGTGCCTAAATACACCATACTTGAGCAACTAGTGGGTAAAAAAAAAATGAACACAACGTGTGCTTTTAAAGACTTTAAAGATCATATAGCCCAATTGGTGGAGCCCTGGTGGGACAGTGGTTAAGTGTTTGGCTGCTAACCATAAGGCTGGCAGTTCGAATCCACCAGCTGCTCCTTGGAAACTCTATGGGGCAGTTCTATTCTGTCCTATAGGGTCGCCATGAGTCGGAATCGACCTGACAGCAATGATTATAGCCCAATCACTTACATAATATTAAAATCTTTACATAAAAATCTCCACATAGTCACTTCATCTATGTTTGAACACCCCCTCGAGTGATGAGGAACTCACTACTTCCAGAGGAATCCCATTCTGTGTTTTTTAAATATTTGGCTGCTAGAATGATCCATAAACATACAGTCTTTTAAATGGTTTGCTTTCTTCAGCTACATTTATTGTAAGCATTTGGATCCTTTCAAGAACAATCCCTAAAGGCACTGAGGCTGGTGAACTACCATAAATGAGACAGTTGTAAATGGGTAAGAACTTTATTCTCCGCTAAATGGCCTTGATCTGCAGTCTAAGATTTAACGTGGTTGCTATGACATCCACTGTAAACTTGACTCTTCCCCAAAGGGAAGCCGTTGTGAACTGATGATGAATATATGACCTCAAAGTCATCTCAGTTTTGCACAAGCAAAAGGAATGAAAAAGTTTGGATTATTCTGAATATAACAGAAGACCCTAAACTACCTTTCAAAAGTTAACACAGCTCCATTTAAAAAAAAAGGAAGAAAAAGAGAGAGAGAGATCCAATAGAAATGATTAGGAAAACACTTAAACAAGGCTTGTATCTCCACAGAAAAGCCCTAGATCACTTGGTAGGGAAGTGATCAAAAGTGTAAAGCCAAGAAAGACTCAAAACTCAGTAACAGCAAAAAATAAGACGCCAACTGCAGAAAATTATACCAAAACCAAATCCCTTGCCACTGAGTCAACTGTGACTCATGGTGACCCCCTATGTTATGGAGTAGAACTGTACTCCATAGAGTTTTTGGCTGTAATCTTCTCAGAAGCAGATTGCCAGGGCCTTCTTCCATGGCGCCACCGAGCGGGTTTTGAACCGCCAACCTTTTAGTTAGCAGTAGAGCACAAACTGTGCCACCCAGGGACATCAGAACATTATACATGAAATTAAATACTAACAATAACAGTTAAGTCAGAGTGAAACACCTCAAGCACCCTAGATTGCTTTGACTCTTGTTCCTGATACTGTGCTAATCGAGATCAGCTCTGATTACCTCTTCTCTTCATTTATTTTGGTAGAAAGAACTGGATCATGGAATCATCTCCAGAGCTTCCCAACTCTAGCTGATCCTCCAAACCCTCTGCAGAACTTTAAAAATATGAGTTTAATCCGTGACAGTCTAAATCAGAATCTCTACCGTTGGGCTTTGTTTGTCTGATGTTTGTTTTTTAAGTTCTTCCACGTGATTCTGGTAAGCTGAGCTTGGGAACTGCTGGTCCAAAATCCACACCTCTATTGGTTTCCCATGCTGGAGAGACAGCATTAGTAATTGGTTCTGCAGATGAACAGGGCAGGACTGTCACTGGGAGACAGCTACTGCTATCAGAAATGATTACTTTAAAATGTTATAAATTTGGACTATATCGAAACATGGAGAAGTGCACATAATACAGTGCTAATTATAAAGCTATACATCAGATACAAAACTGAATGTAATTTAATATTTGGGCCAGGTAAAATAGTAAGTACAACAAAAGCTCTTTCATCCAACATGAACAGCATATAAAGGCAACCACAACAGAGCCTGAAACCTTTTGGTGGTAACAAGGAGTTACTTGGAACCAGCGGTGAAAAGGACTCATAGGTGAGTTTCCAGTGTTCTCCTTGTCACAAACCCTCCTTAGACAAAGGAAAGATCTGACGTAGATGCACTTCCCTCACTACATCGTCTTTACTTCAATTCAAAAGCAACAGAAACCCAACTGAAGTGGCCACAACCAACAGCAGTTTGTTTTTCTTCACAAAATGCAATGTCCAGAGGCAAGTGGTTGCTGGCATTAGCCGTGCTACTTAATGATGCCATCCAAGACCCAGGTCCTTTTTATCTTTCTTCATCCTTTTTTTTTTTTTTTTTGGTACAGCAAAAAGTAAGATTTTATTCAGCATATGTCCCAAGAGGCAAAAGTAGTAAATGGACAAGCATGTTGCCAGAGCCATATCTGTCCAAGTCCAAGGAATATTATAGAATAGGCAAAAGTTGGAAAACAGAAAAGCATGCTGCCAGAGCCATGTTTGTCCGAGTCTGAGGAATGTTACAGAGTCATAGGTATATATTAACATTACAAATGGGTAAAATCATTGAAATCTTCACCACCTCACAGGTTGGCTAAAACCTGCCAAATCACCGTGATTCTACATTTTGAATTGTCTTTCTTAATAATCATTGGTACAGGTTTCAGTAAGAACAGTCAAGAGACTCTTCATTGGTCCAATAGATCTTACTATTCACTAAATGCTAAAAGAAAGAGGTAAGAGTGGAAAGTATGCGGGTCTTTTATGCTGTTTATGATTTGTTTGCGTGTAAATTTCCCTATAAGATGTTTTCCAAGATTGTCCCATCTATTGTCTTTATACCTCAGGGCCCAGTTGATGTGTCCTTGTGAGTCCAGCTCCAGCTGGGTCACATTCTTTATACTCAAGGACAGGGAATAATAGCTCTAACATTATCCCCTAAATCAGTGCTACTGAATGTTTGTTGACTGCATGAATGTGGTCATGGGGTAGATGGTTCCACAGCTTAGTGCTTCAACATTAGAGCACTGAGCTGGCATCTCTACGATTCTCTTGGCCTTCCCTTCATGGCTGCATGAAGTCTGCACCGTCAGGCATCATATTCTTACATGGCAATGTCTGAATCTAGTGCTCAGTCTCTGTATTGCATTTTTCAGGTGACACAAGGAATCAGATGTGGTTCCTTCTTTCTAAGAACTTAAAATTCTGCTGAGGACCCAAAACAATCACAGTGGAAGGAAGATAGGCCTGGGTGCATAAGTGCCACGTTGTTACCACTGAGTGGATTCTGATTCATGGCAACCTCATGCATTACAAAGTAGAACTGCTCCGTAAGATTTTCTTGTCTGTAATCTGTGTGGAAGCAGATCGCCAGGCCTTTCTTCTTCAGTACAGCTGGATGGGTTCCAACCACCAACCTTTAGGTTGTGTTGTAGGGGAAAAAACATCACAAAGTTTAGTAGAGCAAAAAGAAAGTTTTATTCGGCATATATTCAAAAAGGCAAAAGTAGGAAGTAAACAAGCATGCTGCTAGAACCATGTCTGCCCGAGTCCAGAGAATATTACAGAATAGACAAGAGTGGGAAAACGGACAAGCATGCTGCCACAGCCATGTCTGCCCGAGTCCCCATCTTCATTCGTAATCTTCATACTTGTTTTCTCATCATAGCAAATGGTCATTGCGGTGCCAGGCATCATGTACCTGTTCAAAGCAAAAGAAGGGGAAAAAGGAGAGGCACCAACTTCCCAGAAGGCAACTTGCTCTTATATGTCAGTGGTCAAAGGGTCACATGACCACCCCTACCTACAAGGGATGCTGGGAAATTAAAAATCTATCAAAGGAAATATGATTGTGTTGGCTAGTTTTTATCAATCATGATTCATCTTCTAAGCCTAGATATCATGCTGATCCAAATAAAATCGGGCCCTGTTATCAAGAAAGAAGGTGAGTAGCAGTCGCTGGGCAGGAAATAGTATCTGCTGCAACTTTCCTGCCTCAATTATAAATAAATGCAAAAGCAACAAAAGAATCGATGTTTTTTGCTTTCACTTAATTCCATAGTTTTTGAAGAACTATGATGTGCCTAGCACCATGCTAGTCACATCAGGTGTTAGAGTTGGATTACATACTGGCTCTACCCAACTACAACTCACTGTCAATCCAAGGAAATAAGCTTTTTCGACCATAGAGAACCAGAATTGAGGCACATTAGGATGTATGAATATATACATAACATATATATTCTATAAAAGGTACAGTAATGTGCTATAGAGGGTCAGCAAAAAAGAGGAAGGCCCTCCTGTGGGGACCATTGTCCCGGGGAACATCTAGCTCAATTGGCATGACACAGCTTATAAAGACAATGCTCTACATTCTACCTTGGTGAGTAGTGTCTGGGGTCTTAAAAGCCTGTGAACGGCCATCTAAGATACTCCACTGGTCTCATCCCTTCGGGAGCAAGGGAGAATGAAGAGAACAGGATACAAGGAAAAGATTAGTCCGAAGGACTAACTGTCCACAGCTACCAAGGCCTCCACCGGACTGAGTCCAGTACAGCTAGATGGTGCCCAGCTACCACCACTGACTGCTCTGACCAGGATCACAACAGACGGCTCTGGACAGAGCTGGAGAAGGATGTAGAGCATAATTCTAACTCACAAAAAAAAGACCACATTTACTGGCCTAAAGGAGACTGGAGAAACCTTGAGAGTATGGCCCCCAGACACCCTTTTAGCTCAGTGGTGAAGTTACCTCTGAGGTTCACTGTTCAGCCTGGAAGTGGACAGCCCTGTAAAACTAAATGAGACTAACAAGGTACAGGAGTCCAGTGACAAGGGCCAGAAGGCAGAAGGGGACAAGGAAGCTGGTGATAGGGAACCCAAGGTTGAGTAAGGATATTGTTGATGTGTTGTGAGATTGTTAACAATTGTCATAGGGCAACATGTGTAGTAACTGTTAAATGAGAAACTATTTTGTTCTGTAAGCCTTCACCTTAAGTGAGAATACCAGCACAACTGGAAGAGCATAGTCAATGTCACTGAACTGTGCATGAAGAAATTTTTGAAATGGTGTATCTTTGGCTATGTGTATTTTCACCAAAAAAAAAGGTTGAGAAGTTAGAAGGTTGAAATGTTGTGGGGTTGTTAACTAATGTCATAAAACAACATGTGTACTACTGTTTCATGAGAAACTATTTGTTCTGTAAGCCTTTACCTGAAGTACAATAAAAAAAAAAAAAAAAGGAAGGCCCTCAATGAGATAGACTGAAAGGCTGACTGCAACAATTGGCTCAAGCTTAACAAGTCAATGGCACCGAACAGCAACAATGTGGTATGGATAAATAGCATCTACTGAGAAGTCACTATTCTATACGAATTTAATACACGTATCAAAGTACGTTCAAAT
Source organism: Dugong dugon (assembly GCA_030035585.1). Lineage (NCBI taxonomy): Eukaryota > Metazoa > Chordata > Mammalia > Sirenia > Dugongidae > Dugong > Dugong dugon. The sequence goes on along the minus strand of CM057481.1, from coordinate 10,740,765 downwards.
TTTAGTTACATTATGGATAGGATACAGATATTAAGGATGTCAAATCAACTCAAAAAAATGCAAAAATGTTATAAATTTGAATCATTAACAATCACTGGGAAAATGTTTAACCATTTTGTTATTGTTATTATTATAGAACCCCATACATACATACATACACCCCCCCCACAAAAAAAAGAAAAAGAAAACTGTTACAAAATTTAGCGATTTGGCCTTTGCCTAATTTTGCTTAAACTAAGCTTCAAGGATTCTCGGATTCTCGTCATGTTATGGGTGTTCTTGGTCTCTCTTTAACTTGCAAAATGCAAAGTGGTTTTTAAAATCCTCTGAAATGAATGTGCCAGTCAAGCGGGCAGTGGACTATACTAAAGATCACCTCCCTCCTGTGCCTCCCTCTCTGATTTGACTATTCAGATTCTCTGCCATTGTGTCTGTGAAACCTGGGATTAGGTCAGGCAGATGCAGGATAACATTCTTTCACCATGACAACACAGTTGCTTCCACTAATGCGTCCAAGCCCTTGGACGGCCTTCGAAAACGACGAGGCGATTATAACCTCCCGAGTGGGGCTCTTCTCCCCACCTGAACAGAGAGGGTAATCAAATTCCATTTCAAAGAAGAATACCATTGCCCTCTCTCACTCCTTTTCCAGGAGTGCCCTCTGAAGAAGCATATGACCCAGCCATCAATGCTCAAGAGACATAATTGGATAAAGGGACACAGCAGGTCACACGCTTCTGTCTCTAACTCTCATTTTCAACAAAGACCCACTACTGGGGACTACAATCATTTAGTGTGTCAGGAAAGCTGGAATCAACAGATGAATGTCTTCTCGTTATACATTTGTAGACAGACACAATTCTCACAGACAACTCTAATTTTCATCTTCCATTTTATCCCTCCATTCTAGAATCACCCCATTCCCTTTGATTAAGACTTCTCCAAAACCATCTTTACATATCCAAATTCTAATTCATCCTTCCGTAATAAATGTTTTTATGGAGCACCTATTTTGGGATAAAGACTATTCTCAGCAGTCGGGATGCAGTACTAATCCAAGAGAGTTCAAAGACCTTGCCCTCATGGAGCTTAAAACCTAGACTTCCCGTGGCTACTTCAAATGCCACCTCCTCCTGGAGGTCTTCCATGTTTCCTTTCTTTCAGGGCTTTGAACCAGTTCATTCCAGTTCAACTCCCTGCTGAGAATCTGCATTTCCACCCCAGATATACCAAATCAGAATCTACAGTTCAACAAGAGCCCCAGGTGCTTCTTATTTGTAAATATGAAAATCACCTAGGGCTCTTGTTAAAATGGTAAGGCTTATGTGTAAATAAGAATCACCTGGGGCTGTTGTTAAACAGTAGATTCTGACTGAGTATATCTGGCGTGGAAATGTAAATCCTTAGCAGGGGGTCAAACTGGCTCAAACCGGCTTGAAGCCCTGTCTTCTTTATTCTAGCTACTCACACACTCCACCCACTCTCTATTTTTGGTCTTAATCATTTTCTACTTTGTATGGAGATCGTGTACATATCTCATCTCCCTGTCCATCTGCAAGAAGCTTAAACCCCCCATTCATCTTTTAAACAGCACCTCATTCAATAGTTTGCTTATAAATGGCATCCTCTAAACATTATCAACAGAATAAAGACACAAGGAAGCAGAAGTATGTCAGCCTTTAAAATCAGCACTAATTACATTTCCAGAGTCTAAAGAGAAATCACAGATAGAAAGAGAAATCTGTGAAAATTATGGAGCAGTAGTGCATTCACAGCCTTCAGAGACAAAGACTATAAACAATTATGGTACATATAGCATAGACCTTCTCTGGTAAGGACGAGAAAAGCTCACTTTCTAGTCTGACCATACCATAAATAAATGGGAAGAAGCAAAAAATAGAAACCAGTTAAGCACTAGCTGTTAGGTGGAAAGTACCGATGACCAGGGGAATCTATTCCATGGAGGAGGGAAATACATCGAGAGGTTCAGTTACCAAATGCAGGAGAAACTGTGCAAGTCAGCCAGGCCTTGAGGTGAGAGCCATGCTTGATGGAGAGAAAGCAGGTCTCTCGGGGAACGATTTGCATTCTTTTAACCACAAGAGTGAGGGCACAGAAGAAACGTAACCGAGCAGCACCCACGTCTCCAGAGCTACAGGCATAAACTCAGTTGCCCTCCAGGGGTACCCTGGTTCACCCCAACGCAGTGGGAATGAGAAAAGAACAGGGACGCCAGGCGAGGCCCACGCGTGGTCTAGTTAGAGCCCTCTGGGGGCTGTGCCATGGAAAGAGCCATGTCCCAGGAAGGGAGGCTGGCCATTAGGCTGAGCCTATGTTCCCCAGGGAGCTGGCTTGTTGCTTCTCCAGCTGACTCTGGCTGGAGTCAGCGGAGGTAATAAATCATGCTGTTGTCTGGCCCCATTATCTCAACCCGTTGCACTTTGATTCTGATGCTTGGAAGGAAATTCCAGAAGCCAGGAAGCCCAGAACAAGAACCCAGAGATATGCGTTCTCCTGGGGCTCTGGGTAAAGAAAGGTTCAGAGCATTGAAGACACCTGCAGGAACCTGCCCTGCCTTGACCTACCAGGGTCAGGCCCATCCAGGTAGCGGTGAGGGCAGGAAGTTAACTACAGCAACCAGCAACTGCTATATAAATCCAACTTAACAGAGGTTGCTAAATTTTGGCGGTTGAACTACATGTGACTCTGAAAAGGAGTCGAAAATAGGGCTGAAATTTTAACAATGAAAAATGATGTCGGTTAATAATTCCTCTTTCCATTCTAAACCAGTTAGTGACAGTCAACAAAATAAATGACTATGCTGAACTTGGGAAGGGGAATCGTGTTCTTACAAAGAGGTTCTCAAAACCTCTCTCAACAGGGTGCAATGTCCTGATTAGTAACCATTTGTTAATTAGCTGTTCCATCAGCTTTTCCATCAAGTGTATCTTACCCTGCACAAAAGATCTATCGCTTATCTTCTTGGAAATCCTCCCACTGAGTTTCGGGGAAAAAATACTACAACCAGCTCAACACTGGGTTTCCAATAATGTACTTACTCCTACACCAAAAATAGAATCTCATAACTTTCTTCTCATTTCTGGCTTTTCAAGCTAAACGAACTCTAGGCCATTGTCCCTCCCCCTACCCTCACCTAAGTGATTAAGCGATGAGAATGTTACAAGCTACATTAAAGCTGAAAGGCAACAAAGGACGGCAAACAGCAGCGACTGGCTGCCTGGTGCACTGGCTTTTGTTCTTGCTGTTAGCTGCCATCAAGTAGCCCCTCAACTCATGGGGGCCCCATGCACAACAGAACAAAACACTGCCTGGTCTTGCACCATCCCCCTGATAGGTTGTACATCAAACTGTAGTGATCCAAACAGTTTTCACTGTCTGATTTTCAGAAGTAGACTGCCAGGCCTTTCTTCCTAGGCTGTCTCAGTCTGAAAGCTGCACTGAAACCCGTTCAACATCATAGCACTACACAAGCCTCCCATGACAGACAGGTGGTGGTTACGCCTGGGGTGCACTGGCCGAGTACTGAACCCAGGTCTCCCACATAGATGGCGAGAATCCTACTACTGAACCACCACTGCTCCTGCTCTGGGTTTAGAGGGATTCTAAAGCCAAAACCAGGTTTAATGGGAAAGTCTCAGGATTGATTAGTGATGTCTGCCATTAGAATCAAAATGGAGAGTGGTAGCACAGGTCAGTTATTTGCTATTAAGGCAATCTATAGACACACCAGTTGGAAATGAGAGGAAAGAATTGAGAAACATTCTCAGTAGCTAGAATAACCCTAAGTTGTTTTCTTTTTGTTTTTAAGGTCCAGCTAGTTTGCAAGCACCTTAATCAGAGTTCACTCACCCGGCCTGATGAAGGGGGCAGATGATCATACCACAGGATGTTAGCTAATGCTTTGGGCCTGGGTGACATCTATGATTAGCAGAAAGCACTACTCACAAGGACCCCTCCCCAGGTTGGAGGGGACCACCCACCTCAAGGCTGGACTCTGACAGCCTAGCAGAGCTGTGGGTAACGTGCTGTGGCGGAAAGCACAGAACTCAGAGCAGAACCTCCTGCTTCCATTTCCAAGTGTGACTCATGCTCTGTCAGAACAACCCTGAGCTCTAGTTTCTTCACCAGTTAAGTGGGGGTCATGGCTCTTGGACTCATCTCAGCGGCTGTTTGCTGTGAGAGCTAAAGTGTGGACGTAAGTGCAACGCTCAGACCACAACATACCCTGGACACCTTTCATCCATGAGAGATGTTCCAAAACAGATACTCATCTGGGCCCCCGTCTTTAGTCATCTAGTGCTGCTGTAACAGAAATACCATAAGTGTGTGGCTTTAACAAACAGAAATTTATTTTCTCACAGCCCAGGAGGCTAGAAATCTGAATTGAGGGCACCGGCTCTAGAGGAAGGCTTTCTCTCTGTCGGCTCTGGGGAAGGTCCTTGTCTCTGGGTTCTATGGCGATCTTCTTGTGGTGTGGCATCTCTCTTCCCCATGTCTGCTTGCTGGATTTCTTGCTTAATCTGCCCTTTATGTCTCAAAAGAGAATGATTTAAGACACATCTAACACTAATACTACCTTATTAACCAAACAAAGAAAACCCATTCCCAAATAGGATTATAACCACAGGTATAGACGTTAGGATTTACAGCACATATTTTGGGGGGACATAATTCAATCCATAACAGTCCCCAAATACAAGGATGCAAGATATTCTCTGAGAGATCACCATAAAGAGCAGGAGGCTGAGTTCCCTGCTGTTCCCTGGATTCAGGCCACAGTGTCACTCCATCTAAGTTGCCCAGTCAGGGCTTTCAATGTGCACCATTAACTATACCTCTTCACCAGTTGTCTTAGGCTGGGTTCTCTGGAGAAGCAAAACCAATGCAGCATATAAATACAGAGAGTTATATCAAGGAAATGGCTCACGTGGTTGTAGAGGCTGGAAAGTCCCAAATCTATGGGTCAGGCTGGTGGCTTCTCCTGACTCATATAGCTGCAAGGACTAGTGAACCCAAGATCAGGAAGTCAGACAGCAGGGCTCCTGCTCACCGGCTGTGGAGGCCAACAAATCCTAAGATTGACAAGTAAGACAGCAGTGAGCTGCTAGCTCAAGTAGCAAGAACCAGAGGTCAGACGAACAGGAGCCAGCTGCAGGATCCAGAGTGAGCAAAAGTCCACGAGCCTTGCCAGAAAGTCCACCTATATTAGATGCAGGCTACACCCCCAAGGAAACTCCCTTTTAACTGATAGGCTACCCGCGGCAGATCCCATCGTGGAGGCGATCATATTATATCAGATCTCATCACAGAGGTGATCACATCATTATACGACTGCCAAACTACATCATAACGGCCAAACCATTGAAAATCATGGCTCAGCCAAGTTGACACACAACCTTAACGGTCACATCAGTCATGGAATAAGAACACAATAACATCAGTGATTAACTTCTGTCTAGAACTTCAGAGATTATCGATCATCCCCCATTCACAGTGAGGTATTATCACCATTCCCAGTTTAGGAACAAGGAGACTGAGAAACAGAGAAGTTAAGGGACTAGGAAATGGGGAGGAGGGCAGGGAGAAGGCTGCAGCCTTGATTCTAAAGGCCACGTCATATCTACTATTTAAGGTCACTACAGTCAACTCAAGTAAGTAGATAAATTGTGACTGCTGAATGATGACCCTGTACTCTCTGTCTTCACTGAGGGAGGACTCAGAGAAAATGAGTTTCAATTATAGAGTAGAAATTAAGTTTTCATATGTGGGAGAATAGACTGATAAGTCAACCATGTACAGGAATGGTTACTAATGAGATTGTGGAGAACATCTTTCCAGGGGTAAGGAAAATATGCCTATAATCAGATTTTTTTTTTTTCCAAATTAAAATCTACCTACAAGCTTAAGGAAAGATATTAAAAATAACCTTTTCTGTCCCCTGGGCATCATAATATCCCAGATCATATCTGATGGGAGATTAATTTTTCCATTCCATGGATGCTATTCAATTTTAAGTCAAATCAAATGCTTACCATGCGCCTACTGTGTACAAAGCATGGTACAACTGATGATACACTGTGCAAGATATTCCAGTAAACATATTATAATCCTGTAGTGCAATAATGGCAAAGATGCTATCCTCTGCTAGATAAAGGCAGAGAGGCACTTAAAAGAGACAAGCTAGTTTAAAGAAACAGTTTTAAAGAAATATTTCAAATATCTAAATTATCTACACACAGGTGGATTCATCTAGATAAGCCTGTGTGTGTGTGCCCGTGTGTGCATGTGCGTACACACAAACACACATGTAACACTCAATGCCACCACAACGGTTTTGTTTTCTTAACAATGATTTCTGGCCCTTAACTATGGAAATATCTCACTTATATCCTTGGTTCTCCATCCTGAACCCAATCAGCTTCATGGAATGTTTATTTTGTTATGGTGTTTGCTACCCACAAAGGCATCCCAAAACAGCTTCCCACAAAGATGATGTGGTTGTGATAATGGATTTCAGTGAACATGGCCTCGGAACTCTAACCTCTTCTCCATTCTCCTCATTGGCCACTCAAAGGCTGTGGCTGTCAAACAACGTCCACACTCCTTACCACAGCCTAGGAGGCTTCTTATGGATTGACCTGTGTCCTCAAAAAGATATGCTCATGTCCTAACCCCTGTACCTGCACATGTGGTCTTGTTTGGAAATAGAGTTTTTCTTTGCAGATGTTATCAGTTGATTTCAATGAAGTCACACAGAAGTAGGGTAGGTCCTAACCCTTTTGAGAGAAGATGGGACATAGAAAGAACCACAGACGGGAAAGATAGTGTGTGGGGATCCATGTACAAGTCAAGGAAAGCCCAGAAATGCCTGGGGCTGCCAGAAGCTGAAAGAGACAAGGAAGGTGCTTCCTCTAAAGCCCACAGAGAGAAAGCATAGCCCTAATGATGCCCTGGGAGCCCTGCTGGCACAGTGGTTAAGCGCTTGGCTGCTAACCAAAGGTCGGCAGTTCAAATCCACCAGCCATTCCTTGGAAATGCTATGGCGCAGTTCTACTCTGTCCTGTAGGGTCACTATGAGATGGAATTGACTCGACGGCAATGGGTGTGGTTTTCTGGTTTTTAATGATGTCCTGAATTCAGACTTCTAATTCCAGAACTATGAGAAAATAAATTTCTATTCTTTAAACCTACTCACTTTATGGTATTTTGTTATACAGGCCCCAGGAAACTAAGACAAGGCCCCATCTGATATGGCCACCACCAACCACCACAATCTCACCTGAAACTGCCTTCCCTCCAGCTGGCTCTCCTCCACAATTGCCTTCCAGTTCCTCTCACTCACCACTTCCTCCCTCGGGGTCTTCACACCTGCATTCTCCTTGTCTGGAATGTTCTGAACATCCCTGCCCACCTAGCTGACTCCAGTCATCCTTCAGACCTAGGCAAATGTCACTCCCTCAGAGAAGCCCTCCCTAATTCCTACACAGGTGGGGCCCCCTATCATACACTCTGAGAGATTCCTGAACTTCTCTTTCCATACCACTTAACATCATGCTATTAGAGTGTGTGTATAACTATCTAGTTAAGAACTGTCATGTTACACTATTAGCTCTTGAAACCAAGAATTAAGTCTATTTTTTTCATCTCTTACATCTCTAATGGTTAAGGCAGTTTCTGGTACACAGTAAGAGCTTAATAAATTTCTTGAACCAATGAACAAATGAACTGAATTTAATAACTAGAAAACTCTCTAACCAAGAAGCTTTATCCTCAAATTCTTTGCCCAAATCAAACATGGTCAAACTGACTGAAGACCATCATCAGCAAATCACCAGCTACGTCATCATAAGCCCCACTGAAGACAGCAAAACATCATAGCACAGAGCTTAACGAGCCACAACTCAGCCACCAGATCACCTGGACCTGAAATTCTGCGTCTCCTTCAAGGCCTAGGGTGAGGCACAATAAGATAGGAATTGTAGCTGTCTTTTCCTCCCCTGCAATTTCACTCTGTCCACAGAGCTCTGACGTGGTCTCCAGCTGACTGTCTTGGGTAAGGAGAGAATTTCCGCTACCAGCTAAAAGCTGTAAATGAGGAATTCTCATGGGAGGTGCCTGCTTGTCCAAGGTCAGTCAGCATGCCCGTGGCAAGATGTCTTATTTACCAAAACACAAGTGAAAACTACTATGTTGTGGGCAAGACCCTAACTGAAGGCATAACAGGCGTATTTAACCAACTCTAAACAATCCAGAATGAAACTTTGACAAGGATTACCTCGTATTACAAAATAGAAATCATTTTCTTGGTAAAAAGTCAACATAAACTCTAAACACTATTAATATTCAAGTAAAACAATCAGTTAAACTGTTTATACAAGTAACTCCAGAAACAGAAAAACTACTTTACAACTACAGTATAAGAAAATCACTGCCCAACATACTCTCAGCTCACTAATTCTGACCTGTCTGACTTTTTAACTATCTTCAAGCTATAAAAACCAATATAACCTAGAATATGTAAGGAACTCTCACAACTGAACAACATAGACAAAAAACTCATTAAAAAAATGGGCAAAGGATCTGAATAGACATTTCTCCAAGGAAAATATACTAATGGCCAATAAGCACAAGAAAAGATATTCAAAATCATTAGATATCTGAGAAATGCAAATCAAAACCACAGTGAGATACCACTTCACATCCACTAGAATGATTATAACCAAAAAGTCAGACAATAACAAGTGTTGGTGAAGATATGGAAAAATTGGAACCCTCATACACTGCTGGTGGGAATATAAAATGGTGAAGCCACTTTGGAAGGCAGTCTGGCAATTCCTCAAAAAATTAGTTACCATATGACCCTGTCATTCCACTCCTAGGTACATGCTCGAGAAAACTGAAAACATATGTTCACATACACACACACACACACACACACATAAATTGTACACAAATGTTCACAGAAGTGCTGTTTAAAATAGGTAAAAAGTAGAAGTAACCCAAATGTCTATCACCTAATAAATGAACAAATATAGTATAATCCAGACAATGGAATATTACTTGGCAATGAAAAGGAATGAAGTATTGATATACACTAAAACATAGATGAACATTGAAAACCTTATGCTAAGCTAAAGAAACCACTCATAAAATGTTCACATATTGTATGCTTCCTTTTCTATGAAACATCAGCACATACAAATCCACAGAGAGCAGATTAGCAGCCTGTCTAGGGCAGGGACCTTTGAGGGAGATGGGGAGGGACTGCAAATGGATACAGAGTGTCTTTTCTGGGTGATGAAAATGCTCTAAAATTGATAGTGGTAATAGTTGTACAAGTCTGTGAATATACTAAAAACCACTGAATTGTACACTGTGGATGGGTGATTTCTATGGTATATGAATTACATCTCAATAAAGCTGTTATTAAAAAAAAATACAGACTCTATGCTATAAAAAGCAAAGTGCCAGGGTCATTAAGCACTTAACCTCGAACCTTAAATTCTTTAACATTGTCTTTGGAGTCCGTCTTCAACTCTTAAAAGAGAAACCAGGGTTTCTCGTCGCTCTTAAGAAATTATCCCATTGGAGACTGCAAGATTTTGAAAGAGACACTCAAAAAGGAACCCTTTTTAGGAGGAGTGTGCTGTCACAGTATAGGGAGAGCAACTAGGGTCACATAACAACGTATGTATGAATTTTTGTATGAGAGACTAACTTGAATTGTAAACTGTCACCTAAAGCATAATTTTTTTTAAAAATCTAAAAAAAGGAACCCTTTTTACCAGTAGGTTAGGATCTGTCCTTTTACATTAACAGACAATTCACTAAGTAACAGTTAGTTGGAACTCCAAGTGGGTGTTAAACTAAGCAGCAATGCTCAACCTTATGATGAATTAAAGAAATGAAATTTAATTTTTTGCCTACAATACTGATAAAAAGCCCAGGACTGGAAAGTGTGTGGTTAAAGAGGGCTTCACATGCACTGTTGGTGGATTGTTGCAAACAATGTGCTGCTAACTGAAAGGCTGCAGGTTCAAGTCCACCCAGAGGTGCCGCAGAAGAAAGCCCTGAAGATCTAAGAATCAGCCACTGAAAACCCTATGAAGCGCAGTTCTACTCTGACACACACACATGGGGTCACCACGAGTTAGAATCAACTTGAAGGCAACTGGTTACCGGTGGTTGGTGGGAGTAGAAATTTGTGCAACTGTTTGGAAGATAACTTGTCAATAGCTATTAAAATGTTACATGTTCATATTCTTTTACCTAGAAATTCTCTTTCTAGGAGTCTATTCTTCAGAAAAGCCTTGATCAACCAAGTATTTGCAAAATGCAGAAAAACCAGAAACAAAGATGTCCACAGTAAGGAATTGGTTAAATGAAATACAATCCATCCACTCAATGGAATATTTGGCAGCTGTTAAAAACAATGAGGTGGTTTGACATGTGCTCACGTGAGAAGGTGTCCAAGACGTATTGCTAAACGAAAAAGCAAGTTAGAATATGCTATGTGTATATAAAGTTAATAAATACATAATAAAAATATGAAGGAATACTCCAAATTTAATGGTAGTTTTCTTAGTGATGGGATTTCCATTTTCTATGTTGAATATTTCTTTCACATTTGCATTTTTTCTAATAAACAGTATGCACTACTTTTGCCAACAGAAAAAAAATTACCAAAACAAATTTTTTTTCTCCCTTTGATTGGATCACTCAAGAATGGGGTTAGAATATTTAAACAAAAATAAGCCCTGAAATCGTCTTAAAACCAAAAATAGTTCAGCTTAACTAGTAGAGAATGTCTGCCTTGAGCATTGTGCTCTTTTAAGATCTACCTTTTTATGGGATCAAACTGACAACAGCAACTCGAAAGATCAGATAGGAACCTTAGGGGCAGTGAGTTTATCCCAATGGGGAAGGAACAACTCAGAAGAGGAGGGTGAGAATGGTTGCCCAACTCGAAGAATGTCATCGATGTCACTGAGTTGTACATGTAGAAACTGGGCAATCTGTGTATGTTTTGCTGTGTATATTCTCAACAACAACAAAGAAAAATAAAATAAACTATCTAAAAAAAAAAAAAGAATAGGGTTGGAAGGAGGGGAGGCAGAAATTGCAGCTGTCTCCAATAACTGAGAAGTGTCAACCTCCTACCTTCTACTGTGAACAGTCACCCCCACTTTTCTCATCTCCCACAGCCCTTCCTTTCTCTGCTCTCTAACTTCACCACTTCTTACCTCCAGCTACTGAAGATCATCAGTTCTCTATCTTCACCTCAGTCCTCCTCAGCATAAAGGACAGCGCCTTGGACACAGCACTATGCAGAGCTTCCACAGTGCATCAGCACTTTTACAAAACAATTGTTATTTTTTTAAATGGTTTTGATTTTTAAAATTCAAACAGCACAAAAACACATAGTAATTAAAAAGTCTTCCTCTCGCTCCGAATTTTCCGCTCCTCAGTGCCCTATCTTGTCTGTTCTTTCAGACATACACGTGTTCCTGTGGTCCCTTTTCCTAACACATATGTATAATTAATAATACTTATTAATCTTGTTAAAGACAGCCTAATATTGCATTTTACTGGTTAACCATAACTTATTTAGCCCGTCTCTTCCCTTCAGATACTTAGTTCGTACATTATTTAAGATAAAGTCCAGCTATATCCAAGATAACAGTGACTTAAACAAGACAAAATTATCCTTCTCTATCACAAAAATGTATGGAAGTAGGCGGTCCAGGACTCCTCTACTACTCTGCAATGCCAGGCATCCGTGTCCCTCCCCTCTTGTTACTCTACCAGGCATGGCCTCATTCCCCAATTCACCTCATGGTTCATTATGGCTGCTCCAGCTCCAGCCAAAATGCCCACATTCCATCCAGCAATGAGGAAGAAAAGAAAGGCATGCCTCTCCCTCTAAGTGCACTTCCCAGAAGCTGTACTTGCACTTACATCCCAGTGGCCAGATCTTACTCATATGGCCATACTTTGTTAAAAAGAAGGCTGGGAAATGTTGTCTTTATTCTAGGGAGCCATGTGTTTACCAAAAATCAAGAATGAAGATGAGGGGAAATAGATATTGGGGAATAAATGCAGTCTCTACCACAGGTTGCTTTCTATCTTTTACAAGTACACAGGACAGCACAGAACATCCTCAGTGTTTGGATGCTAACCAAAAGGTTGGCGGTTCAAGTTCACCTGGAGGATACTTGGAAGAAAGGCCTGGAGATCTACTTCCGAAAAATCACAGCCGTTGAAAACCCTTCGGAGCGCAGCTCTACTCTGACACACAAGGGGTCACCATGGATTGGAATTGACTCGATGGCAACTAATTTGGTTGTTGTTTTTGGGTGGGTTTTGTTGGGGTTTTTTTTTTTTTTTTGGTACACTTACATGAGAGTGTCTTAGGACCAATCATTAGGAGGCAAATATGGCAGGCTTTAGAGAGCCTATTGCAATTCCCTCATTTTACAGATGAGGAGTGAGACCCAAAGAAATTAAGTAACTTGTCAAAAGTCACATCACTAGTTCTCAGCCGAGTGGAGTTGCTAGATAAAATACAGGACGCCCAATAAAATTTTAGTTTCAAGTGAACAGCAAATAACTTGAAGCATGTTGCATGTAATATTTGGGACATAACTTGTACTAAAAAGTTATTTGCTGTCATCTGAATTTGAAGTTTAACTGGCGTCCTGTATTATTATTTGCTACATCTGGCAACCCTACAGCAGAGCCAGGTTTAGAATGTAAATATCCTGACTTCTGACCCCACAGCTTTTCTTGTGTATGACATGGCCATGTCAAGTGGCACTCAATACCTGTTAATAAATGACAGAGAGCCAATGAAGCACATCAACAATCACAAAGAAAATCCCTTCTCACACAGAAGAGGTTTTTACAAGGGCTCAGCCACCACGCTATTCATGCCACATGCTAAAAATTAAATGAATTTTCTATGTCACAGTAACAGAGGCGACAAGCCAACGGCTCCACAGAGGTTACAGTAAATGCTTTCAATCCAAAAGCCATTAGAGCCTCTTTGCTCTCGATTCAGAAATAAAAATTAGGCTTAAATCAATGTGGACTGGCAGAGGCTGCAGGTAGGCAAATCTCGCCACAGTTCCGGTTAATTATGCATGCAGAGAAGAACACCAGCATGGACTATGGATAAGCTGACACATTCTGAAACCCACAGTCATTTCACAGTAGTGACAGCGTCTGGGGAACCAAGCTGAAAATCTCAATTAAGCCACTAAATATATTTCATTACCTTCTCTACATATGGTTTAAAAAATTAAAACCTCACCAACAAATGTGGACTGTCTCACATACCATTGCCCTGATTATAAATACACCCATGAGCTGATAACAAGCTCTGCCGAATTTTCCATACAAGATTTCACAGACACACACACATTTTATACAAAGAAATCAAGAACCTTTGTTCTAAGCACATTTTTTTTCACTCCATATAATGTGCATTACTTCACTAAAAGAGAGCTACCTGAAGACTTAGCTTTCCAAAATCTAACATATTTGCCCAGAGGAAAAAATACATATATTTGAACCCGATTCTTATCTAGTGTCTAGATCCAGCTACCAATTTCTAGGAAACTCAAAAAAAAACAAAAAAAAAAAACACAACAGAGCAGCCTTTTAAACTACTCTGCAGGAATGCAATCAACAAAATCCAGACGGCAGGAAAGGCTACAGGACAAACAACCTGTTTTTTTTCAATAACTAAGTAACAAAGTGAAAAAAATTAAAAGTTAACTTAAAAACCATGCATCAGTCACAAGGTTGTGGTCCTTATTTGAATCCTGATCCAAACACACTGTTAAAAAATGTCAAGATCGACTCAACAGCAACGGGTTTGGTTTTGGGTTTTAGTGAGATGATTGGAAATTTGAACACTGTGTGGATATTTGGAGGTACTAAAAGGAAATACATCAATTTTTCAGTGCATGTGATAACAGTATTATGTTTAGAATTTTTTAAAAGGTCCTTAGTTTTTGGAGATAGAGAAAACAGTATTTGTGGATGAACTGCCTGGGTATCTGGGATCTGCTTTGAAATAAAAGAGGAAGGGGAAGTGGGTAGGATGTGGTTGGGGTATCAGTGGCCACCAACCCCACTGCCGAGTCGATTCCAACTCATAGCGACCCTATGGCCACAGGTTGATGGATTTGGGGCAGGTGATGGGCACACGGGGCCATCACACTATTCTGTTTAAATATGTGCATCTCTGAATTCCATAAATATTTATTTTTAATCTCCAGGAAGTGTCCAAAAATTAAACTAAGATCTGATTAGTATAGGTTGTAACTATCCGAACCACCATCCATCTGTCAGTTTGTGTACTATGATGGCTTATGTGTTCCTACGATGCTAGAAGCTATACCATTGGTATTTCACATACCAGCAGGGTCACCCATGGTGGACAGGTTTTAGTGGACTTTCAGACTAAGACAATCCAAGAAGAAAAGCCTGGTGATCTACTCCTGAAAATTAGCCAATGAAAACCTTATGGGTAACACTCCTTAGAAGCATGGATGGCCAGGTTTCTTCTTGCTTACTTTGGACACATCATCAGGAAAGACAAATAGCTAGAAAAGGAAATCATATTTAGTAAAGCAGAGGGTCAGCGAAAATGAAGGAAACCGTCAAGGGGATTGACTGAACCAACAGCTGCAACAACGGGCTCCAACATACCGATAATTACGAGAATGGCACAGGACCAGGCAATGTTTCGTTCTGTTATACATAAGGTTACGGTGAGTGGAAGCCAATTCAACTACAACTAACCACAGTAACAAATATCTGAAATCTGCTAATGTATTCCACCAGAAAAAAAATAATTTAAGTAACTCTTTCAGATTCTATTGTGAATCAATTCTTTCATTCAGGTAAAACAGTTTATCTTGAATATTTTTCAGAAGGAAGAGTTTGACTTACCCGCTTGGAATTAAAATGCAGAAGAATACTACATGCTAAGGTTATTTCAAGGGGCCCTAGTGGCACAGTGGTTAAGCACTTGGCTGCTAACCAAAAGGTTGGCGGTTTGAACCCACCAGCCGCTCCACAGGAGACAGATGTGGCAGTCTGCTTCCATGAAGATTACAGCCTTGGAAACTCTATAGGGCAGTTCTAGCCTGTTCTATAGGGTCGCTATGGGTCAGAATCGACTCAATGGCAACAGGTTTTTTAAGGTTTTCTCAAACACATTTAACTTTCCTACAAGCCAGCAATATCAAGACATCACTTCTAAAAACCAATTACTATTTCCACCCATACACTGTAAACAAACCCTAACGAATGACTTTGCTAATGCCTGTTTTTACTATGGTCATTACTCTGCGGTCCAACTTTTAGTCTGACAAATAATTGGAACATCAATCAAATATCAAAAGAGAAAAGTAATTTAGGCTGCTTTTAACAGAAGCTAAGAAACCTAGGATCCAAACTTTAAAAAAAAGGTTGCTAGTGAGAACCCTCAACAGCCACGCAGCGAAACGATTTCTATGAGCCTTAATAGCCACAATCTTTCCAAAACAAAAGCGGCCCCAGTCTTACATCCTCTTTCTGCTACTTCCCCGCCAGCTTTGTTTTTTGACTCTAGCAATTACCTGAAAAGGGGGTAGCAGGCAAGTCCCCAGGCTGTACAATCTAAACAGTGCCTGTGGAAGCAGCCTGTGAACTCTCCCAGCTCTGCTTAAACCGGTATAGCACAACCAAAAACATCTCCAGACATGGTCAAAGAACCTTAAATTAGGTCAGAGCCGACCTGGCAGTGTAAAATGTCTAGTGTTTTGCGAACAAGGCATCGCTTCATCCAGGCATCCTGTGAAGTGAGCACACTGCACAGGAGCTACCCTCGCTGTAAAACGAAGTAACTGAGATCCTAAATTAACAAACTGGCCGAATGAGATAGAGTCCAGGAGTGGCTGTCTTCAACCTAATCCCACTAACAACTAGTCTCGATATCCAGCCACCCCTCCAGATGGAAATACATGATCATGTATAAATCTTTTCAACAACAGTTACTTTTCTGTAACCTGACTGGTGTTTATTTCTATCATGACAATCCTTCCAGACATCAAGAGCCACCCTGATCACGCGAACGGCGGCAGAATATTCCACAGCCAGCAGTACTCTAACTTATTTAGCCAATCCTTTGGCCTGGATATTTGGGTTCCTTCCAATTTTTGCCATAATAAACCATGTTATAATGAATATCTGGGCATACACATCAGTGTGAACCTGCCCCATCATTTCTCCAGGATACGTTCTTAGAAAGAGAACAGCTGGTGGGCAAAGCTGGTGTGCATGCTTTAAATGCTGATTATAACCATGAACTGCCCCCCAAGGGGGCTAGGACGGCTTACACTCCCACCAACGGTGACTCCTGCCCATTTCATGCCTCATCCCACCTCTGTGCATCAGCTTCTCTTTACACTTAAGCAAGATGGCAGAAGAAAAGAATCTCATAACTGTAACCTGCAAGTATTTTTTTAGCAGTAAGGTTGAGCATTTCTCTAAATCCTCTCCATCCTCGGGAACTGCCTTTTAATGTTGTTTGCTAATTTTTCTATTCCAGTGTTAAGTGCACGGCTGCTAACCGAAAGGTCAAGGGTTCGAACCCACAGCCGCTCCACAGGAGAAAGATGTGGCAGTCTGCTTCCTTAAAGATTTACCTGTGGGGCAGTTCTACTCTGTCCTCTAGGGTCGCTGCGAGAAGCAATCACTCGATGGCAACGGGTTTGCTTTCTTTCTGTATATGTTAAGGCAGAGTTCCTCCGTTCAGCACTACTGATATTTTGTGCTACATCATTTTTTTGTCATGAAGGGCTGTCCTGTGCCTTGTAGGATTTTTAGCAGCGTCCCTGGCCTCTACCCATTAAACACCAGTAGTGCTTCCCCCATGTGACAACCAAAAATGTCTCCTGACATTGCCAAAATTCCCTAGGGGGGCAAACTGTCCATGCTTGGGAACCACTGTGTTAAGTAGGTTAACCCTGTGTCCCAATTACATGATACTGCCTCTTGGGTACATGGTCCCCCTCCCTTCCCAGTGGGAGAGTCCCTTTTTCAATATCCCTTACAGATGGTCATCAACTTAAAACTAATTTTCTAGCAGCCTTCTCAATGCTGAACGGCTATAATTGTTCCAAAGCTCATATAATGAGTGTGAAGTCTAAATCCCTTTATGTTCCAACCATTACTTTTAGTTAAACCCTCTAGAACTCTACTGTCTAATACAATAGCCACCACTTACATATGGCTATTTAAGTGAAATTAAATAAAATTTAAAATTCAGTCCCTCAGACCTCACTAGCCACAATTCAAGTGTGCAAAAGCCACATATGTCCAGTGGGTGCCATATTGGACAGTGCAGATATAGAATATTCCCATCATCTCAGAAAGTTTTAGTGGAGAGAACTGCTCTGGAACCTTGCCACTCAAAGTGGAGTCCACAGACCATCAGCATGGCCATTGCCTAAGAGCTTTTTAGATACAGAGTATCTCAGGCCCCACCCTAGACCTACTAGATCAGGATCTTCATTTAACAAGATGCTCCGGTGATTTGTGTGCACACTGAAGTTTAAGAAGCTGAAAGACTCAAACATGTAAGTTCAGTTACCAAGGGTTCCCTCATTCTGCAAGTCGACAGTTCTCCAAATTAAACACCGTCAGCCTTACATCATATGACCTGGTTTCCAAATCCTCAGTGACTCAGTTCATCAGTGCCCTCTATCATCTTCCAAGTTGTCTTCCTGGAGGGGCCTGAGAGTGAGACCATCACCTTCTCTGAGCTGGACGCCATACTCGTTTCAACATAACCTCCACTTGATTAATTTTTTTTTCCAGCTTGTATTACTTTTGTCCTTAATTAATAATTTCCCATCAGCAACATCACACTTCTGAAGTGTAATAAACTCGTGATCAGCAGGTTCCTTTGGCCTTCTTTATAGAAATGCAGTCAAGTCACATGTACCATAGACTTTTGCAGGTAATTGTTTGAACCTACTGTACAATTATCTATATTAAATTTAACTTTGTGGACCTTTGTCTTTTGGTTTCATCTACAAAGTTCTTAATGCATCCTGATTCTTTCATGCCAGCTTTGTCTGAAAACTTGATGAGCATACTTATATCTTTCTCAAAAAAAAAAAAAAAAAAATCTCCAAAGTGCTAAACACAAGTAAGTCTAGGATAGAGGCCTAGAGATCAATGGAGTCCACTTCCTCCTACCGGACATGAATCCATGTAGATGCCTGGTTCTGGTTACTGACCAGTTACTAATCCACCTAACTGTACTGAGACTTGAAATGACTCCCTAACACCAAAATGTATTGTTGCAGAAACCAAAAGAATTTTTCTAGCAAAAAACTGGGATATGAGGTTTATATTGTCTCCAAGACTGAAGACCAGCTATTTTCTCCCACACCCTGTCTCACTGTCAATATTCTGTGACAAAAGTATGACACTCTCTCATTTATATCTAGTTCCCAATTTAGATCAACCAAAATGACTGCCTTCTCACTGAGATACATCCATTTGCCTGCATAGAACTTAAAAAAAGGGGTGGGGGGGAATGGTGTTTTAAGCATCTGTATCAACATTTATCCCTAGGTGGTACAAACAGTTAAGCACTGTGCTACTAACTAAAAAGCTGGTGGTTCAAACTCACACAGAGGTGGCTTGAAGAAAGGTCTGGCAATCTGCTTTTGAAAGGTCACAGCCATTAAAAACCGTATGGATCACAGTTCTACTCTGCAACACATGGGGTCACCATGACTCAGAATTGACTCAATGGCAACTGTTTTTTTTTGTTTTAAATCAACACTTAACCTCTGTCTTTGATGGCATCAGGACTTACAACTTGTTTAAACTGGTTCAGTCATGGCTGACGAAGCAAACCTGGAACAGACCTGAACTTTTACAATCTGGGTGATCTGGAATGGGAAAAATTACAGGTCAAAGCCCTGGAAGACGAGACTCAGAAGAGGTGGAGGGGGCCCTTTCGGGAGCCTGATGCGTAAGACTGGATGGTTGGCAGAACCGTGGAGAGCAACACACATTAAAAACAACCTGGTCGGCCACCATCTTTGAGTGGGGCACCACTGTTTCCAACTCTGCTCAAAATCTAATGGGCAAGAGACTTGGTTGCTATGCAACATGTACGTTGCCCTTGTTCTCTTCTTAGGTTTCTAGCAGGGCTTCAACCCATAATTTTTCCTGTTCCAATTATCGCTCTGGTTCACCCAGTTTTCCCTTCTTGGCCATGACTGAACTGGGAAAAACCAGTTCAGAGCCCTGGGTGGGATTAATTCTCCTATGCACAAAGAAGTCCCTACCCACAGAATCTCTCATTACCTACATCCAATTATTCAGAGTGTCTCTAAGTCTTACAATGTTCTCCTCCTTATTTTTTCAAATGTATTCCACATAACTGAATAAATGATGTAGCCAGTGGAAAAAAAGGTATTAAACATGACAACACCTATACCAGGCCTCTTATTTGTAAACCAGTTAAAATTATCTTTATTCTTCTACTAAATTAATTCTAAAGATATGAAGTTTTTAATGTCTCTTTTAATCCCTTTCTCATTTTGCTTTATCTTTTCTGTCTTGTCCCTAGAAATTCCCTATTTGTATTGCCTTTATCATGCATGTTAATTGAACATATGCACTAGGAAAACAAGTATCAAATGCCTCTTACAATGGACAAAACCTGGGTGATTCAAAGATATGCAACATAAGATCTCCTGGAAAAGATTCACATAGAAGATACAATACAAAGCAATATACACAGCATGCTAGATAAGTCTTGCAGTTAACATGCTACAAAAAATTCAGAAGAGGAAGCCCTCGATTTCAGGCTAAGAAAACCAGAAGGGGCAGGTGGGGACAACTTCTCGAGGAGGTAGCATTCATCCTGCCTGGAAGGAGAGGCAGGTTATCAGTATGTGGGTGTGCTGAAGATTCAGAGACTAGTCCTGGCAGATCAAGCAAAGGTGGGGAGAAATGGAAGTTCAAATACAAATGGGTCTACTTTGGCCACAGTAAAGGATGCATGGTGGGAAATTAAGCAGAAAAGGCAGCTGAGGGGCTAGAGACTGAGATCAGCCATGTGGGCAGGCTACCGCATCTGTATGATAAAAACAAAAAACAAACCTGTTGCTATCCAGTTGATTTTGACTCATAGCAAACCTACTCTGGACAGCAATGCTAAGTTTAGCTTCCCTCGTTGGCAATACTCCACGTATATTGTCACATACTGATACTGGAAACGCAATGCTGTCCCTGACTCCACAGGGGCAGGACAACTGGAAGCTCCGTGCGTGAAACCTTGCTGGACCCTGCCCCAGGCACCTCTTCCCCTGGCTGATTTTCATCTGTATCTTTCAGCTGTAATAAACCAGAACCATGAGTACAGCAGTTTTCAGTGAGCTCTGTGAATCTTCTCGGTAAACGAGAGAGCCTAAGGGTGGTCTGAGGGACCCTGAACTTACAACTGGTGTCAGAAGTTAAGGGTAGTCTTGTGAACTGGCCCCAAGCATCACAGCTGGTATCAGAAATGAGAGCGGTCTTGTGCACTGTGGTCCCTCTAACTTTGCAGAGAAAAATTAAACTAAATCCACAATAAATACATTTTAAAAGAGTATACATTTTAAAAAAAAAAACAAGTCATTAACAAATTACCTCTTAATTTCCTTACACAGATCAAGGGGGCAATTACGTTAAAGCTAAGTCACAAAGATGAGTGGAGTCATAAAAAGAAAAAAGTAAACAAGGTTTTAAAAACCTAGAGAGACAATAATTCAGAAAACACACAAAGTTCAAAGTCAATGAGAATTTGGCTTTTTCTATGACTGTATCATCTTCCAAGTGGGTTCTTGAGCTGAATAAATGTGATTTCTGCTTGGAAATTTTCCTGGAGGCCATCTGGAAAATTAAGACAGACAGGATAAGTGTCTTTTTATTATTCTGAGCTACATAAAACAATTGGTCTCGGGAGCCGATAAAGACTATTCCAGAAGAACCCAGACGGCTAATCTTGCTACCCCCAACCACTTCCATCCACCCCAAAATTGAAAAGACTATTAGTATTCCTACTGTGAAACTGCCCGTTCCCCAAGTTTTATTTAAAGCTTAGAAGACAAATAGCACTTGACATCTCCTGAGGGGCTCACAGAAGGGGCCTCCAGACTTCATCAGGCCAGAAGCACTTTGTGTCCACGTCCACACCCTTCCCATGTCCTCTCAAATGCCCAGCCTGATACTCTCAAGAGAATGTTAAGTCCAGTCTCGGATCAACTGCTTCAAAAATTGCCTAGACTGTTTCTTTAAAATGCTGATTTCTGGGCCCCTCACTGGACCTCTGAATCAGCATACCTGGGGTCAGGGCTCAGAAATGTATCCTTTTGAGCAGCGCTGGCTGATTCTAGCACAGATCAGAGACATCACTTTTTACACTGCACTGTGCACACCAATCACCTGGGGATCTTGTTAACATGCAGATTCTGATTCCGCAGGTGTAGGTCAGAGTGGGGCTGACAGTCTATATTCCCAACAAGTTCCCAGGTGATGTTCAGGGCAGTGGCTCCCACCCTGGCTGCATATCAGAATCACAAGAGGAGCTTGTAAAAATCCGGATGCCCAAGCTGTCTCCCAACAAGTAAATCTGAGTCTCAGTTTCTCTCTCTATAAATTGAGAACAGTACCCGCTTCTCACAGACTCCACCCATCTCAGCCCCTCTCCCAAGCTCCCTATACTCCACCCACACCGCCCTTCACTTTGTCCCACTTCAGAACCTTTGCACACGCTGTTCCACCACCACCAACTATAGCCTCACCCTTGGCCTTGTTAAGTCCTACTCATTGTCTTCACATTTCAGCTCAAATGTCACCTCCTCAGGAAGGCCTTCCCAACCAGCCCGTAGCACAAACCCAAAGGAGGTCCCTGCATCTGTATGGTCGATAGCACCTTGAATGCCCTTCAGAGCATCATCCATTTTGTAATGATGTATTTCTGTGGGAAAAGTAATAATGCCCAACCCCAACTAGTCTGCAAGCTCCATGAGGACAAGTTTCTTGCCTCCTGGATTCACCATTGTCACCCCAGCAGCTCGCCCAGCACTTCATAATAAGAAATGCTAACATGTGAGCTGGAGTCCCTGAGAGACACAGTTAAGCACTTGGCTACTAACCAAAATGTTGGTGGTTCAAATCCACTCAAAGGTATCTCAGAAGACAGGCGTGGTGATCTACTTCTGAAGAATAAACCACTGAAAATCCTACAGAGCACAGTTCTACTCTGCAACGTGTGGGGTCTCCATGAGTTGGAATCCACTCAATGGCAACTGGTTAACATGTGAGCTGCCTTGCTCTGGGCCAGGCACTGCTCTCAGCACTTCACAAAGTCTGACTACCAGAACCCTCACACAATCTTAGTCTGACTAATGGAAGCTTCAGACAAGCTGATTATACCTATTTTACAGATGAGAAACTGAAGCTAAGTTGCGTGTCCAAGGATACACATCTGAAGGTCACTAGTGGAGAAAACAGAATTTGAACTCAAGCAGTCTGCATTAATAGAGAAATAGGCACAATGAGAAATTACAGACATTTCCTGGGGACTCACTTGTCTCTCTTTCTCTCTCTCTCTCTCTCTTTCACACACACACACACACACACACACACACACACACACACACACACTCTAATGGTCACAATGCTAGGGGAGTCACAGCCTCATTCATTAAATTTATTGCACAGTTCCTGCATTAATGGGAATATTCTAGAAATACATGAGTAATAGACATTTACCTATCTATTATCAGGCAGATAACAGGGGAGTAAGCAGACAAGGAAGCTGTGATAAATGCACTGAAGGAACTTATGCATGGTAAAGGAGAGGCTGACAGGCTCCTTCAGATGGTGTCTGAGTAGGTGACATCTGGTTGAAACCTGACAGGACAGGAAGCCAGCTACCCCACCAGAGGAGTGAGGCAAGGGGAGACAAGCACTGTAGGCAGAGACAGTGTGTGCAAAGGCCCTAACATGAAGCTCTGCGAGCAGCCTGAAAAACAGAGATGTCAGTGTGGCTGAGAGGAGGATGTACAAGATAAAGCGGAGAGCTGGGCAGGGACCAAACTACATCTCTGTGTTATCACCAGTCCAGTTACCAAAATATCTGACAACGGCTCCACATACTCCTCCCAGGGTTCCTGGACTTACATCTGCTCTGATAAATGGGGCCCCACTCCCTTTAGCTCACTAGTCCAGGAGTTGGCACATGACCTCACAGCATCCAATTCTTAGCCTGGCCAGCAACCTATGACATCACTTGTATAAATAATCTGTTCATAAAAATCATTGCCATGGAGTTGATTCCGACTTATGGCAACTGTATAGGACAGAGCAGAACTCCTCGTAGGGCTTCCAAGCCTGATAGATTCGAACTGCCAACCTCTTGGTTAGCGGCCAAGCTCTTAACCATTGTACCACCAGGGCTCCTCTGTTCACAAAGGGATAGTGATACTTGAATGAGATGATTACATTCTCTCCGGAATTTAACCAGGGATACGGAAAGAATAAGCCAATTGGAGATAGGGAGAAAAGTGAACTGACAGAGAAGTATCCGTAGGCTAAGACATGTTAATAAGAGAACTCTTGAGTAAAGATTTAAAATTCCTACCATCCCAGGGGAGTCCTGGGGTGGTGCAGAGCTTCCAGACTAAGATAGACTAAGAAGAAAGGCCTGGTGGCCTACTTCTAA
Organism: Dugong dugon; assembly: GCA_030035585.1. Classification (NCBI taxonomy): domain Eukaryota; kingdom Metazoa; phylum Chordata; class Mammalia; order Sirenia; family Dugongidae; genus Dugong; species Dugong dugon. The sequence continues at coordinate 10,716,953 of CM057481.1, read as the reverse complement.
AACCCAGTCCATAAAAACCCTGTGATCACAAAGGTCAGATCCCGCTGTGCGTAGGTTCACCATGAGTTGGGGCCAACTCAACAGCAGCTAACAACCATCCCTGGCCCTAGTGGGACCAGGTATCCTAAACTCCCTGAGGCCCAGCTATACTTTGGTTTCTGTTATCAGATTTCTAGAAGATTCCAACCCTCTGAAATAGCATTTGAGTAATAACAGCATCTACTGAACATCCACCCTGTGCTCTGTGCTAAGGGCTTTCCATGTTGTCATGTAATTGTCACTAAAGAGTGCTGAGGCAAGAATCACTATTGCCATTTTTACAGCTGAAGAAGCATCTCCAAGAAGTTGGGTTACTTACCCAAAGTCATAAATCTGTAATGGGCAGACCTGGGACCCCAAAGATCTGTGTTATTGACCATATTGCTTTAATACTATGTTCTGAAAACACACCCTCGTTACTTGGGTTGGCCTAAGGGAGACTCTGCTCCTTACAACCTTTCACAGGATTCTTTTCAGTGTCTGGATGTTAGATGCCTCTTTCTGACTATTCGTGCCTGTATTTATAGGGATGACTTTTTAAAAATTAGATGCACAGCAGAATTCGAAATGTCAAACTTCAGGAGATAGATATATGTATATGTAGTGAGAACCAACTCTAATTTATGTCCATGTGATACAGAATACAAATTTAGTAAATGAACTTTGGTGAAAGATTTAACAACAAGTAACAAAGCATGCACTCATTAAATTACCACACAATGTGGCACATAAATACTAAACCATACAAATAAATTAACAAGATGACTATGTAGACAGCTTTTCCCACTGCACTTGATTTGTGCAATAACAATGGCTAACATTTACTAAGCACAGACTACGTGCCAGAGTCCCTGGGTAGTGCAAATGCTCAGTCACTAACCAAAAAGTTGGAGGTTCAAGTCCACTCAGGGGTGCCTCGAAAGAAAGGCCTGGGGATTAACTTCCCAAAAACCAGCCATTAAAAACCCTGTGAAGCACAGCGCTACCCTGATACACATGGGGTGGTCATGAGTTGGAGTTGTCTCAAAAGCAAGTGGTTTACTGTTCCCCAGGCATCATACTAAGTACTCTGACTATATAATCACATTTAAACGTCACAACGGGGAAGTAGTGAGGTAACTCCAGTTTACAGATGTGGAAGCAACAACTCAGAGACACCAAACAGCTGGTTAGTGTAGCAGAGGCAAGTTTCGGGGTCTGCCTCCAATGCCTTTTCTTAACTACTCCAAACATCTCAATTCTATCAGTTGTCATACTACAATATGATGGTTTATTTGAAGGTCTGGCCTCTACTAGGAGCCCTGGTAGCACAGTGGTTAACAGCTCAGCTGCTGACCAAAAGGTCAGCAGTTCAAACCCACCAGCCCCTCCACGGAAACCCTATGGGGCAGTTCTACTCCGTCCTATAGGGTCGCTATGAGTCACAATCAACTCAACAGCAACGGGCTTGGTTTTTTAAGCGTCCTCTACTAGGTTCTCCCCTTCAAAGGGTTTACAGCCTCACCTGTTTACCTCCGTCTCCTTGGCCACCACAGAATAGGAATATATTAATACATATCAATTAATTGGTCTATTTCTAACACAAGACCTAAGCCAATAACCATTCCTGTTGAGTCGAGGCTACCGGGTGAATTGTGCAAGGCAACGAGATCATCACAGAATTCAAACGGGACCAGAAAGCTAAACCTCATTTTAGTTACAAAAGTCACACTACCGTCAATCCCCAAACAGAGGCTGCTGAGTTCTTCAACTTCTTATTAACAGATTGATTTGTGACAACTCTGTGCCACTCAAAAGAGGGAAAAAACTGAGCATCTCTGAAGATCTCTCATGAAAATTATCCGTAAATAACAAGAAAGATGTCGAAATATTAACGCCTCCTCCCCATGCACATCAGAATGCTCCCTCAGCACCTTCCATCTGCCGCCCGCCTCTTCCAACATGAGCCAGCCTCGCTCTGCTTTCGGCTTATCTCCATGCCTCAAGAGATAGAGCCAAAAATTGTTTCAGCGTGCTAGGAAGTATACATCCTCAGATCTCAGACGCCTCTGGACATCCTAATTTAAAATATGGTGGGAAAACAGCACATCTGTGGCCTGTTTTCTTGCTATATGTTAAATGCACCCCTCACAAAATTCATTTCTCTGTTAAAATCATAGGCACGAACTTAACTTCTAAATGGAAGTAACAACAGCAACTACAATAATAGCAGCTAACACTTACATAGCATTGTTGTAAGCACTTTACATACAGTGATTCAGTTAATAAACCTGTAACATTACTATTATCAGCCCCATTTTACAGAGTAGAAAGCTGAGGCTCAGAAGGTTAGTGACTTTTCCAAGGTCACAGGACTGGTGAGAAGCAGAGCCAGGGCTTGGAAACAGAGCTCCAGACTTCAGATTCTAAGTTCTTAACCACTGCACCAAGCTGCCTAGGAGGCTGCAGCCACTACCTTTATGTAATCCTTCCTTCTCTGAGATCCATGGCTGTTTTCATATTGCACCAGGAACTAAAGCTGCTGAGTGGGTATAGTGGGTTTAGTAGTGGCCTTCACAAAGACGTGTCCAAGTCTTAACCCCCAGAAGCTATGAATGTGATCTTATTGGGAAAAGTATCTTTAGAGATGTAATCAAGAATCTCAAGATGAGATCCTCCTGAATTTAGAGTAGACTCTAGGTACAATGGAGCCCTGGTGGCGCGGTGGTTAAGAGCTATGGCTGCTCACCAAAACGTCTGCATTTCAAATCCACTAGCTGCTCCTTGGAAACCCTATGGGGCAGTTCTACTCTGTCCTATAGAGTCGCTATGAGTCAGAATTGACTGGACAGCAACGGGTTTGGTTTTTTTTGTTGTTGTTGTTCTAGGTCTGATGATGGGTGTCCTGATCAGAGACAGCCAGAGAGAGACTTGACATGGAGAAGACAGTCATGTGAAGGGGGACACGGACACCGGAGTGACGGGTCTATAAGCCAAGGAACCCCAAGGGTTGCCAGTAGCACCAGAAACTAGGAGAGGGGCATGGAGCTGATTGTCTCTCAAGGCCTCCAGAAAGAACCAACGCTGCGGACACCTTGACTTTAGACTTCTGGCCTCCAGAACTGTGAGAAAAAAAATTCTGTTGTTTTAAGCCACCAAGTCTGTAGTAGTTTGTTACTGTGGCCCTAATACAGTGAGCCACGGACCCCAAATCCTCAAACAGAGAACTGCATCCTCATTTCACAGATCAGGAACTCAGACAGTAAGGAATTCAGTGGCTCTCTGTCACACAACAGGCTTGTGGCACAGCCACACCAGGCTCTGAGCTATGCGCCGGGTCTCCTGATTCCAGGGCTAGCTTTCTTCAATATCTCTTACCTACCTCTCTGAGAGGCAGAATCACATAACAATCGGGAGCAGCCCATTTGGATCAGCAACCTGGCTCTACCATTTACTAGCTGGGCATCTCCATTTTCTCATCTGTAAAATGGGAATAAAAATGACACCTACCTCACAGTGTCATTACGAGGATCAAACAAGTCAAATGCATGCTTGGTAAGCTCTCAGTAAGAAGAGACGCTGTTGTTAGCTGCCATCAAGATGGTCCCCAGCTTATGGCGCCCCCATGCACAACGAAATGAAATGCTGCCCAGTCCTGTGCCACCCTATGATCACTTGTAAGTCAGACCACTATGATTCATAGGGTTTTCATTGGCTGATTTTGGGAAGTAGATCGCCAGGCCTTTCCTCCTAGTCTGGAAGCTCCATTGAAACCTGTTCAGCATCATAACAACACACAAGCCTCTATCAACAGACAAGTGGTGGCTGCATGTGAAATGTACTGGTGAAGAATCAAACCCAAGTCTTCTCAGGAAAGGCGAGAATTCTACCACTCAACCACCAATGCCTCATCAATAGGTGTTAGGTATACTATTATTCTATTCCAGTACTATTTAGCTATTGATAAAGTATATACAGTATTATAAGATCAGCAGTTTCTAGGGGAAAAAGCTGAAAGACACATTAACAGTGTTTACCTTTATGTGTGGAAATTTGTGGCAGATATTATTTCCCAATTTTTTATGAGAGGGGTGGACATCAAGAGGTAACATTCACACCCTAAAACTATTACCCTGAAGAACTCTTTAAACCTTGAACTGAAAGTATCCCCTGAATTTATCTTTGAAACAAATAATAGTCTACCCTGACTAGAAAAGAATGTCTGCATTAAACAGTACACTCTTTGAAAGAATTATCTATATGTGTTCAAACTGACAACAGCAACTCTAAAGGATAGATTAGAAGATGAGGGGGCAGTGAGTGTGTGTTACTTGGTGAAATAGTTTGGAAAAGGTTGTCAGGAAAGGTGGCACAACTTGAAGACTGTAACCAGGGTTGCAGAACCTGCTGAAGTGGTGTATGTTTTTTTGTGTATATTTTCACCGAATAAAAGAAAAGAGGTAACATTCACTCCCCTGGACTTGCACCCCTCTGCCAGACTTGAAAGGAGTGCCTAATATGATTGTTCAGCGACCAGGACATTTCCTTGGACATGCTGTACTGGTGGACAGGGTCAGTGTGACGTAAAAGGCCCACAATCGTGACCCGCAGCCTCTCTCCCAATCGTGGAGGCCTACTGGGGCAAGCCGTCCCCCAACTGCCTGCTCTCACATGGTGAACACCTGGAAACACGGCTTCTTCAGGCAGAACTCTATCTGTCCTTCTTTCCCACCTCAGGAACCAGTAAAGGCAGGGCCTTTCCCCACCTTGCAGCATAGTGCCCTGCCAACCCTCCTTGACCCTCTCACTCAGGCATCCACGTGGTAATCGCATCCGAGCCTCCTCCCCTTGCCAGGCCTTATTCTCTCCTGAGCCCGGCAGATCCATGGGATCAGCATGTGCTCGGCAGGCATGAACATCTTGCTGTTGGGTCAGGCGGGGGTGCAAGCCTTGTTCAGGCTCCTGGGCTTGAACCTCACGCTCCCTCATCTAACCAAAATCTCCTCGCATGGAGGGATACTGAGCCTGTCCCCAGCGATCAATAAAGTCATACTCTGTTTCCCTTTTGACTACTGGCCTTTAGGTGAACAGCTTCTGAATCAGACCCTGGGGAGAGGAAGACAGAGCAGTAACATTCAGACACCAAAACCCCATCCAAACTCCTAAGGAATTCATATTACTTCATAATGGAAAATGTGTAAAACAGCTTTGTGTTTTCAAAGAATACTGCTCATTAAAGTGTGTCCTCTGGAAGAAGGAGAGCCAAGAGTAGAAGGAGGATATGGAATGTGTGGCTAATTGCCTCTATGAACAACTGGCTCGTTTGCCATGAGACCAGAAAAACTAGATGGTGCCTGGCTACCATTACTGAACATTTCGATCAAAGATCCCATAGAACAATCTTGATCAAAAGGGGGAAAATGCAGAACAGAATTTCAAATTCTCATGGACTCTAGACTTTCTTGGACCCATGGAGGGTGAACAAATACCTGAAACTATTGCTCTGAGATAATGTTTAAGTCTTGAACCAAAAACATGCCCTGAAGTCATCTTAAAACTGTACAACAGTTTAGCTTAACTACGCAAAAAGGTCTGCCTTGAGCTATGTTCTTTTATGATCTATCTATATGGGATCAAATTGACAACAGCAACTCAAAAGATTAGATAAAAACCTTAGGGGGGCAGTGAGTTTATGTTAATGAGAGAGGAACAACTCAGAAAAGGAGCGTGAGAATAGTTGCCCAACTCAAGAATGTAATCAATGTCAATAAATTGTACATGTAGAAACTGCTGAATTAGTGTTTTACTGTGTAGATTCTCAACAACAATAACAACAAACGAAATAAAATTTAGAAAACAAAAAGTGGACTCTGATGTAATTAAACTTCCTAATAGTCCTCTGAATGATACTGCATACTTGAAGAATACCAAGAAAATGAAGCACCTGGGGAAATGAAAGCCATTTCTCCCCTAAACCAAATAACCATCAAGCTGTTGTAAAGATTATCCTGCTCTAATTATATCACTGGGTCTGCCACCTCCTACACAGACACACACATGCACACACTTATGCATGCACACACATACACCCACATATACACACAAGCACACACACACTACACCTCTTGTTTTGCATTGGGCAAATCTGCTGCAAAAGACCTTTTTAAAGTGTTAAAAAGCAGATGTCACCTTGAGACCCAAGGTGTGTCTAACCCAAGCCATGGTGTTTTCAATCGCCTCATATGCATGGGAAAGGTGGACAATGAATAAGGAAGACCGAAGAAGAACTAACACCTTTGAATTATGGTGTTGGCAAAGAATACTGAATATACCACAGACTGCCAGAAGAACGAACAAATCTGTCTTGGAAGAAGTATGGCCAGAATGCTCCCTAGAAACAAGGATGGTGAGACTTCATCTTAAGTACTTTGGACATGTTATCAGGAGGGACCAGTCCATGCAGGACATCATGCTTGGTGAAGTAGAGGGTCAGTGAAAAAGAGGAAGACCCTAAATAAGATGGATTGACACAGTGGCTGCAATGATGGGCTCAAACATAGTAACAATTGTGAGGATGGTGCAGGACCAGGCAGTGTTTCAGTCTGTTATACGCAGGGTTGCTATGAGTCAGAATCAACTCAACGGCACCTAACAACAACATCCCATTATAAAATCCAACTCCGCTGCTAGGATGAAGCTAAATACTGTTGGAGTTAACAGTGTCCTTAGGAAAGGCAGGGCTGGGTTGCTGATTTCATCACAATTCTCTCTCTGTACTTTTCCCAGAAAGTTCAAGAACCATGAGCAGCTGTAGAAATCCAAGTCATCAGAAAAGCAAACAAAGGCAGCTCCTCTCCTGCAAAGCAAATTCCTTAGAAGAGCCTCTGCATCTGCCTTCTTAGCATGAGAGGCAGCACCTTAATCTACAGTGAACTCTGAACAGCTCTCCCTTTCCTTTCTTTCTGTTCATTTGGGAAACCTGACCCCTTACTCCAGGCCTGGACTAGAGCAACGAGGAGAGACAACATCCCACCCAAGGCAAGGAGCAACCGCTCAGTTCCAGCTCAGTGGGTTCAGGGCCACCGTATCTCCCAGGCATTCAAAGAAAGCTAGAAATCCAGGTTTTTACATAAAACCTCCCAATTTTTCAGTGTTGGCAACTAATTTCCAAGGTCACACAGCCAACCTGTGGCAGAGCCAGAAATGGATCCAGGCTTCTTGGCCTCATGAGCCCAAGACATCCTAGCTCTATAAATCCTCATGCATTTCATTTGACAACTGTTTGCTAAACAATGCTGCATTCAGGAATCTTAGTTGATGAATGGGTAGGTGGATGGATGGATGGATGGATGGATGGATGGATGGATGGATGGAGGGATGGGTGGGTGGGTGGATGAATACCTACCCACATATTTATTAAGTAACTCAGAGAGAAAGCAAAACATAATTCCCAAATTTACAAAATGAGTTTAAAAAAAAAACTCAAAACAGTCAATCTTACACTAACTTTATTTGTAATTGATACTGAACAGGGAATGTATTGTATAGTCTGAAAGCTGAAAGTAAGGCAAACATAAAAATTCTTTTTTAAGCCAGGAATCTTCCACTTAAGAAACCGTGACTAAAGAAGCACTGTAGCTTTGGAATCCACAGGTAAACCTTTTTCTTAGATTATTTAAGAACAACCTCTTTTCCTGTCTGCACTCTTGGGAGTATCGGGTATATTTCTGCAGTGTTTCTATCAGGATGGTAATTAGTATAGCTGAGACATGCCATCAACAGCAAAAGTAAAATTAGACTTCACTTGTAAAATTTCTCCTGGGGAAATGCTGGTAGCTCCTGTCTCCGCTAAGCATGGTAATGGGCCTGCTGTGTCATCCCATAGCAAGCAAACTGTGCCATCAGCAGAACCTGAATAAAACCTCCAGCACTTCAAACAGGACTGCCAACATGTCTATCTTTGCATACTTCAACCACACTTGCCTTGCCCTAGTCCCATGCCCCCATCAAATCATACTCATGAGTCACATTATAATAGCGCTGACTTTCTTTTGCCACCAGGGCACTCTCAATTTCCCTGGGGGAAAAAAAAAAAAACAACAGTAGCTTAAGAGTTGTGAAACATTTAAGGCAAGATGAGCCTCTGAGATGATTCTATTCATGACAACGATGCAGCAGGGGAAATCAGGGCCCAGGGAGAGAAGGTGATTTGGCCAACATCATATCCTATTTAGCGTCAAATCCAGGTATCAATTAATTCCTAGTTTGAGGCTTTCTCTTGTTACTAAACAAAACAGTCTTCTTAGCCTAAAAGTAGCTTCTACTCCACACTCACAACGTCTCCGTCTCTGAGCCTTCTCTGATCACCTCCTTCCCCAGTTTCAGGAAGAGAAATCTTGCCTCCTGCCCAAGGCTGATCTTTCCTTCTCCCTCCTCTTCCAGACTTTGTTCCACTGATAACTCTTCTCTCTACTAGCCTATTCCCTATAAGTTAAAAATGTGGTCAAGCGTGTCACACACTATGGGAGTACTTCCCAAACTCTACACTCCCTCCAGTTACTACCCTTCACAGCCAATCTCCTTGAAAGAAGAGTATAAATATCAACATTGTCACTTCCGACCCACTGAACCCAATGGCAACCCTCACCATTTCCATGATGACATTCTGGTAGAAGACACAAGAAATCCATTTCACCAATCCCACCTCCCTACTCAGCATCACCGCTTGGATGAGTGATGTTTTGCCAACAAAACATTATTAAAGAAACAAACTCCTGATCTCCCCATTCTGAATCTGTTTTGCTCTCAGCCTTCCGCAGTGACTCGAGCCCAGCACCTCTGGCCCCTTTTACTTCCCCCACTAGAATGGAAGCTCCACACAAGCAGAAGTTTCTGTTACTAAACTCTCAGCACCTGGTCTGCCTCATGGTGGAATTTCTATAATACTAGTTGACTTAATCCACTTCAGACATTCAGTGATCACCTTATTTGAGCTTTTTGGGGGGCACTAGTGACAGCTCCAGTAGAAAGTTGGTAGACATATCTAAAGACCAGTGGGTTGATTTGGGTTAGGGAACTTGATTTGGAAGACCATTCCCTAAAGTGTAATTTTAACAGTTACAGCTGGCCAGAGCTTATGCAGCAGATGGATTTAGTAGACAGAGATGAGCAAAACAGGCTAACATTTACAAAAATCAATCAATCAAACACCTCCTCTGAGTCCTCTGGAGTCTGGCTGGCTGGATAAATGTGTGTGCTTATCCAGACCTGGAAGCCATGTAAGCTTTCTTTGGGGTAAGTGGAGAGTTCGCCTCTCCTGAGGATTCAGACGACAGTGTTTTACTGGGAAGTCACCTCATCTTTTTTTCTATATTACTCCCTACAGCGATACTGAATTTTCCAATTCTCATCTCAGGCCATGGGAACTATTTCAATGCAGCATACCAGAAAAATGTAATGTGAGTCTTCTTTTTTTTTTAATCATGAAAAAGGTCTGGCTATGGCCCAAAGTTGTCCAGGGACACCATCTGCAAATTAGCATGAACTGGCTTGGATTCAGCTATGGAGTCAGTACCGGGGTCAAGAAAACTCTCTTAGCCTCCCCTAAGCAGCTCATCCAAACTTGATTTAAGGGGTATGATATTCTAATTAAACCAACTCTGCAGAAGAGGAAGAACAACAGGAAAACCTTTTTCCAAGATTGTGATAAGGCATCTCTCTGGCATATAACAATACTTGTGCATCCAACAATGACATTTTGGCGAAGGCATTGATGGCATGTGTCTCTTCCCCCTACCTCTCTACCTCTAGATCTCTCTCTCTTGCTCTCACTCTCTCTCTCTCTCTCTCTCTCTCTCTCTCTCTCTCGCGCACACACACACACACACACACACACACACACACACACACACACACAATAAAAAAGACACATCAAAGAATTAAGCCAGGAACTAGGCTGTGCTCTACTCAAAAGACCCAGCGTTTATGTTGATTCTGCAAGCACCTCTCCCTTTGACCAACAGCATGTTGACAGAGCAGCCCTTGTTAAACTTATCCTTCTGCCGTACCATGGCAGTCCCGATGACTTCACAGTGCCAGGAACACATGGAAAAGCACAGAAGCAAAATACAATTTGTCCCAACATGTTCCTCCACATTACATTAAGCCCCATACTAACTTCTGATTCAGTCCAAACAGAGGCCTCTAAGAAAATGTGACTTCCACAGGCCGATTTCTCCTTCTCTTCCTTAAATATAATATTTGGACCACTAACTCTGCACTTCCTTCATCCCTATCCCAAGTCTCCAGTGATTTATTTTCTCTTGGTCATTCCCTTGACTGAGAACTTGGAATCCCCACCACCCATCCCTGCTCCCCCATCTTTCACTCTTTTAAATACTATTCTAGCCTCAGGGACTGTCACCAATGGTACCTCTATATATGAAGTTTTCCCTCATCTTTGCTTTCTCTAAACTCCTAAAGCATGTACAACTGTGTTACAGGATGAATTGCATCCTCTCAAAAAGTTATGCTCAAGTCCTAACCCCTAGAACCTCAGGATGTGGCCTTATTTGGAAACAGGGTCACTGCAGATGTAGTTAACTTAACGTGAGGTCATAGTGGATTAGGGAGGACCCTCATCTCGTTATGACCGGTGTCCCTGTAAGAAGAAGAGAAGAGACACAGACATACAGGGAGAGCACCATGTAAAAATGGAGGCAGAGATTGGAGTGATACATCTACATGTTGAGGAACACTAAGGACTGCTAGTCATCACCAGAATCTAGAAGAGAGGCATGGAACAGATTCTCCTTCAGGGCCCTCCCTCAGAATCAACACTGCTGACACCCTGGGTTTAAACTTCCAGCCTCTAAAACTACCAGAGAATACATTGTTTTAAGCCACTCAGTTTGTGGTACTTTGTTACAGCGACCCTTTTTTTGGGTCTACATGTATAGCATCTTGTCTGCTACACTAGAGTCTGTGGTAGGAGTTGAGACCTACTCATTTTTCTAGCCCCAGAGCTTCTAAACAGAGATATAAGAGGCTCTATCAATCAAGGCACTTTTGACTATAAGTAACAAAACTTCAACTCAACCTGGCATATGAAATTGTAGGAAATCCAGAGGTGGGATAGGCTTCAGGTGCAATCAAGGCTCTGGCTCCAATTCTCTGCCATTTTCTCAGCTCTCTACTCTCCCATCTGTTGGCTTTGTCTTCAGATTGGTTTCCCTCATGATCACCTAACCTTTCAATGTTTTCACAAGCCAGCATAGTGCTAAATATTTTACATGAACTCTCTCATTTAATCCTATTAAATTTAACCCTATAAAGAAGGTATTATTATTACACTTATATTACAGGTGAGGAAACGGGCTCAAAGCAATAAAGTAAGTTGCCCAAAGTCCCGCAGGTGGAAAATGGAATACAAGCAATCCATCTCCAAAGCCAGTGTTCTCAACCACCACCAAAGGCAACCAGCAAGAACCAAGAAGGCAGACACTTCTAACACCACATCATCAGTCTATTCCCTGAAACTCTTTGAACAGGCAGCATATCAGATGCAAAGATTAAAAATGGAGCTGTCAGAGTTACAATGTAAGCATGTAGGAATGTCACTGCACATCCTCCACGAGACAGTGAGGGTAAGGAACACCTAATAGGTATTAGGAAGGTGTTCAAGACTTGCACCAAATTGAGACTTTCTCATTGAAGTTCAACAGAAGTACCGGATATTTGGAAAGGGAATGACTATCTCAATATGGACATCAAAGTTGTTTAACACACAGTCCACGTCTTTCCTAAAATCACCTTGGGTACACAGTGCTAGCCACTCCATACTATAGACAACCTTAACTTTAGAGACGAACTTTGGGGCTAGCCTGCCTGGGTTCAATTCCAACTCCGCCACCTGCTAAATGTTTAACATTGGGCAAGTGACCTCTCTCTGAGCCTTGCTTTGCTGGCATGTAAAACAGAGATAATGCTAACAGTATCTACTTCACAGAGTCATCATGACGCTTAAATGAGATACTGTATGTGAGCCCTTTAGCACACTCATTAGCACTCATTAAACACTATTTATTAATTATCCTTATTTCATCTGGGATATGTCTTAGTTACCTAGTACTGCTACAACAGAAATACCACTAGTGGATGGCTTTAACAAAGAGAAATTTATTCTCTCACAGTCTACGAGACTAGAAGTCTGAATTCAGGGTGCCAGCTCCAGGGGAAGGCTTTCCCTCTCTGTCAGCTCTGGGGGAAGGTCTTTGTCATCAATCTTCCCTGGCTGAAGAGCTTCTCAGGTTCACAGACCCCAGGTCCAAAGGACAACACGCTCTGCTCCCGGTGCTCCTTTCTTGGTGGTATGAGGTCCTGATGTTTCTCTGCTTGCTTCTCTCTTATATATCTTAAAAGAAATTGGCTTAAGACACAACCTAATCTTGTAGATTGAGTCCTGCCTCATTAACATAACTGCCTCTAATCCTGCCTCATTAACATTATAGAGGTAGGATTTACCACACATAAGAAAACCACATCAGATGACAAAATGGTGGACAATCACACAATACTGGCAATCATGGCCTAGCCAAGTTGACAGATATTTTGGGGGGACACAATTCAAACTATGACAGCATACATGTAGGAAGTACCTAATGAGCTATACTGATCATTTTTATCCTTACTTATCAAGGGAACATACTGCAGTCAGATGAGTGTGCTAAATGAAAAAGTGACTCACAGTCCCCACATGCCCGACTGAGAAAGGCAGCAGCCCATGTCTTCCCTGCTCCACCTCTACCCTACCCCTTCGAGAAGACCTACACTGGCTGGGCATTGGAAGGATGCTATGCCCGTTTTTTTGGACTCTAACCAGACTTCTACAGAAGAGACAGAAAGGTCAATATTTTGGGTGACTGCATTCTTTATGTTCCCTAGACCAAACTTCATGCTCAAGCAAACTTCCAAGGTAGAGTTGAAATGCCCATCAAAATCAAGATGTATCACTGCTGTGTTCCTTATCCATTTTCAACATAGAAAAAAGAAATGGGAGAGGGGCAAGATGGCGCTCTAGGCAGAAACACCACGCCGTCCCTCCACAGCAAAGATCCGAAAAACTAAGCCTAACAGAGAATCAACAATCCTGAAACCCTAGAACACCAAATGAAGAGATAAAGAACTCAGCCAAACACCAAACGGAGTGAGAATACTAAAAGAGAACGGAGAGCGAGGAGAGACTCAGGCAGAGATTCCTTACCAGCTAACGCAGCGCGGATCCACCATCTTGGATTCCTATCGGAGACCAGCAAACGGGAGAGCAGCCTTGCAGAGCATCTGGTCGGAGACAGAACGACCGGTAAACTGCGGTGCGCGCTCTCCCACCACCCACCCCTCTCCGCCTCAGCTGGGGATCCCCTGCTTTCCGTGGCCAGGGTCTCTGGGCTGGGGGGTGCTGGTGCTTGGATTCCGCGCGCCTGGGCTGGCGGCTTTCTGGGAGCCGTTTGCTGGCAGCTAGCGAACCTTTCTCTGCCGCCTCCCCCTCCTTTTGCCTGGGTGCCTGGTTCCGAGTGCCGTCTCTGCTCTCTCCTGCGGGGCTGTAGGGCTGCGTGCGGGCGTGTGGCTGTTCCTGGGTCTGGGCTCCCGCGTGGGTGGGATCCCAGGGCCTTTGTTCGTTCGCCCCTCTGCTTTCCGTGGCCGGGGTCCCTGGGCGGGGGGGCGCCGGTGCTTGGGTTCCGTGCGCCCGGGCTGGGGGCTTTCTGGGAGCCGTTTGCTGGCACCTAGCGGACCTTTTTCTGCCGCCTCCCCCTCCTTTTGCCTGGGTGCCTGGGTCCGGGTGCTGTCTCTGCTCTCTCCTGCGGGGCTGTGGAGCTGCGTGCGGGCGTGTGGCTGTTTCTGGGTCTGGGCTCCCGCGTGGGTGGGATCCCGGGGCCTTTGTTCGTTCACCCCTCTGCTTTCCGTGGCCGGGGTCCCTGGGCGGGGGGGCGCCGGTGCTTGTGTTCCGCGCGCCCGGGCTGGGGGCTTTCTGGGAGCCGTTTGCTGGCACCTAGTGGACCTTTTTCTGCCGCCTCCCCCTCCTTTTGCCTGGGTGCCTGGTTCCGAGGGCCGTCTCTGCTCTCTCCTGCGGGGCTGTAGGGCTGCGTTCGGGCGTGTGGCTGTTTCCAGGTCTGGGCTCCCGCGCGGGTGGGATCCTGGGGCCTTTGTTCGTTGGCCCCTCTGCTTCCCGTGGCCACGGTCACTTAACCCCGAGACTATCGGCTTCTTGGAATTCGCGCCCCTGAGTGGGGGCTCTCTGGGTCCCATTTGTAGGCACTGACTGCTGGTGTTGCCCTTTTTTTTTTTTTTTTCTCAATTTTATTTTTCTTCCTTTTTTGATTAGTTTTGTCATATTTTACCTCTTTTTCTCTTTTGTCTTTCTTCATTGCTTAATTTCTTGTCCCTCTATCTCTTCCTTCTCTTTCTGATCCCTGAATACCAGGCGATGTATGCCTCTGTACCTTCTGGCCAGGCTGAGCTGTGAAAATTGAGACCGACTCCCCCAGACCTCATAGCTGCATCAGTGCGATCCCTGGGAACTTTGCAGTTTTTTAACTTTTCTGATTTTCATTTGGTCATTCTTTCCTTTTCTTTCTCTTCCCCCTTCTGGTTTCCTCCATCCCATAGTCTCTCATCTGTACATTCCAACGACAAACTCCCCTAGCATTCTTTTATGTTTGTATGCTTTTTGCTCCTCCTCCTCTCTCCTCTCTCCCATATCCAGCTTAGCTTCACACATAACCATCTTCCCGCTGCACCCTACCTACCTGCACCGTGCACTAGACATCACATCACCAAGCGGTGCAGGCACGCCCTATTGGAACCTGCCCAGCACTGACTACCGACCGTCCTGGTGGCTGCGGTGAGTGCCACAAGCAACCCATCCCAGTGGCTCCTCCTCAACTAGATCTGCCCAGCTGTACCACAAGAACGAAAAAAAAAAAAAAATCTACAATCAATAAACGAGAGAAATATCTACTGAATGCCCCGAAAACAGCAAACGATATCAAAACATTTACAAAAACAAGACAAGATGGCTCCAATAGGCGTCCAAATTAAAACACCAGATAACTCTCCTGTGGAAGAAAATGCACTAGAAGTACCTGATACGGAACTCAAATCACTAATACTCGGAATTTTCCAAGAACTGAGGCAAAAAGCTGACAAACATGAGGAAAAAATAGACAAATTTATGGAAAATACAGACAAAAAATTGGAAGAATTCAGGAAGATGATGCAAGAACAAAATGCCAAAATAAATTCACAACTCGAAATTATACAAAAACAACAATTAGAAATCCAAAAGATAAACAACAAGATTTCAGAAATGGACGGTGTCATAGAAGGGCTGAGAAGTAGATTTGAAACCATGGAAGACAGGATCAGTGGAACTGAAGACAAACACTTGGATACAACTCTGTTTCAGGAAAACTCAGAAAAAAGAACAAAGAAAAATGAAGAGACCCTGAGAGTTATGTGGGACACAATTAAAAGCAAAAACTTACGAGTGATTGGCATTCCAGAACAGGGGGAGAAAACAGAAAACACAGAGAGGATCATTGAGGAACTGCTGACAGAAAACTTCCCCAATATCATGAAAGATGAAAAGATGGCCATCCAAGAAGCTCAACGAACCCCATATAGAAGACACCCCAAAAGAAAATCACCAAGACATATCCTATTCACACTCGCTAAAACTAAAGACAAACAAAGAATCCTGAGAGCAGCTCGGGAAAAACAAGAAGTCACATACAGAGGAGAAACAATAAGACTAAGCTCAGATTATTCAGCAGAAACCATGCAGGCAAGAAGGCAATGGGATGACATATATAAAATCTTGAAAGAAAAAAATTGTCAGCCAAGAATAATATATCCTGCAAAACTCTCATTCAGATTTGATGGTGAAATTAGGTCATTTCCAGATAAACAGAAACTAAAGGAATATGCAAAAGTCAAACCAAACTTACAAGAATTATTAAAGGGAGTTCTTCGACTGAGGACAAACAGCTTAAGCCCTCAGGCAGGACCTAGGACCTAGGATGCAGGTTCACATGAACCAGATTCCATTCTAGGAACTGAACTACAGACGACTTTCCAAAAACAAAAGATATACAACAGGGAATCAGAGAAATCAATCAAAGGATGACAACAACATCAAAACAATGAAAGAGGGAACAAACGGCATAGGTATAGAACCTTCTAAAGGAGAAGAAGGCAAGGCGATACCAAGTAACGGTAGACTGCTTCAAAATTATAAAGATAAGGGTAAAATTCATGGTAACCACAAAAAAAGTTAACAAACCAACTCATAAAAATAAAGACGAAAAACATAAAGTCTCAACAAAAACAAAACCTACAAAAACAAAAGAAATGAACACAAAATCCACAAACAAAAAGAACTCAGCACAAGAGAGTAAGAAGAACAAAGAAAACTTCAGCATCACAAAAAAAAGCACTACAAAATGACAGCAACAAACTCACATCTATCAATAATTACACTGAACGTAAATGGACTCAATGCACCCATAAAGCGACGGAGAGTGGCAGAATGGATAAGAAAACAGGATCCATCTATTTGCTGTCTACAAGAGACACATCTTAGAAACAAAGATGTCAATTTATTAAAAATCAAAGGTTGGAAAAAAATCTATCAAGCTAACAACTATCAAAAAAGAGCAGGAGTGGCAATTCTAATCTCAGATAAAATAGACTTTAAAACAAAATCTACCATAAAAGACAAAGAAGGACACTATATAATGATTAAGGGGATGATCCATCATGAATACATAACCATAATAAATATCTATGCACCCAATGACAGGGCTCCAAAATACATAAAAAAAACTCTAACAGCACTGAAAAGAGAAATTGACAGTTCCACAATAATAGTAGGAGACTTCAACACACCACTCTCAGTAAAGGACAGAACAACTAAAAAGAAACTTAGCAAAGATACAGAAGACCTAAAGGACACAATCAGCCAACTGGACCTCATAGACATATATAGAACACTCCATCCAACCGCTGCAAAGTACACATTCTTTTCCAATGCACATGGAACGTTCTCCAGAATAGACCACATCTTAGGCCACAGAGCAATCCTCAACAAGATCCAAAATGCTGAGATAATTCACAGTATCTTCTCTGACCACAATGCCATCAAGGTAGAAATTAACACTAGAAAGAGCAAGGAAAAAAAATCAAACACATGGAAACTGAATAATAATCTGCTTACACATCAATGGGTAATAGAAGAAATCAGAGATGGAATTAAAAAATTCCTAGAATCAAATGAAAATGAAAACACATCATACCAAAACCTTTGGGACACAGCAAAGGCAGTCCTCAGAGGACAATTTATAGCAATAGATGCACATATCAAAAAAGAAGAAAGGGACAAAATCAAAACATTAACTACAGAACTCAAACAAATAGAAAGAGAACAACAAAAAAAGCCTACAACCACTGGAAGAAAGGAAATAGTAAAGATCAGAGCAGAAATCAATGAAATAGAGAACAGAAAAACAATAGAAAGAATCAACAAAACCAAAAGTGGGTTCTTTGAAAGAATCAACAAAATCGACAAACCACTGGCCAGACTGACAAAAGAAAAACAGCAGAGGGCACAAATAACCCAAATAAGAAATGAAATGGGGGACATTACAACAGACCCAACTGAAATAAAAAGGATTATAACAGAATATTATGAAAAACTATATTCCAACAAATTTGAAAACCTAGAGGAAATGGATAAATTTCTAGAAACATATGGCCTACCCAAACTACAACAAAGTGATATTGAAAATCTGAACAGACCCATAACAAGAGAAGAGATTGAAAAGGTAATAAAAAAACTCCCAACCAAAAAAAGCCCTGGCCCAGATGGCTTCACTGGAGAATTCTACAAAACATTTACAGAAGAGCTCGTACCAGTTCTACTCAAGTTATTTCAGAGCATAGAAGAGGAAGCAACACTTCCAAATTCATTCTATGAAGCCAGCATAACGCTGATACCAAAACCAGGCAAAGACATCACAAAAAAAGAAAATTACAGACCAATATCTCTCATGAATATAGATGCAAAAATTCTGAACAAAATTTTAGCCAATAGAATTCAGTATCATATCAAAAAAATAATACACCACGACCAAGTAGGATTCATACCAGGTATGCAAGGATGGTTTAACATTAGAAAATCCATCAACGTAATCCACCACATAAATAAAAGGAAAGAAAAAAATCACATGATTATCTCAATTGATGCAGAAAAGGCATTTGACAAAGTCCAACACCCATTCCTGATAAAAGCTCTCAATAAAATAGGTATAGAAGGGAAATTTCTCAACATCATAAAGGGCATCTATGCAAAACCAACAGCCAACATCATTCTTAATGGAGAAAGGCTGAAAACATTCCCCCTGAAAACAGGAACAAGACAAGGATGCCCTTTATCACCACTCCTATTTAACATTGTGCTGGAAGTTCTCGCTAGAGCAGTAAGGCAAGAGAAAGAAATAAAGGGCATCCAAATTGGTAATGAAGAAGTTAAACTCTCCCTGTTTGCAGATGATATGATACTATACATAGAAAACCCTAAAGACTCCACGAGAAATTTACTGGAACTAATAGAAAGATTCAGCAGAGTAGCAGGATACAAGATAAACATTCAAAAATCAGTTGGATTCCTATACACCAGTAAAGAGAACGATGAAAAGGAGATCAGGAAATCAATACCATTTTCAATAGCCCCTAAAAAGATAAAATACTTAGGAATAAATCTGACCAGGAATATAAAAGACCTATACAAAGAAAACTACAAAACACTGCTGCATGAAACCCAAAGGGATCTACATAAATGGAAAAACATACCATGCTCATGGATAGGCAGACTCAACATTGTGAAAATGGCAATTCTACCTAAAGCAATTTACAAATACAATGCAATTCCGATACAAATACCAACAACATTCTTCAAAGAGATGGAAAAACTAATTATTAACTTTATATGGAAAGGGAAGAAACCCCGAATAAGTAAAGCACTACTGAAGAAGAAGAATAAAGTTGGAGGACTCACACTACCTGACTTGAGAACCTACTATACAGCTACAGTACTCAAAACAGCCTGGTACTGGTACAACAACAGAGACATTGACCAATGGAACAGAATTGAGAACTCAGATGTAAATCCATCCACCTACGGTCACCTGATTTTTGACAAGGGCCCAAAATACATCAAATGGGGAAAAGACAGTCTTTTTAACAAATGGTGCTGGCAAAACTGGATATCCATTTGTAGAAAAATGAAACAGGACCCATACCTCACACCATATACAAAAACTACTTCAAAATGGATCAAAGACCTGAATATAAAGCCTCAAACTATAAAATTCATAGAAGAAAAAATAGGACCAACACTTCAGACCTTAATACATGGCATTAACAGGATACAAACCATAAACATCAACACAAAAAACCCAACAGATAAACTAGATAATTGGGATCTTCTAAAAATCAAACATCTATGCTCTTCAAAAGATTTCACCAAAAGAGTTAAAAGAGAACCTACAGACTGGGAAAAAATTTTTGGACAGTACAAGTCAGACAAAGGTCTAATCTCCATAATCTACAAGAAAATCCAACACCTCTACAACAAAAAGACAACCAATCCTATCAAAAAATAGGCAAAGGAAATGAACAGACACTTCACCAAGGAAGACATTCAAATGGCCAACAGACACATGAGGAAATGCTCGCGATCACTAGCCATTAGAGAAATGCAAATTAAAACCACAATGAGATACCATCTCACCCCGGCATTACTGGCACGAATCAAAAACACTGGAAATAACAAATGTTGGAGGGGCTGCGGGGAGACGGGAACTCTTATACACTGCTGGTGGGAATGCAAAATGATACAGCCATTTTGGAAAATGATATGGCGTTTCCTCAGAAAGCTAGAAATAGACGTACCATTCGATCCAGCAATCCCACTCCTAGGAATATATCCTAGAGAAATAAGAGTCATCACTCGAATAGACATATGCACACCTATGTTCATGGCAGCATTATTCACAATAGCAAAACGATGGAAACAACCTCGATGTCCATCAACAGACGAATGGATTCACAAACTATGGTACATACACACAATGGAGTACTATGCAATGAGAAAGAACAATGAATCGGTGAACCATCTCATAACATGGAGGAAACTGGAGGACATCATGCTGAGTGAAATAAGTCAATCACAAAAGGACAAATATTGTATGAGACCTCTATTGTAAAAACCCATGAAAAAATTCACATGCAAAATGTAACAATCCTTGTTGGTTACCAGGGATGGGGGGGGGGGGAATACTAAATAGGTAATAGGTAAGGGGTAACTTGGGTGAGAGATGAGATAGTACATAGTACAGGGGAAACTAACACAACCTGCACAAGGAAAGGTCATGGAGGCCCTATAGACACATCCAAACCCCCCGAGGGACTGAGTTGTTGGACGGAGGGCTCTGGGGACCATGATCTCGGGGAACATCTAGCTCAATTGGCATGACACTACTTATAAAGATAATGCTCTACATTCTACCTTGGTGAGTAGTGTCTGGGGTCTTAAAAGCCTATGAGCGGCCATCTAAGATACTCCACTGATCTCATCCCTTCGGGAACAAGGGAGAACGAAGAGAACAGGATACAAGGAAAAGATTAGTCCGAAGGACTAATGGTCCACAGCTACCAAGGCCTCCACGGGACTGAGCCCAGTACAGCTGGATGGTGCCCGGCTACCACCAATGACTCCTCTGACCAGGATCACAACAGAGGGTTCTGGGCAGAGCTGGAGTAGGATGTAGAGTATAATTTTAACTCCCAAAAAAAAAAAAAAAAAAAAAAAAAGAAGACCAGATATACTGGCCTAAAGAATACTAGAGAAACCTCGAGAGTGTGGCCCCCAGACACCCTTTCAGCTCAGAGGGGAAGTTACCTTCAAGGTTCGATGTTAAGCCTGGGAATGGACACCCCAGTAAAACTAAATGGGACTAACAATGTACAGGAGTCCGGTGACAAGGGCCAGAAGGCAGAGGGAGAGTAGGAAACTGATGATAAGGAACACAAATTGAATAAGGACACTGTTGATGTATTGTGAGATTGTTGACCACTGCTATAGGGCAACATTTGTAGTAACTATTAAATGGGAGGCTGTTTTGTCCTGTAAGCCTTCATCTTGGGCGAGAATGGCAGCACAATTGGAAGAGCATAGTCAATATCACTTAAATGTGTAAGTAAAAAGTTTTGAAATGGTGTTTAAATAAAATAAAAATAAATAAATAAATAAATAAATAAATAAACAAATGAGACTAAAGAGGTACAATAGTCCACTGACAAGGTCCAGAAGACAGAAGGGGACAAGGAAGCCCCCTGGTGATAGGGAATACAAGGTGGAGTGAGGATATTCTTGATGTGCTGTGAGATTGTTAACCATTGTCATAGGGCAACATGTGTAGTAATTGTTAAATGAAAAACTATTTTTTCTGTAAGCCTTCATCTTAAGTGAGAATAACAGCACAGTTGGAAGAGCGTAGTCAATGTCACTGAACTGTGAATGTAGAAATTTTTGAAACGGTGTATCTTTGGCCATCTGTAATTTTCATCAAAAAAAAAGGTTGAGAATTTAGAGGCTTAATACGTTGTGGGGTTGTTAACCAATGTCAAAAAACAACATGTGTACTACTATTTCATGAGAAACTATTTGCTCTGTAAGCTTTCACCTGAAGTACAATAAAATATATATTAAAAAAAAAAAAAAAAAGAAAAAAGAAATGGGTCTCTAATGATTTTCATTAGAGGATAAGGTGACAGGAAGAGTGTCTTATACTTCTTTAGAGTCTCCTTCACCCTTATTAGCATATATTCAGGAATATAGGTCAATGCCAGTTGTGTTTCCCCATGTGTTTCAGAGTAGAACTATTCGCACTACAGGGTTTTCAATGGCTGATTGTTTGGAAGTAGATCATCCAAGTTTTTCTTCCAAGGTGCCTCTGGATGGACTCAAACCTCCCTCCAATCTTTCAGTTAGCAGCTGAGCACAGTATCTGCACCACCCAAGGACTCCAGGAATGTGGTAGGTACCCAGTTAACCCTCACTTGATAACTCTTCAAAATCAATCGTTTCCTTGTTCTGTAACAAATGCCTAAAACATAATTTAATTTGCAGTGTTCGATTTGATCTGCAATTACAAAGTAGTGAAACAGAATTAAATGAAGTGAATTGGGAATTCTGGCACCCCAAGACAAACATAACCAATGATAAGTCTTTAATGAAAACATTTAAATATGTACTTTACTGTAGTACCCAACACTATGCAAACTCTTTCAAGATAACTTATTACTGAGTGTGGACTAAAATCTACCACCTCCAGTATATGGTACCTGAATACATTTAGTGAATGCACTACAGTCCACCCACAAGTTTCCAAACTATTAACGTATATACCCTTTAACTATTACCAAAAACCTGACACAGATTCACTACTTCTCAGCACAAACTGAGTAGCAGTGAGCTGAAGACACACCTCACATTACCAAAAATTCATTCACTTCACTAAGTACATTAGGAACTACCTACTCCTAATACATAAGGAATATTTAATATAAGTTGCAATATCTAGACAGGGCTTCTTGACCTAAATATCCTTGGGTGCTCCTGGGGTTGAGAATACATATGAGGAAGTAAAATGTTGCATACAATTTGGGTTACACACATTTTTCTAGGGAGAAATTATGAAGTTTCCATTGGCTTCTCAAAGCATATATGACTTCCCAAAAAATTCAAAACCACAGGCAGAAGTTTAAAAAAATTGAGAAAGAAAATTTTATTAATTATTTGCTACATTTCTAAGTTTGAATAATTTTCAAACTCGGTCATTGGGTGCACTGTCGAATTTTCCATCACATATACTTACTTATTTATACTGGTCTCAGCATTCCTTGGGAACTTTTATGATATTTCAGAAGGATTTTCCAAAGGACAGAATCACTGAATTTTCATTTCTTTTCAGATAATATGTGCTTAGGAGCCCATATTTTTTAGAACTCAGGTTAACCATCATACCTTAAAATAGAAGGTATCAGTTTATAACATGCCTAATTCTAAAAGTTTGTAGATCCTAAGTAGCACCATAATCCCATCCACTTTGGAGACCCAGGACTCCATTAAGACTAAGGGAGTTCACAGAAAGTGGAGGATATTTTTAAAGGTCCATAAAGGATGCAATTTGACATTATACAAAGGAGCCACATGGGCCCTCTAAGACAAGACAGAATGAATCAATTCTGGTGTCAGTCAATACCACTTCTAGAATTTCTCCAGTGGGTATAATCAGAGGTAGGGATTGACAAGGTGGATGTGAAGGTCAAGAGATTCCAGGAGGCTACTGACGGTGCGGCTGAAATGGCTGTTATAGACAGAAGTGACAGTAGTTAACTCTATGAGTCTTACTTGATTGGTCTTGGTCTTCCCAATAACTGAAACAGGACAAGCTCCTAATTATGTGTTGAACAAATGTCTTTCCTAGCAATGGCTGTCCCTTCCTCCTTGCCACCTTACCTATGCACTCCCTTGTTAAGAGAATCTACACATCACGCCTCTTTCTCAGAAAGGTTCTTTCCATAACTCTGCTGAGGGGACTGTAGATCTCATGACCTCACTCCCTTGGCCATAGCTGATTGGACCTAGAACAAACTCTTGATCCAAACTGGGCCAATCAGATTCTCATTTCTCAGAATTTGCAATTGAAACACAGCTACTCTAAACAGTTCCTGTTGAGCACTTGAATAAAGAAGATACAGGACTTCCTTGAGTGGCCACTTTTTCACAAGGGGCATAAAAAAGTAGACATCAAGAGAGAAATAATTAGTTCCTCAAAAAGTTACACATAGAATCACCATAGGACTCTACAATTCCCCTCCTAGGTATATACCCAAAAGAAGAGAAAGCAGACAGGTGCTCAAAGAAGTACACACACATGCATGCTCATAGCAGCACTACTCACAACTGCCCAAAGGTGACAACAGCCCAGATGTCCATCAACCGATGAATGGATAAACAAAAAAAGCCATAAAAAGGAATGAAGTTCTGATACATGCCACAACATGAATGAACCTCCAAAACATTACGCTAAGCGAAAGAAGCTAGACACCAAAGGTCACACATTGTATGATTCCATTCATATAAAATATTCAAAACAGATAAATCCATGGCAGAAAGCAAACTGGTGATTGCCGGGGGGTATGGAGAGGAGGCAATGGAGAAAAACCTGCTTCATGGGTACGGGGTTTTACTCTGGAGCCATGGCAATGCTTTAGAACTAGATAGAGGTGGTGGTTTTACAATACTGTAAATGTATTAAATGCCATTCAACAATTAATTATAAAATGGCTAATTTTATGTTACGTGAATTCCACATCAATAAATTATTTTTTAAGAGAGAGACAGAGAAACGAAGTAAAACAGATACTGACTTTGTCCTCATTCCAAACAACCTTCCAACTCCTGGTTCCAGTCCCTCGTGATGCCTGGCTGCCCTGTCTACCCTCAGGATCTGGCAGAAAGCCTTATATGTTCCCAATAAATTACCCTTGTTTTCCTTCAAACTATAGGAGGGGGTTTCTGCCACTTGGAACCACACTCTCCCTAACACAAGAAGTAAATGAATGAATTAGTGAATGAATGCTCTGGAATCTCAAAAAGGACAAAGAAGAGGTTCCACAGGGGCAAGGAACTGGGAGAGGCAGAAATCAGGAAGGTTAGGGTCCAAGAGACAGAAGATATGGAACAATCCAAAAGACAAAGGCTGAATAAGGCATGATCACCCCAGCGAGGTCAGAAATGACCTGAAGAGAAAGCTGAGAGGTGTCGGTTGAGGGACTCAGGGGCCAGTGAGCTGGTGAGGCCCCCTGGAGTTCCTGATGAAGGGGGCAGTGACAGGAAGAGTTCTAACTGGACTAATGAGACCATCCTCATTACAGTCCAGTAATCTGCCTTCCCAGCTCCTGAAGCTCCACTCATGTGAATCCAGTGAATTTGTCAAAGTTATAACCATCTGAAAGGATCTCAGGCATTTAATGAGCATCCTGGGAGACAGTCTCTCTTGTTCCTCTGCCACCTGTGGTCTTCATTCTCCAGCCAGTCGTGGAGTCCCTTTTGCCCCTCCTTCAGAATGGGTTTCTGAGATAGGAGAGTTCCTTTGGCATTCTCCTTTGCTTGTTTACTTGACAAGAAAGCATTTGCTAACTTCTGCTTGCCCTCCTCCTCTGCTGCTCTTGACACCTCGCTCCCTTCCTCCTTGCTTTCTGTCCTTTCTGTACACCTCATTGACAGCATCCTTAAGATACTATCAGACAGCACAACTGCTACTTCCACTCTATATTAGGGCTTCCACTTCAACACCAAATTCTCTGGTTTTCAAGCAAATCTGTTGTTTTTTCCCTTCAAGACAGTGGAAAGAGCATGGTTTTGGATCAAATCCCAACTCTACCTAATGGTGAGACAGGCCATTTAATCTCTCTGTGCCTTGCTTCTCATCTGTAAAATGAGGATGTCACTTGTCTTGCACAGCCATTGAGCTCATATACATGGAAAGAAACTAGCAAATGCCTGGCACATACTAAAAAGTCAGTTGCTGTCAGGTCGATTCTGACTCATGGAGAACCTAGCCGTATCAGAGTGGAACTGTGCTCCATAGGGTTTTCAATGGCTGTTTTTTAAAAGTAGATTGCCAGGTCTTTCTTCCAAGGCAACTCTGGGTGGACTTGACCTCTAACCTTACAGTTAGCAGCCAAGTGTGTTAACCATTTGTACCACCCAGGGACTCCTGGCACCTGCTAGATATTCAAAGATGCTTTGATAAATCTCCAACATGGAAAAAACCACCATTAAAAGTCAGTGAAAGTATAAAGAATGATAGTTTTAAAAATATGCTTCATTTCCTTATAAGACTGATACTTATTTACCAAATGTTTACTTCCTAAAATATTCAAGGTATTTGAAGACTCATGATTATTAGTCCAAGTCAAGGGAAAAAAAAAAAGCACTAGGCATTATTCACAATTAATTCTCTTCCACCCATGATAAATCAGGGTCTACCTCTTACACCAACATTTTTACAAAAATACATTCATTTTGACCACCTTTCCAGAAAGGACAAAGTGAAACTAAAGCATCAAGCAAAGGCAAAGTATCAAGAAAAATGAAGGTACAGTCATTGTCATGGATTGAATTGTGTCCCCTAAAAATATCTGTCAACTTGGCTAGACCATAATTCCCAGTACTGTGTGATTGTCCACCATTTTGTCATCTGATGTGATTTTCCTGTGTGTTGTAAATCCTATCTCTATGATGTCAATGAGGTGGGATTAGAGGCAGTTATGTTAATGGGGCAGTACTCAATCTACAAGATTAGGTTGTATCTTAAATCAATCTCTTTTGAGATATAAAAGAGAGAAGCGAGCAGAGAGACTTAGGTACCTCATGCCACCAAGAAAGCAGTGCCAGGAGCAGAGCACATGCTTTGGACCTGGGGTTCCCGCACGGAGAAGCTCCTAGACCAGAGGAAGACTGATGACAAGGACTTTCCTGCAGAGCCAACAGACAGAGAAAGCCTTCCCCTGGAGCTGGCACCCTGAATTTGGACTTCTAGCCTGCTAGACTGTGAGAGAATAAACTTCTGTTTGATAAAGCCATCCACTTGTGGTATTTCTGTTATAGCAGCACAAGTTAACTGAGACCGTCATTATCCAATTAACTAGGGGTTTCTCAACCTTGTCCCTACTGACATTTTGTACTAATTCTTTGTTTGGGAAGGCTGTCCTGTGCATTGTAGGACGTTTAGCCCATACCCACTAGGTGCCAGTAGCACCCTCCCCCAGAAGTGACAACAAAAATGTCTCCAGACATTGCCAAATATCCCCTGGAGGAGGTAAAATCGCCCTGGGTTTAGCACCACCGAGTTAACTGGATCAACCTGGACAGTCACCCCAGACAACTCAAGCCCAGCTGTGAGTTCATAAGATGGGAAGTAGCTGCCTCGATCTTTACTTCTCTCCAGACCCTTCCTGCTGAAAAACAAAATGGCTGTGCATTGCTTCCAAGATACAATCAAGTGCTGGCTTCCTGGGGAAGCAGAGGAGAAACTGCAGCACCAGAATGCTGTTTGTCAGGCTGCCCCCGCTCTTGGCTGCATGCCCACACTCTGCCAAAAAATCGACTTCCCAAACTTTTAAAAACGCTTTCCGCAGCTTTCAAAGCCTGACCTTTTAGAGCAGCTTTATCTGTGTGCGTGTGTGAAATAGATTTACAATTTTCTATACCCCTGCAAAGTCAAACCACTTATTGAGGCTAAATGCCAACTGAGGGTGGTGGGAATCTGTACACAGATGTCAGCCAACTCCAACACAACAACACAAGAGCTCCACCTGTAACTGATTGTAGAAATTGCTCTCCGGCCAAGAGAGGCCAGGTTCAGAACCCACCCCATCTGCTATTGCTGTTACAATTACTCTGTTACTTCTCTCCTGTCAACATATGCTTGCTTCTTAACGTCCTCTGAGGATGTTGTCTACAGGGAATTTCATAAGGCCGTGAATGTTAGGGGAGAGGGGGGTGACCACTGTCCCGCCTTCCCCTCCCCTAAGCTTGGTTTCAGTAAGTGTCTTTGGCACAAGTGAGACTGGAATAATCTATTTGTTGAAACATTCCAAAATATTTTTGCTAGTTGATTGTGTGTTGTTGCTATCCAATCTCCAAAATAAAGTGAGCCAGAGAGAAAATGGAAGATGGAAGTCATTTAGCTCTACCAAGGTCCAGCATACAAGAATGTTTATTTTCCTCCCATTAGCCAAGTCTTTCAGAAGAAAACGGGGGAATAAAAATCTGTAAGACTAATGTGGTGCACATGGCTGATTCTAAGGTTGACTGCAGGATTACTGAGGCAAAAACCAGCTGACATCTGTGACTAACATGTATCGTTCACTTCAAATCATTCTACATTCTAGCAAACAAAGAAACCAACTGTTAGCTCCACGACACCTCATCTGTCTTCAGATCCAAAGGAGGTTTTCACCTAGCTATGAAAAGCGTTTAAAATTGTAGTTTCAGTCTAAGTAGGTCATTGCCTATGTCTGGACCAAAGTTTTTCCAGCTTTCTGAAAGGTATGGTTCTCTGGAAAGCTAAGGAAGACCGTCAAGATGAGGAAAATGGACATTTCTTTTTTCCTAAGATTCAGCATTCCAAGTTATATATGGTGCTGAATTAGTTTATTTTAACCAATTCTAAATCCATGTGACTATGTAACATTGGGTAAAACACACACGTTCACACTTCAGTTTGAAGTTAAAATGAATAAACTTACAAATATGGCTGACTTTCTTAATCACTCTGGTGATATGACCAATATGTCCTTTAAACATTTGGGGAAAGAGAGTGGCTAAAGGACAGCTCAAGTCAGTGTACCGGGCATCTGTTATCGTCCTAGAGCATCCACTCAACCTGTCTCCTCCCACCTAGTTCCTTTAGAGAACTGCTCCTCTCCCAACCCATACAGTTCTAATGGGATTACCAGTCACAGCAACCCTTCTCACATCGCTGCTAGCCACCCTCCTCCTCCTGCCCCCTAACCCCCAACCAAGGTCTGGAGGTAGGATATAACCAAGGCAAGACCAGA
The DNA here is from genome assembly GCA_030035585.1 of Dugong dugon. Lineage (NCBI taxonomy): Eukaryota > Metazoa > Chordata > Mammalia > Sirenia > Dugongidae > Dugong > Dugong dugon. Next base: position 10,688,183 of record CM057481.1, on the reverse strand, counting down.
GTCCCTCCATAAATTTTCCAAATAGGAAATGGAGACAGAAGGCTCTCTTGCCCCTTCAACTGTGATTCCGGGGTGCTGGCAGCCAAGACTACCCACCACATGAAGGAGAAAATGAGGCTTACACAGAGATGGACGCAGACACTGAGAACCAGAGATGAAGTGACAGGGAGAGACAAGGTCCTGGTACAGTTTGAGACCCTGGATCCAGTCAACTCCAAGCTCCATAGCTAAGCCTTGCTGCAATTTCATCACAGAAACCAAATCTCTCTTTCTTACTTACATGGGCTTTGAGAGATGTTTCTGTAACTACTTTGGAGTCTTGCCCAATACAGTTATTAAATAGGTTTCTTCATTCTAATGTGTAAGGTCCTTAAGGATCTCATTTCACCTCACTGAAATGCACCTTTTGTTGTTGTTGTTGTTACCATGAGTGCTAATTATTATCAGTTAATGATTTCCTACAATGTTTTATCAGTTGAGCTACAAGTAATAGAATGCCAAACTAACAGTGCCTTAAACAACTAGGGGTTTATTTTCTCACATGACAAGTTGTCTAGAGACAGGCTATTGTTGGTGTTGGTGCAGCTGTTCAAAGATGACAGGGTGTACGTCTCTGTGTTTGTCTTGGCCTTTGCTTCATGGTTACAGTATGGCTGATGCAGCTCCAGACATCACGTCTACACTCAAGGCAGGAAGGAGGAAGGAGCATTGCTAGTGATGTTTATTCCTTTTATTAGGAAAACAAACACTTTCCCAGAATCCTCGATAATTCCACTGGGTTTTCATTGGCCAAATACTTGAGAAAGAGGAGAAGAAGCCAGAAACTGAGCCATTATCAGTATCATTAGCATACTTTGGAAGGCCCATCCACTAAAGGAACTTTTGACCACCTGAAAGTTCTCATCTGCCTTCACAGAGCAACTTCTAACGCCTCATTTCCAGGGGTGCTTCTGAAGCAACCTTGTGCAAAGTATGGCCTTTATGCCCTTAGTTCAAGGCAGGGATGGATTAACCAGTAAGCAACATACACAAGTGCTGACTTCACCTGTTTTTCACCACTTTGATGTGGTGAAAAACAGGTAAAATTGTGCATTACAGATTAGTTAGTAAGCCTGTGCACACCTTGCTTATTGGGTTATCTAACCCTGGTTCTACGGATATTTGTAACTTGGGATGGGTGGCACTGTTGTTCAGAAAATATCCATTCCCCTCCTTCTCTGCCTTGGCAGGGAGTAGACTCCCTGTCCCACTGACTTTGGGCTTGGCCATGTGACTTGCTTTTAAGCCAATGGAATGTTACTGGACATGATGAAGCAGAGGCTTTAAATGAGTGTGGTTTGGGTTGACACCTGGCATCTGTGATCCATCCTGAGAAGATGAAGCTCTGAGTGGCCACTGGTCCAAGGTGAATGTGGAGACACATGGAACATACCGAAACCCAACTTGCAGCTTAGAGCCTGGAGCCCAGAACCCAGAACCCAGCCCAGCCCAGCGCAGCCACATTGCAGACAATCTGCAGATACATGAGGGAGGGAGAAATGCTTGTTGTTTGAAGCCACTGAGTTCTGGGATGGTTTGTTACCCAGCAGTATTGCAGCAGTAGCTGCCTAATACATAGGTGTTCAGCTTATAATAAAGTTTCATGGTCAAGTATGTTTGGGAAATTGCTAGATTAAACAAATTTAATAAACACTTTTTAACTGCAAGAGTTACAACATTTCACATGCTGATCTGCATTATGAATTTCCAGGAGTGTCTAGTATGCAATGTCCCAAGCTTATCTGATTGGAAAATCTTCTTTGGAAAGCATCATTTTCCTGGACACACTTTGGAAGCATTGGCTTTGAGGGATCCACTGTTTCTCAGACTTAACAGTATTTACAAGGAAAGGAGCCTGAAAGAATGTACAGGGACAAGAATGCATGTTAAGTCCTACCCACAAAGCGGATGGGACTTGACACTCCAGGGCTCAGCCCTTGATTCCACAAACACTCCATACTCGAGGTGACTGCAGCTGCATTTGACTGTCGGCAAACACCCCACCACAACGCAGTTGCCTCACTGCCTTCTCAACAGGAGATAAAGTCAATTCTATCACTCACTTCCAATTGGAACAACTCAGCATACCTGGACCCTTGCAACGGAATCAGTATTTCAGAACAGAGGTGAATGACCCTGGCTGAAATGCCCCTGCAGTGATACAAGTAAAAAAAAAAAAATATAGTAAAGGAAACAGAGAAGTGTGATCCATCCTGACCTTTTCAAGTCACAGGCTCAAAATGAGAGTCAATAAATCTAATGTTGAAACTGTCTCAAAAACCCATATTAATATTGATTTAGAGTGGATTATTTCCTACCGTGCTAAGCCAGAAATAGAAATTATCATATAACCACTGCTTAAAAGCCATAACAGTCCCCAGACAGGTTTACTTACACTTCTTAGGTTACGTTTGCCAATGACCTTGTCCCACTTCTGCATGCATGAGACGGGGAAATATTAGATCTAGTACAATCTCCTCAGTGTGATGCTATTTATATTCATGCAGATCCTTGGCTAGCTGAGGAAAATATCTAAAAATTGCTTTATGTACACCTAATTTGAAAAAATAATCCATTAAAAACACAGTTAATAATTGCACAAAATATCCAGGAATATGAAAAGTCAGTAACTCACATGCACCAAAACACAAGATATAAGTCCTTGTGAACTTTTCGAAAATTTATTATCTACCGTGTTTTCTTTCTCTGACCTCCAACACGAAGGTAAATAGAGGAGGGCTATGAATAAAAAAAAAAAAAAAAAACCTATATTCATTTAGAAAAAAATAAGTCACTCTACTTCCCTGGAGTTGCAGCTGCTGCCCCACAACCTTCACCCCGACCCACAGGCCATTAAAAGTAAAACGGCTGCCTCAAGTGCCAGTAGAACATCTATTTTCAATCTTCTCTCCTCACCTCTCCCCAAAACACCTGATGGACAATGTCACTATGCCTAAACACACCCCTGCCGATCTACAGGTGTGACACTGAGAGCATGGACTATGGGTTCATGCCCCTCCAAAGAATTAGCTGTCCAAAATACTCTACCTCTTTCTCCCCCAATTCAAGAAAGCACATCATGAAGCAAAAAACACAGGTGATAGCATAGAGATAACCCTGCATCCATCCACTGATTGATAAAAACAAGCCAATGGTTCCAAATTTCAGTACCGCAACTCTTACCAGTAACAAACGTATTTATATCCATGCAGATATGCGTGGTTGAGAAGGAGGGCCTTGGAAAGGAGAATATCCATCCAGGAACCTGGGTATTAACCCTCGTACATAAGAAATTTGGTCAGACCCACCTGCTTATTGGCTCCAAGCTGCCGCATAGTCCTGTGTTTCGTCTATCATAAGAAAGGTGTTCGGCATCCTCCCCTAGAAGAGCAGTTGGGTTCATTTCCCCCTACCAGAACCAGGAGGACTTCACAATCCATTGCAAAGAAATTGATGGATGGAAGTCCCTATACCACTGTGCATTAGGGGGGAAGGCCCATGCTAGCAATCATAAAAATCACAGAACTATGCATTTCATACTCAAGAGCAGTTGAGTTTCCTCACCTCCATCCTATAATGGATCTGCTTCCCATTTCTCTTCACATAATATAGTTTAAACAGTTTGAGATCATCTGCATTTAGATTAGTGAAGCTCTAACTACCTAAATATCTCCTGGTAGAATTTCATTTGCAGACGCAATCTCCAGTTGTTGTGAATAAGAAATAACAGTCAAATGCCCCTTATCTCTTTTGCATTCTTTTCCATCATTTGTCTCCCAAAAATGTTTTCAAAAATTTATTTTCCAAAAACTGTTTTTCCATAAAATTTGTTTTCCATATAATGCTTCCATAGTTTTCACTCTAAAAGCAAATTATAGTAAGTTATGGTAAGTGGTGAAAATAGATCCAAATTGTCTATGTAATGCTCAGACTTGAAAACCCTAAATAGCACAAAATCCATTACTAGGAAAAGTAAATTCCTAACTAAGAATAAAAATCCTAATTAAATTAAATCACATTCTTAATCATCTACCAAAACTGCTCATTCCTTATCTAACATATATGAAGTATAATTTTCCTATTATACTAGTAAGCTTCTGTTCAGAGCTCAGTGATACTCTAAGAAGGTAGTGAGCCTAGTAGTTAAGATCTTAGGCTTTGGCGTGAAATAGACCAAGACCTTACCAGCTCTGTGAACTTCAGCAAGCTGCTTATCCTCTCTATATTTGTTTTTCATCTGTAAAATGAGGAAATTTCTAGCACCTACCTCAGAGGACTGATGCAAATACTGAATCAAATGACGTATACAAAGCTCTAAGCACAATGCACATAGTAAGTCCTCAACAGATGTCTGTTGGTAGCAGTAGCAGTAATAATCAAAAGAACAACAATAGCTATTTCCAAACTCTATTTCACTTTATTTTACCTAACCCTGCTATTTCATAAACAAAAAACACCTCACTGGTAGAAATTTCTAGTGTTTCCCCATATGTCTCTCTCCTCTCTTCCCTAGAAAGAAGAGAAGACTACATCTACCACCCCCTTGCAGTTACGTCACTTCCAGACCAAGGAACTGAGGAAGCAATGAACCATCTCCATGCACTCTCTTCCCCACCATAGCAACTCTTGAAGTCACACGTCAGTGCAGGAAACCTGGATCCCTGAGTCACTGTGTGGAGGAGAGCTTTCCTGGAGAGTCAGTTGACCTGCTTCAGACTTTACATAAGTAAGAAATAAACCTCTGATGTGTCAAGCCACTGAAATCTGAGGTTTGTTAGTGTAGCAGAACCTATCCTGACCAAGAGACAGTCATACAGCTCTAAAGGGGACACTAACATACTTCCAATGAGGAAGAAAGGGTGCTTCCATTATTTTAATACAACTTGCTTTTTATCAATTTTACTTTCTTTCATTGTAATACAACATTACACCAAATCAAAAACCAAACTTATTGCCATCGAGTCGATTCCGACTCATAGCGACCCTATAGGACAGAGTAGAACTGCCCCATAGGGTTTCCAAGGAGCAGCTGGTGGATTCAAACTGCCAACCTTTTGGTTAGCAGCCAAGCTCTTAACCACTGCACCACCAGGGCTCCATATGACATTATTTCACAAGTAAACTGACTTTTCAAACCATCCATGCTTCTTCCCCTTACATATTTTTTAACCTCAAAAAACAAACACTATATTTTACTTGCATTTAGCACATAGACTAATACTGGGGCTTTCACTGGGTCGTATGTCACATACTCACATGTCAAGAACAATGACCAAAGCATCCTATGATTACAGGAGGTTCCAGAACAAGAAAGGGATAACTGGAGCACCCTCAAGCATTCACTTGCTTCTGGCTTATGGTAACACGGCACAGTTGAGGGAAATTATGGATCTTACCTAGTTTAAACTAAAATAACTCTAACAAAATGGACAAGTAGTTTAAAATATTTTTAGCAAGAACAAAAAGGTTTTGTGTGTCATTAAAAATTACATCACTATATTGTTTATTTTACTTTATCTCCTCCATATGGAAGTTATACCTTTGTGAATATCATATAAGACACACACATTGGCACAGGGGCATATCATGTAATTTACTTTAAAAAAGAAAACACATATAACTGGGGGTCTGTGATCAAAAAAATTTAATGATAAGAACATGAAATAAAAGTAATTTGGGGGCTGAAAGTTTAGATAATAGCTTTCAAATTTTTGGTCACCACGTACACCACTCCTAAGCTGCTTTAACTATTTTCCAAAATATTTCAAAGGAAGCAGAGAAGTGCACATCACAGTTAACAGGTTTACAAAGGCTTAGTGAACCAGCAAAGTTAGGAAAAAGCAGAAATAGCAGTGAAGAACATTAATTTGATTTGGGAGAGAAGAACATTAATTTGATTTGGGAGAGAAGAACAAAGCTTCCTGTTCCCACCAAAAATCACATTTCCACATCTGAAAACCAGCAGTGGTTCTGTCAGAGTCAGGTGACTGCTTTCTGCGCAGAGAAGCAGAGCAAAGAGAATACTCTAAATACAGGTCACAAGTGCTTCCATGGGCGCTTGGACTCCAAAGGAGTGGTAGCTAGGAAAATAGACAGAAGGGCCAGTAGATGACCCCAAGAAACGCAGACTGCTTCATTAGACCAACATCAAGACCAGTTATCAGAGAATCACTAGTTCAGCCCAAGCTAGAGTTACCTCGAATTTCTAAGAAGTTAAATGATATCTGGGAAATTTTCATTCAAATGGCTCAGCAAGACTTTCCCTCTCTTAGCACTTACCTAACTACTAGTAAGAGGTGAAGCAGGATTTAAGGTATGTCTGACTCCAAAATCCTCATGAAAACAGCAGCACATGAAATGGGCCTCACAGAATAGGCAGGATTTGAAAATGAAGACTGGTTGTGACCAGAAGGAAACTGAGGGGTGGGGGTCCGGGCTGCTGAGAAGGCCACCAGTGGAAGGGAAAGGTAAGAACAAAGGCATGGAGGTGAGAAACCTTGAGTGGATGCAGAAACTACCAAGTGGTGGTGTAGGTAGAGGGGTCGTAGGATAGAAGGCTGGGACCGTTGGCTCAGGCCTTTTATGGAAGGTGCTTGTAGGCTCAGCCAAGGAGAAAGACTTTACTCTGGAGGTAATGTGAAATCACTGAGGGCTGTTAAGCAGAGGAACAGCATAATATCAGGTAGACACTGGGAAAACTAATCTGTCACATGGAGAATGGATCAAAGAAGAGTAAGAATGTGCTTTGCACATAGTAAGTGTTTAATTAATATTGAACAAATGAAAGCAGAAAGACCCGGTTAAAATTTACTGTATATACCTAACATGATACCAAATCCATTCTACCCAGTCCCATTTAATATTGTTCAGTTTGCCACTTAGAGAACAAACTTCACTCATTCTAGAAGGAAATAATTCTGCTGGTGCTTAAAAAAAAAAAATTAATTCAACCACTCTGGCCAGGATCACAGCCCAAACCAAAAAAAAAAAAAAACTATTGCCATCGAGTCAGTTCCAACTCATAGTGACCCTATGGGACAGAAAAGAACTTCCTCATAGGGTTTCCAAGGAGCGACTGGTGGATTCAAACTGCCAACATTTTGGTTAGCAGCTAATGCTTAACCACTGCACCACCAGGGCTCCAGGATCACTATCTGTTGCTGTTGAGTCGATTCCGACTCATAGCAATGGTCCCAATTAGAGTGGGGGAAAAAAATGTAGAACAAAATTCAAATTCATTAGAAAGATCAGATTTACTGCTCTGAGACAGACTGGAGGAACCCCTGAAACTACAGCCCTTAGACACCCTTCTAACTTGGAAATGAAGCCATTCCCAGGTATCACCTTTCACCCAAATAACAGACAGGTCTATAAATAAACAATAACACACGTGAGAAATGTGTTCCTTAGAACAATCATCTACACGAGACCAAAAGGACAACACATGCCCCAAAGCAAAGATGAGGAGGCAGGAAAACCGGATGAATGGAAATGGTGGTAATGGGGAGAATGCTGACACACTGTGGGGATTGCAACCAATGTCATGGAACAATTTATATACAAACTATTGAATGGGAAGCTAATTTGCTCTGTAAACCTTCACCTAAAGCACGATATAAATAAATAAAAAATAATAATAAAGCCAGAAAAGAGGGGAAAAAAAGCAACTGAACAGTCAAATGCAACCTTCTAAATGCTGCCGTTAAAGTGTTTAGTCTTGCAAAAATTAACATTCATCTTCTATTCAGAGGGAAGTACATCTGAACCACTGCTGTGACCGCTGAAAAAGAAAACAAAATTAACCAAGTACAAAAGTTAGGCAAAGAGAATTGATCCCCCATCCTCGGAAAGGTTATTGGAAAGGTTATTGGGAAAGTTACCGGAAAATCAGGAAATCACAAGCTATAACTTCATGTTTCCTATGCCTCTTCTAGCATCCAAGTAAGATGCCATAACCTTCTTAATAACACCAACCCTTCTTCTGCACAAGTCATGGTACCATCTGCAAAGCATCAACTACTCAGTGAGAAACCAAGGCTGAAAACCAGAGATGAGTCATCACCTACCTGATTCTCTTCGTGGGAAACCCTCATCTGCTCCTTGAGGACAGACATCCGGGCTGCCTCTTCTTTCCTCAAGACTCTCTCCTTCTTGAGCTCAGGACTCCAGAAGGTCTTGATACTGTTCATGGAAGATCCCAACTTGCTATCCTTGATGTCTAGCTCTTTCCGGAGGAGGTCATTCTCTCTCTGAAGTTCCTTGAGCTGGGCTTGAAGATCTAACATTGTGCTATCCCTTACCTGCCTCAACATGGAGGGGACCTGGTGGTGGTGATGATGGGATGAGGTGGTCAGACTGCCATGCTGATCCGTGTACGAAAGGACATCTGTGTGGGAAAGTCCAGCAGAAGCAATATTGGGACTGCTCCCCATGGCTGTGACTCGGCCCCCATATACAGCTCGATTTGTGGCCCTTCCCAGAGTCATGGTGCCCTTTGGGTAAGTTGTCGAAGCCACCCCTTCATGGTCACTCAGATACATGGGTCCAGACGTAGCATAGGCGGCATTAAGGGACTGGATATTCTCCATGGACAGAGTCTTGCCTGTTCCTCCGCCTCCCCCACTACTTGTTCTTCGGTGGCCCAAACGAGGAGACCTTGGCAAACGAGGTGATCTGGAAGGGCTGCCTTCCAGATTAGTGATTGTTCTTGCACTTCCATACATTTTTATTCTACTATGAGGTGCTACTGAAGAGAAGAAATGCTATGCTAAGTCGGAAATTAAGCCAATATTTCCAGTGTTGGCCAGAATTTTCACTGCATTTTTTTCATAGTCTGTACAGGAAATGGCTCCGATCAGAGATCTGCAAAATGAGAAGAGGAGTAATTAAAAACAAACTCTGACTAGAACTGCTATCATGTGGTAAAATATAGGTAGGTAGGTAGCTATAGATAGATCAAGTCATGACCATGAAGTACATTTAAAAGAAAGGTGACCCCAAAAATTTCTTACTGATGTAAACTCTTCATAAATTCCCCCCACTATGCCCCCATGCAAGCTCAAAAGTTCACAGAGCCAAAAAGTAGCTACTTTTTCCTTAAGAAAATGAAGCTCAGCATTTTGGTTTGCACTGAGAGTTGGGATCTCCAGAAAATTCACTACGGAACTCCCCATCATGGAAACCTTAGCCATAAAAATAATTCCTCTTGAGGGGCTCATGCCATACACTAGTGGTTAGACAGTGACTTTGAGAAGCTGCTATTTCCTAGAATATCAAATATTCAGCATGCATTAACAGAGGCATAACTAGGGTATGGCAAGTACGACAGGTATTGCACCGGTCCTGGGTGTGTGGCACCACCGAGCAGCTTCTATTAACCCAGTACAGCCAGCAGTATATCTATGGAAAATGGCGCCTAATGGCAACACTTAAACTGCACTTGTCCAACCATCTGACACCCCTCTTTCAGGTAACTTTACCACAGTATCAGCTCAAAAATGCAAGTCAAGCTTGTTAATCTTTTAATTAACACATTACCATGTTCGAGGAAGGATCTTGGGGCTTACTGGGTTAATAGAAACTGCTCAGTGGTGCCACTTACCCAGGGGCTGGTGCAATACCCTAGATATGCCACTGTATACACATTGTCACTTCCCCCTCCTGCACCCATCGCAGACAGCACTAATCAACACATGAGCTGGTACCTATTAGCCATCTTGAAACTAGCAGAAAGAGGTAGCTCAACCAACACAACTCCTATAATACGGCCAGATTCTAAATGCCACCACCAGAGAAAGTGACAGTCCTATTTTTCTCCCCTTCTGTTACGGATTGAATTGTGTCTCCCTAAAATCTGTGTTAGATTCTTAACCCACATGCCTAAGGAGGTAATCCTGTTTGGAAATTGGGTTTTCTTTGTTCTGTTAATGAGGCCACATCAGTGTAGAGTTTGTCTTAAACCTAATCACCTGTGAGTTATAAAAAGAGCAGATCAGGCAGAGGCATACAGATACGGGGGTGGGGGTGGGGATGGGGATGGGGGTGGGGGTGGGGGTGGGGGTGGGGGGCACTATCTGACTACAGAGGCAGAGAAACTCCAAGGATTGCGGACAGTAGAAGCTGAAATAGATAAAGAAGGACCTCCCCTAGAGGCATACTCTGAATTCAGACTTCTAGCCTCTAGAAATGTGAGAAAATAATTTTCTGTTCTTTAAAGCCACCCACTTGTGGTATTTCTGCTACGGCAGCATCAGGTAACTAAGACACCTTCCATACATATCTTTCAGGCTCACCTTTTGGGACTTCTTCATTTTTGTTGGCCTTAACAGTCATATTAACCACATCACATCTGTACAGAAATGGCACAGAACAGTATACTGTGTTTGTGTTCCTGGACCCATAACCCCTACAGGAAAGTAGTAGAAGCGCCCCCTCATGGCTACTCAGGCACAAATGGTGCAGATTTTACATAGCTGGGGCTACAGGGTTATGATTACCCCATCAGTGTAAAGACCCAAATGCCTTTAATGGGGTGCATGATGGCCTCTGCTCTTCCTCTTGGGGTATCTACGTGTACTTTCTTTTTCTTCAGCTTTCAGACAATAAGAACAGTGGCTACGAGAACAGACTTTGCCAAAGGGCAAATTGTGGTTCAAATCTCCACTTTAACACTGATCAGCTGAATGACCTTGGTAAATTATTTAACCGTTATAAGCATCCTTTCTCCAGTCTATGTTGGGGTATCTATAGTGTACTTTCTTTTTCTTCAGCTTTCAGACAATAAGAACAGTGGCTACGAGAACAGACTTTGCCAAAGGGCAAATTGTGGTTCAAATCTCCACTTTAACACTGATTAGCTGAATGACCTTGGTAAATTATTTAACCGTTATAAGCATCCTTTCTCCAGTCTATGTGTTGTTAGGTGCCATTAAGCCTGTTCCAACTCATAGCAACCCTATCTACGTAAAACAGAACGAAACGTTGCCCCGTCCTGCGCCATCCTCACAATCATTGCTTTGTTTTCAGCCCACTGTTGCAGCCACTGTGTCAATCCATCTTGTTGAGTGTCTTTCTCTTCTACAAAATGCCAGTAATACCAACTAGCTCATAGTATTGTGAATAAGTTAGACAATGTTCATAAAATACCTACTTTGGTGCCTAGCACACTCAACGAACAGGTTTTGTTGATAGTGTCGCAATGAGACAACAACATTAAAAGCAATATACATTAATAAACAGGGGCATCTTTTACTTTTATCTGCCCAGCAATCATCCTCCCTCCTTTTAGGTAATACTATCTCTACTCTCTTTAGAGAAATTATTCCCAAATCTCTACTCCTAGTTCATAAGATTTGGGGAAGGCTGACTCCCTCCACTCCATCCTGGGTAGTATCAGGGATAAAAACATGACTCAAGCCTGGCCAATCATCATATTTCATTCCTCAACCATAGCAGCTGGTCTAGAGATGGGCATGTGACCCACACTGGTCCAAAAAGACTCCCTACCAAGACTTTAGCCAGAACACATGGAAAAGAAAAGCTCTTTTTCAGGTAGCATTACTTGCTTTCAGGATGGAGCTTTTGGGTGCCATCATGCAGAAAGGCCTTCCTAAGACTGAAGTTAACACAAAGCAGAGCAGAGTCAAACTATGAAGACACCAAGCCAGGTGTCATCATTTGATGCTCTGGAACCAGCAGTGACTGAAGCTACTACATCTATCCCCAGGCCATTTTAGTTACATATGCTGTCACAGACTGACTGAATTAATGGCTCGATTCTTTACCCCTTCCTACATCCATGTCCTTGGTGGTGTCCTCCCAATTTGACACTGGGTTCAGCCATATGACTTGCTTTAGGCAATAGGATGTTAGCAAATGTGAAGCAAGCAGAAGCCTGAAATAGTGCTTGGGTGTGTCCTCTCTTGCTCACTCCTGCCATAACAATTAGGACATGCCCAACCTAGCCTGCTGGAATATGTTGCCACAGCCAACAGCCAACCAACCCCAAGACATGTGAGCAAGCCCTGCCAAGATCAGCAGAGCTGCCTAACCAACCAGCAATTGACCACAGATGGATAAGCCAGCCCAACTGAGCCCCATACACCTACAGGCTAAATAAATGCCTCCTGCGGTATATCACTGATGTTTTCTGAATGGTTGCTTTGCAGCATTACTAGGGCAACAGAAAACTGATATACTGCCAATACGTTTCCTTTTTTGTTTCATTCAATTCCGATTGGGGCTTCTGTCACTTTATACCCTAAACAGTCCTCACATACATTGTGATGAAATGTTTTTCCACAAAGGTTCCCCTTTCCCTAAAAAGGCCCTAAAAAGAATTATGCAACTCTTTCTAACTAAGGAACTTAGTTTTAGTTTCAAATGTTTATGTTGCTCAAAGCTTAATTTTATTTAGAAATATACAAAAATCATTTCGTTTCCAAGATGTTTGCATGAATAATTTGTTCTGGAAAAAAATGAGGGGGAGGAATCAACATTCCCAACAATAGGAAATGATTTACATAAATGATGAGAGACACAGACAGACAATGGAATAGTGTGACGGTTATATGAACATGTAATGAGATGGAAAGATGTTTATCACATACTGGTGGGGGAGGGGAAGCAGACTATAAAACCTTTTTATCATTTGCTGACGCTTTTGTCAAACACAAACATGCACGAACTCACAGAGAAGACTGGGATGACATACACCAAAATGTAACTGTGCTGGGATGCCAAGTTGTTTTCATTTTCTTCCTCTTGTTTATTTGCATGCTCTAACTTTTGTATAATAAAGATATACGCTTTTGAAATAAGAAAATAAAATTTACTTTTGCTTTTCCTTCCATAATTCCAACAGTTAAATGAATCTGATATCTTTACTGTGTCTAGAGTGTAGGTATCTAGGTTGGAGGTTCGCCACGCCACTGTACCACCGCTGCCAGAGTTGTCTGTTAGATGTGATTAATGCCAACTTGTCCTCCTGTATCTTCTTCCCTCGTATCTAGAGGCAGACGCTTCTGAAGTCTCTGGCTAGGTTTAAGATCCCCAGCCCAAACACTGTGAAATTTACACCCATACAGATTTAATCTTCAGTGATTTTATAGCCCAGCTGCCCAAGGCTTTGGAGAATTGAAACAGTCAACAAACAAAAAGTGGATTTGCTGCTTTTGGAAACGTACATACACACACCATGTAATATACACTGATATAGTACCTTTTCTAAAAATAAAGTTTCCTTATTTTAAAAGTAATGCATGTAGACACTGGCCCTCAGTGTCCTTGGGTTCTCCCTGTCTAGGTTTAGTATCGGGTTTATGCTGGCAGCATAGAATGATTTGGGAAACTTTCCATTCTTCACCTGCTCTGGAGCAGTTAGCACAACAGAAGACTCTCTATTCCTGAAAGGTTTGGTAGAATCCACCCATTAAATGGAATGGGCTTTACTGTTGATTACCTTTCTTATTGTGCTATGTTTACTGATTTATTCAGGTTTGCTGACTATTTTGTGTCAATAATGAGCATTACAATGTTCCTTCAGAAAGTCATTCCGTGGAGAGTTTTTGACGTACTGGTATTGCTTTGCATAACTTTTCCTTAATTGTTTTAATTACTTGCAGTTATGTTCCCATTCTCATTTCTAATGTTATTTGATTCTTTCTGTTTCTCCTGATGACAATACAGTAAATGTCCATTTTCTTAGTTTTTTTAAGATGCAACTTTTGGTTTTATTGATACATTTTACTATTTTCTGTTCTCCATTTCATCACTCTCTCTTTATCATTAAAAATTAAAAATATGTACTAAATGCTCATTTATCTTCAATCACATTTTCTGATGAATGCATATAATATGATACACATTGGCCACACATTCCAGGGTGGTATTATAGAAGGCTCACTGTCATTTTTAAACAGCTTGCTATTAATATTTCTTCTGAAAATTTTTCTAACCCAGGAGATATTCAGAAGGATATATTGAAATGTCAAAGTACAAAAACTTTGTAGTTTAATTATATATCACTTAACTTCCTGGGAGACCTGGCTTCAATTCCCAGCCAGTGCATCTCAGTGCAGCCACCACTCATCTGTCAGTGGAGGCTTGTGCGTTGCTATGATGCTGACAGGTTTCAGAAGAGCTTCCAGACTAAGACAGACTAGAAGAAAGGCCTGGCAATCTACTTCTGAAAACCGTACATGTAAAAATTGTTGAAATGATGCATGTTCTTCTAGGTATATTCTCAATAATTGTGTGGCACTGAGGTCATAGAATATAGCACATATGCCTTCTAGTCTTTGAAATTTGTCAAGGCTTTTAATTACCCTAATATATGACTGGTTTTCTTAACTGTTTTATAAAAAAACCTAATAGATGCTTAGCATAGAAAATTTAGAAAATACAGATATGCATAAAGAAACAATAAAAACACTCCCAATCTTGTCACTCACAATCTGTGTTAACAAACTGATATTGTTGCTTCCAGTCCCTTTGAAGTTTGTGTGTATACATATAATTTTAGACAAAATTAGTAATATATTCTATATAAAGACTTGTACTCTCCCTTTTCCTCAATATTTTATTCTTATCATTTCCTTTTTCTGCTTAACATACATGCCATATTTTTATAAAACATGATTTTTATTGGTTACCTTGAGTCTCCAAAGATGGACACCAAAATCTCTCCCCTTCTTATACACACTTGTCTCTCCTCCCATCAAGATACAGAGTCTGCTTCACGTCTCCCTGAATCTGGACTGGCCTTGTGACCTGCTTTGACCAACAGATGCAGCAGAAGTGACAGTGTTCCAGCTCTTAAAGAGGTCTGGCAGTGGAGCATTGCGCTCTTTTCAGAACCGTCTACGGTATCAAATGGACAACAGCAACTCAAAAGACTAGACAGGAGCCTTAGGGGGAGACAGTTCGTGTTAATGGAGGAGGAACTCAGAAAAGGAGGGTGAGAATGGTCGTACAACTTGAAAAATGTAATCAATGTCTCTGAATTGTACAGGTAGAAATGGTTGAATTGGTGTATGTTCTGCTGTGTATATTGTCAACAACAACAACAAAACGTAATTTTTTTTTTTTTTTTAAATGGGGTCTGGCAGCTTCCACTTTTGCTCTCTTAAAATCCAGCCTTCATGATGTAAAGAAGCCCAAGCTATCCTGCTAGGAAGAGAAGCTACACGGAAAGGCCCTAAAAGGTAAAGTAGCACATGGAAAAAGAGGTCATGTGGAAGCGAACCAAGGTATCCCAGCAAACAGCCAGCACTAAGACCCCAGGCTGATAAAACAAGTCATCTGAACATTCCAGCCCAGCCCAGCCACCACCTGAAATCAGCTTCTTGAATGACAGACACCACCATGTGTAACAGAAGGAACACCCAATCAACCCACGGAGTGATAAGAAATAAGAAATCGTTGTTTAAAGTCATCTGAGTTTTAGGATTATTTATTACACAGCAAAAGAAAGGAAACAGTCATTGAATGTATTCTTGAAACATCAATAATTTATTCAACCAGTCACCTACAGTTCAGTGGTAGAATTCTCACCTTCCATGTGGGAGACTTGGGTTCAATTCCTGGCCAGTGCACCTCAGCAGAGCCACCACTCATCCGTCAGTAGAGCCTTTGGATTACCTTCTCAGCCGGGCCTGTACCCCACCGGTGAAATCGACATCGTTCTCTGTACTTCCGCTTCAGGCAGAAACAGTCCCAGGACACCAGCCCCCACCCCTGCTCTCTGTGCTTTTGGTGAGAGGGACTAATCCAAAATAAAGTGTTGGGCCTAGGTTGCTAAGTAAAATTCACTGTTAAGAAGCAGGTGTATAGTGGTGAAGAAGTAAACCCATTATCATTCTGATGTTCTCTGAAGTTCCTATTTGATCCAGTAAGGTCTGTGGAATGGCACGTAACAGCTCTTGTCCGGTGTGATCATGGTTGAGTGAGCACCATCAGCACGCTCGACAGCAGCTAAAAATAACAATCACCTACCATGGAACATTTAGGTTATTTAATTTTTCAAATGGAAATAAAATCATTATCAATAATGCTTGTAAACATCTCTTATTCCTTCCCCTGAACAAACTTCTAGAAGTAGGATTATGAAACTGAAAGATATGAATACTTTGAAGGCTCTGTTACCCACTATCAAAACTCCCCCCAGAAATATTAAGACATTTTACACTGGCACCATCACCCTTGGCTATTTCTCCTCTACAGCTTCTACTCTTCACTCCTACCAATCCCGGAAGCCCCCATATCCTTCTAAAGCTGCTAAAAACCCGAGTTATCCAACTCAGGACCTCAGCTCTGCATATTCACTAAATACTTAAAAAGTACTTATTAAATACCAGTATTGTGCTACACCAGGTCTGCTTCACGCCAGTGTTTCCTGAAAAGTTTGGGAAATGCTCAGATAAACAAGGCTAAAGGGTTTCCAATTTACACCAAGATGTTTCAGAGCCTTTAGGACACTAATGTATATTGTGACTAATCCAAAAACAACTGTAAAAAAACCGAACCTGTTGCCATTGAGTCAATTCCAACTCATAGCAACCCTGATGGACACAGTACAACTGCCCCACAGGATTTCCAAAGCTATAATCTTTATGGTAGCTGAGTGCCAAATCTATCTCCCGCAGAGGCGCTGGTGTGGGTTTGAACAGCCGACCCCACGGTTAGCAGTCAAGCACTTAGCCACTGCACCACCAGGGCTGCTAAAAACAAGTATAACCAAACCTGTTGCTGTCGAGTCGATTCTGACTCGTAGCAACCCTATAGGGCAGAGTAGAACTGCCGAACTTTTGGTAAGCAGCCGTAGCTCACCATAGCACTTAACCACTGCACCACCAGGGCTCCAAAAACAAGTATAGAAGTTAGCCATTCCAAAATTTATTTGCTAAGCATCCTTTTCCCTTAGGAATACCTGCAAACATTTCGCTGAACGTTAGTATTTATGCATGCAATAAATCCTAATTGGGATGCTGTTAATAAAGCAGTAGTCAAGACAGACACAGCTTCTGTCTGTGTTGTTAACCCACTGGAATGGACTTTCTCAGACAGAGCTTCCTTCAGCTCAGATCTAACAGAGTCTGGAAGGAAGAAGGTTATAGGAACGAGGCACTGCTTTCAGGACCCTCACCACCACCACCATTGCTATTGAGTCCACTCTGACTCATGGTGACCCCATGTGTGTCAGAGTCAAACTGTGCTCCACAGGGATTTCAATGGCTGATTTTTCCAGAAGTAGATCACCAGGCCTTTCTTCTGAGGCATCTCTGGGTGGACTTGAACCTCCAACTTTTCAGTTAGCAGCCTAGAGCATTAACTGTTTGTACTACCCAAAAAGATCAGAATGGGCCTCTAAGGGGAAATACAGAAGATCAAAATAAAGACTGGCTGGAATTTGGGCCCTACTACTCAAGGAAATAAACACAATTCTGTATTTATTTTTCAAACACTCAGTAAAAAAAAGCCAGAAAGTCAAAAAGAACAAAATTCAGCTATCGACAGTCTCCAAACAGTCTGATGTTGCTTACTCAACCAAGGCAGCACCGGACAAGAGCGCTTACGTACAATTCCACAGACCTTATCAAATCAAATAGGAACTTCAGAGAACATCAAAATGATAACGGGATCATTTCTTTACCGCTATACACCTGCTTCTTAACAGTAAATTTTAATTAGCAAGCAAGGCCTAACACTCTGTTTTGGAATTAGGCCCTCCCACCAAATGTACAGAGGGCAGGGATGGTGCCCTGGGACAATTTAAGCTGAAGCACAAAGAACGATGTCGATTTCACAGGTGTGGTAAAGGCCCAGCTGAGAAGGAAAGTCAACAGCATGTTCCCCATGTCTGTCCTGTCCTCCTGAGCCACAAGATTCCAACTTGTTCTACTGGGTCACTCACAACAGCCACCCCTAGCTGTGTTTCAGTTCCCTGACATATTTTTAGGTGCTTGTTTTGACTCTCGGGCTTTTTTCGTTGGCATCTCCTAATTTCTTGTCTATCCAGATTTTTTTTTTTCAATTTTGTAAAACGAATCCCTGAGGAAGAGCAAGATCAACTTTATTCGGCAATCAATATGCAAAAAATGTCTTCTACTCCCCATTACTGACCTCACGAAACTAATTTCTAAGCTTTTCCACCCAACTATAATTACATTATAGGAAATAAGGCAGCAGTTAAGATCTTACTGTTTTAAATACCATCATGAAGCCACAGGAGGTTCAGCGATTGGGCTCTCTTATAAACTCTTTTTAAAAAATACCTGCCGTTCTTACATATTTGTGATATGCAACCATAAGGATAGTCAATTATTAATTAGATCAAACCTGAGACCAACTCCCCCAGACCTCATAGCTGCATCGGTGGGATCCCTGGGAACTTTGCAGTTCTTTAAATTTTCTGATTTTTATTTGTTCATTCTCTCCTTTTCTTTCTCTTCCCCCTTCTGGTTTTCTCCATCCCATAGTCTCTCATCTGTCCATTCCAACGACAAGCTCCCCTAGCATTCTTTTATGTTTGTATGCTTTTCGCTCCTGCTCCTCTCTCCTCTCTCCCATATCCAGCTTAGCTTTACACATAACCATCTCACCGCTGCATCCTGCCTACCTGCACCGTGCACTTGACATCACACCACCAAGCTGTGCAGGCACGCCCTATTGGAACCTGCCCAGCACTGACTACCGACCATCCTGGTGGCTGCGGTGAGTGCCACAAACAACCCGTCCCAGTGGCTCCTCTTCAGCTAGACCTGCCCAGCTGTACCACAAGGATGAAAAAAAAAAATCTACAATCAATAAACGAGAGAAATATCTACTGAATGCCCCAAAAACAGCAAACAATATCAAAACATTTACAAAAACAAGACAAGATGGCTCCAACAGGCGTCCAAATTAAAACACCAGATAACTCTCCTGTGGAAGAAAATGCACTAGAAGTACCTGATACGGAACTCAAATCACTAATACTCGGAATTTTCCAAGAACTGAGGCAAAAAGCTGACAAACATGAGGAAAAAATAGACAAATTTATGGAAAATACAGACAAAAAATTGGAAGAATTCAGGAAGATGATGCAGGAACAAAATGCCAAAATAAATTCACAACTCGAAATTATACAAAAACAACAATTAGAAATCCAAAAGATAAACAACAGATTTCAGAAATGGACGGTGTCATAGAAGGGCTGAGAAGTAGATTTGAAACCGTGGAAGACAGGATCAGTGGAACTGAAGACAAACACTTGGATACAACTCTGTTTCAGGAAAACTCAGAAAAAAGAACAAAGAAAAATGAAGAGACCCTGAGAGTTATGTGGGACACAATTAAAAGCAAAAACTTACGAGTGATTGGCATCCCAGAACAGGGGGAGAAAACAGAAAACACAGAGAGGATCATTGAGGAACTGCTGACAGAAAACTTCCCCAATATCATGAAAGATGAAAAGATGGCCATCCAAGAAGCTCAACGAACCCCATATAGAAGACACCCCAAAAGAAAATCACCAAGACATATCATATTCACACTCGATAAAACTAAAGACAAACAAAGAATCCTGAGAGCAGCTCGTGAAAAACAAGAAGTCACATACAGAGGAGAAACAATAAGACTAAGCTCAGATTATTCAGCAGAAACTGTGCAGGCAAGAAGGCAATGGGATGACATATATAAAATCTTGAAAGAAAAAAACTGTCAGCCAAGAATAATATATCCTGCAAAACTCTCGTTCAAATTTGGTGGTGAAATTAGGTCATTTCCAGATAAACAGAAACTAAGGGGATATGCAAAAGTCAAACCAAACTTACAAGAATTATTAAAGGGAGTTCTTCGATCTGAGGACAAACGGCTTCAGCTCTCAGGCAGGACCTAGGACCTAGGGCGCAGGTTCATATGAACCAGATACCATTCTAGGAAATGAACTATTGAGGACTATCCAAAACCAAAAGAAATACAACAGGGAATCAGAGCACTTAATCAGTAAATGACAACAACATCAAAACAATAAAAGAGGGAACAAACAGCATAGGTATAGAACCTTTTAATGGAGAGGAAGGCAAGGCGATACCAAGTAATGGTAGACTGCTTCAAACTTAGAAAGATAAGGGTACAATTCATGGTAACCACAAAGAAAGTTAACAAACCAACTCATAAAAATAAAGACGAAAAACATAAAGTCTCAGCAAAAACAAAACCTACAAAAACAAAAGAAATGAACACAAAATCCACAAACAAAAGTAACTCAGCACAAGAGAGTAAGAACAAAGAAAACTTCAGTACCACAAAAAAAAGCACTACAAAATGACAGCAACAAACTTCCATCTATCAATAATTACACTGAATGTAAATGGACTCAGTGCACCCATAAAGAGAAGGAGAGTGGCAGAATGGATAAGAAAACAGGATCCATCAATATGCTGTCTACAAGAGACACACCTTAGAAACAAAGATGTGAATTTATTAAAAATCAAAGGTTGGAAAAAAATATATCAAGCTAACAACTACCAAAAAAGAGCAGGAGTGGCAATTCTAATCTCAGATAAAATAGACTTTAAAACAAAATCTACCATAAAAGACAAAGAAGGACACTATATAATGATTAAGGGGACGATCCATGATCAAGACATAGCCATAATAAACATCTACGCACCCAATGACAGTGCTCCAAAATACATAAAACAAACTCTAACAGCACTGAAAAGAGAAATTGACAGTTCCACAATAATAGTAGGAGACTTCAACACACCACTCTCAGTAAAGGACAGAACAACTAAAAAGAAACTCAGCAAAGATACAGAAGACCTAAAGGACACAATCAGCCAACTGGACCTCATAGACATATATAGAACAATCCATCCAACCGCTGCAAAGTACACATTCTTTTCCAATGCACATGGAACCTTCTCCATAATAGACCACATCTCAGGCCACAGAGCAATCCTCAACAAGATCAAAACGCTGAGATAATTCACAGTATCTTCTCTGACCACAATGCCATCAAGGTAGAAATTAACACTAGAAAGATCAAGGAAAAAAAATCAAACACATGGAAACTGAATAATACTCTGCTTACACATCAATGGGTAATAGAAGAAATCAGAGATGGAATTAAAAAATTCCTAGAATCAAATGAAAATGAAAACACATCATACCGACACCTTTGGGACACAGCAAAGGCAGTCCTCAGAGGACAATTTATAGCAATAGATGCACATATCAAAAAAGAAGAAAGGGACAAAATCAAAACATTAACTACAGAACTCAAACAAATAGAAAGAGAACAGCAAAAAAAGCCTACAACCACCGGAAGAAAGGAGATAGTAAAGATCAGAGCAGAAATAAATGAAATAGAGAACAGAAAAACAATAGAAAGAATCAACAAAACCAAAAGTGGGTTCTTTGAAAGAATCAACAAAATCGACAAACCACTGGCCAGACTGACAAGAGAAAAACAGCAGAGGGCACAAATAACC
The DNA here is from genome assembly GCA_030035585.1 of Dugong dugon. Taxonomy (NCBI): domain Eukaryota; kingdom Metazoa; phylum Chordata; class Mammalia; order Sirenia; family Dugongidae; genus Dugong; species Dugong dugon. The sequence continues at coordinate 10,666,668 of CM057481.1, read as the reverse complement.
CAAATAAGAAATGAAATGGGGGACATTACAACAGACCCAACCGAAATAAAAAGGATTATAACAGAATATTATGAAAAACTATATTCCAACAAATTTGAAAACCTAGAGGAAATGGATAAATTTCTAGAAACACACAGCCTACCCAAACTACAACAAAGTGATATTGAAAATCTGAACAGACCCATAACAGGAGAACAGATTGAAAAGGTAATAAAAAAACTCCCAACCAAAAAAAGCCCTGGCCCAGATGGCTTCACTGGAGAATTCTACAAAACATTTACAGAAGAGCTTGTACCAGTTCTACTCAAGCTATTTCAGAGCATAGAAGAGGAAGCAACACTTCCAAATTCATTCTATGAAGCCAGCATAACGCTGATACCAAAACCAGGCAAAGACATCACAAAAAAAGAAAATTACAGACCAATATCTCTCATGAATATAGATGCAAAAATTCTGAACAAAATTCTAGCCAATAGAATTCAGTATCATATCAAAAAAATAATACACCACGACCAAGTAGGATTCATACCAGGTATGCAAGGATGGTTTAACATTAGAAAATCCATCAACGTAATCCACCACATAAATAAAAGGAAAGAAAAAAATCACATGATCATCTCAATTGATGCAGAAAAGGCATTTGACAAAGTCCAACACCCATTCCTGATAAAAGCTCTCAATAAAATAGGTATAGAAGGGAAATTTCTCAACATAATAAAGGGCATGCAAAACCAACAGCCAACATCATTCTTAATGAAGAGAGGCTGAAAACATTCCCCTTGAAAACAGGAACAAGACAAGGATGCCCTTTATCACCACTCCTATTTAACACTGCGCTAGAAGTTCTAGCTAGAGCAATAAGGCAAGAGAAAAAAATAAAGGGCATCCAAATTGGTAATGAAGAAGTTAAACTCTCCCTGTTTGCAGACGATATGATACTATACATATACATATACATAGAAAACCCTAAAGACTCCATGAGAAATCTACTGGAACTAATAGAAAGATTCAGCAGAGTAGCAGGATACAAGATAAACATTTAAAAATCAGTTGGATTCCTACACACCAGTAAAGAGAACGATGAAAAGGAGATCAGGAAATCAATACCATTTTCAATAGCCCCTATAAAGATAAAATACTTAGGAATAAATCTGACCAGGAATGTAAAAGACCTATACAAAGAAAACTACAAAACATTGCTGCATGAAACCCAAAGGGATCTACATAAATGGAAAAACATACCATGCTCATGGACAGGCAGAATCAACATTGTGAAAATGTCAATTCTACCAAAAGCAATTTACAAATACAATGCAATCCCGATCCAAATACCAACAACATTCTTCAAAGAGATGGAAAAACTAATTATTAACTTTATATGGAAAGGGAAGAAGCCCCGAATAAGTAAAGCACTACTGAAGAAGAAGAATAAAGTTGGAGGACTCACACTACCTGACTTCAGAACCTACTATACAGCTACAGTAGTCAAAACAGCCTGGTACTGGTACACCAACAGAGACAGTGACCAATGGAACAGAATTGAGAACCCAGATGTAAATCCATCCACCTACAGTCACCTGATTTTCGACAAGGGCCCAAAGTCCATCAAATGGGGACAAGACAGTCTTTTTAACAAATGGTGTTGGCAAAACTGGATATCCATTTGCAGAAAAATGAAACAGGACCCATACCTCACAGCATATACAAAAACTACTTCAAAATGGATTAAATACCTGAATATAAAGCCTAAAACTATAAAGTTCATAGAAGAAAAAATAGGACCAACACTTCAGGCCTTAATACACGGCATTAACAGGATACAAACCATAAACATCAACACACAAAACCCAACAGATAAACTAGATAACTGGGATCTTCTAAAAATCAAACACCTATGCCTTTCAAAAGACTTCACCAAAAGAGTCAAAAGAGAACCTACAGACTGGGAAAAAATTTTTGGACAGTACAAGTCAGACAAAGGTCTAATCTCCATAATCTACAAGAAAATCCAACACCTCTACAACAAAAAGACAAACAATCCTATCAAAAAATGGGCAAAGGAAATGAACAGACACTTCACGAAAGAAGACATTCAAATGGCCAACAGACACATGAGGAAATGCTCACGTTCACTAGCCATTAGAGAAATGCAAATTAAAACCACAATGAGATACCATCTCACCCCGGCATTACTGGCACGAATCAAAAATACTGGAAATAACAAACGTTGGAGGGGCTGTGGGGAGATGGGAACTCTTATACACTGCTGGTGGCAATGCAAAATGATACAACCATTTTGGAAAATGATATGGCGTTTCCTCAGAAAGCTAGAAATAGACATACCATTCGATCCAGCAATCCCACTCCTAGGAATATATCCTAGAGAAATAAGAGTCATCACTCGAATAGACATATGCACACCTATGTTCACGGCAGCATTGTTCACAATAGCAAAACGATGGAAACAACGTAGGTGCCCATCAACAGATGAATGGATAAACAAACTATGGTACATACACACAATGGAGTACTATGCAACGAGAAAGAACATCAATCAATCTGTGAACCATCTCATAACATGGATGAAACTGGAGGACATTAGGCTGAGTGAAATAAGTCAATCACAAAAGGACAAATATTGTATGAGACCTCTATTGTAAAAACCCATGAAAAAATTCACATGCAAAATGTAGCAATCCTTGCTGGTTACCAGGGATGGGGGGGGGGGGGATACTAAATAGGCAATAGATAAGTGGTGTCTTGGTTGAGAGGTGAGACAGTACACAGTACAAGGGAAACTAACACAACCTTCACAAGGAAAGGTCATGGAGGCCCCATGGACACATCCCAACGCCCCGAGGGACTGAGTTGTTGGATGGAGGGCTCTGGGGACCATGGTCTCGGGGAACATCTAGCTCAACTGGCATGACACTACTTATAAAGATAATGCTCTACATTCTACCTTGGTGAATAGTGTCTGGGGTCTTAAAAGCCTGTGAGCGGCCATCTAAGATACTACACTGGTCTCATCCCTTTGGGAGCAAGGGAGAATGAAGAGAACAGGATACAACGAAAAGATTAGTCCAAAGGACTAATTGACCACAGCTACCAAGACCTCCACCGGACTGAGTCCAGTACAGCTAGATGGTGCCCGGCTACCACCGCTGACTGCTCTGACCAGGATCACAACAGAGGGTTCTGGACAGAGCTGTAGAAGGATGTAGAGCATAATTCTAACTCCCAAAAAAAAAAAAAAAAAAAGACCAGATTTACTGGCCTAAAGGAGACTGGAGAAACCTCAAGAGTATGGCCCCCAGACACCCTTTCAGCTCAGAGGTGAAGTTACCTTCGAGGTTCACTGTTCACCCTGGGAGTGGACAGCCCAGTAAAACTAAATGAGACTAACGAGGTACAGGCGTCCAGTGACAGGGGCCAGAAAGCAGAGGGGGAGTAGGAAGCTGGTGATAAGGAACACAAGTTGAGTAAGGATACTGTTGATGTGTTGTGAGATTGTTAACCATTGTTATAGGGCAACATTTGTAGTAACTGTTAAATGGGAGGCTATTTTGTCCAGTAAGCCTTCATCTTGGGTGAGAATGGCAGCATAACTGGAAGAGCATAGTCAATGTCACTTAAACGTGTAAGTAAAAAGTTTTGAAATGGTGTATCTTTGGCTATGTGCATTTTCACCAAAAAAAAAAAAAAAGCTGAGAATTCAGAGGGTTAAAATGTTGTGGGGTTGTTAACCAAAGTCATAAAACAGCATGTGTACTACTGTTACATGAGAAACTGTTTGTTCTGTAAGCCTTCACCTGAAGTAGAATAAAATATTTGAAAAAAAAAAATACATAACTGTATGTAATTAGTAATTTTTCAGAAAAAAAAAAAAAACCTGCCGTTCTTACATATTTGTGATATGCAACCATAAGGATAGTCAATTATTAATTAGATCAAACTGTGGGCATAAAAAGACAAATGTTGCTGAATATGACACCCAAAACATTAACTGTACAACATCTGTCACTTTAAAAAACACCTCATGAATAAAATTCAAAGTTCAAGGGTAAATTCTGTTTAAGGCTCAAACACGAAGAAAATAAAAGGTGGTTTTATGAACCTATGCAAATGCTTGGTCCGATTGCATATGGATTCATGAATACAATATACTATCAGCCACTCATTCGCTTAAAAGGTTTAAGGGTTCTTGAACTGTAAACTAAAACAAGGAAAGCTGGAGAGAGCCTTGATTCCCATCCACCTGAAATATCTCAGACTATCATGGTCTGGAATGCTCTATTTTAAGACAAACCCACTTACTGCTATCTGCTGTAAATCGGGTTAAGTTTATTTCCACAGATCTCAGCCTCAGCCCATCACCCTGAGCCCTGCTGACAGACCCTGTGAGCTGAGATCATCAGCATCTCCTAAGACTTAGCCAACTTAAAATATATTTCTTCTTCCCTCATCATCATCCCTAACTTTTTAAATTTCTGTGTCACCAACTACATTTACTCCTAAAACCTTTCTAGAGGAAGACATGGTATAGGACAGATCTCAAGCAAGAAATGGCCGCCCATGAGCCAGATTCCGCCTGCAGGAGGGCTGGATATGGCTAGCACGATGTTCTTTACAGTTCTGATGGAGCTGCCAACATAAAAAGATAGAGACATTTCATATTAAAATCCAGATTCTTGCTTCTTTGGAAAAGTCCTATCAATTCTACCAGCAAAATCTCTATCAAATCTGTTCCCTTGGTTCCATTTACTACCACCACCTTAGTGCACCATCCCACACTCTCCTAAAGGGTCTTCCCCTTTTATTCCCCTCTACTCTATTCTCCGTGCATCGGCCAAACTCTTTGAAGACGTAATTCTGATCACAAACCATCTCCGTCCCCCCACTTAAAACTCATCAGAGCTTCCCAGTGCTCTCTGAACTAAGAAAAAACCCTTCTGGGGTCTGAGGCTCTGCAGAATCCGGCCTCTGCCAATCGCTCCAGCCTCTTCCCTTGCTGCTCTCACTGTCACCAACTCTGCCCAGGTCTTCGTTCTGTTATTCACACACATCAAGCCTCTTCCTGTCTGAGTCTTCATACGTGAGCTTTGCAGGGCTAATTCCAATTCACTGTTTGGATCACAGCATCCGTTAACTTACCCTCTGCAAGGCCTATCCGCATCCAAGTCAGGTTCACAGTTATAGTACACTCTCTCAAAGCACGATGCCTTTTTTTTTTCCCCATGGTGTAGACATGGTATCTTTTTTTTTCTTTAAATAAGAGAATTTAACCTTGTCTTCTCTGCCCAGGGTCATGTGAGTGACCCTCTTGTTATGGCCGAAGTAGGGTGACTAGCTAGCCGGGGTCCTCTGGGAAGGGTGTTAGAAAGCCTTTGGTAACCCAGTCGCTGCCCCTACTCAGATCCCTGGTTTACAAAACGGAAAACCATGGAGGAAAGGAATCACTATGCGTAAGCACCCTGGAGCCTTTGGGGAGGGAAGTCACTGACACCCCAGTCCTGGTTACCCAGGATTCAGAGATAGTGAAATCTGTGAGAAGGGGTGAACATGTTGACGAACAAGGCTCTGAGTTCCCACAAATAAAGTTACTTCAAGGAAGGAGACAGTCTAGGCTGGTGACCAGACTCAAGACAAGTGACCCACGGGCCACAGAGACAGCCATTTGGCCAGACCATGTGGCTGAGGCTGGAAACTTCTGTGGGCTCGCTATGCTGTGTGGAGCCCATGCCAAGGGCCACAACCTGTGCGTGGGAACGTACCTGAAGAGGAAGCCCATGTGTCTTAGCCAGCATTCCCCACAAGCAGACCCACAGACAAGGGTTTGGGTGCAGACAGCTCATTAGAAGGCAATCCCAGGAAGTACTGAGAGGCAATTTCAGCACTAGATCACAAAGAAGAGAAGTCAATATATGGTGCATTTTTGAGGAGGTTTCTGCTGTGGGCAGGAACTAGGCTCAGTCTTGCTGAAGGAGCTCTTGAGACAAACACTGAATGTGCCTCATAGTTGCACCTCCAGAAGGGCAAGGAAACCGTCCATCACTGGCCAAGGCTGCTTCCCTAGCACTTGTAGCCTGCGCTACACGGAGGCCAAGAGAAAGGCCGCAGGTTTCCACACAAGCCATGAGCGCTGAGGAGATGTGAGTGGGGCGTGCATGGCACACCTGTGGCTGAGCTCGGCCACCGGGAGACTGGGATGGCGTTCCCTTGCAGGGCCAAACAGTGGAGACCACAGAGGGCACCTGCATCACCTGTCTTCCAGTCTGAGGAGGACCAGCTGCAACAGCAACAACTTGTGGCAACGAGATGTAACCATGTGATGGGCTGGTTGGACAGTACCCATCTCCAGGCTTGGGTATGAGATTTGTATCCATAGTCCCCTCACTCTGGGGCAGTGTAAACTGGGTGACGAGAGAGACCAGGTAGCCAGGTGAGTTCCAGTATTTTTATGAAACTCAGAGCAAGGTTTCTGAATAAACCATATATGATGCAAAAGCATCCACACGCTTTATAATTCCATGTTAATTTGTGTGATTACTGGTTGGAGACTCCCTTTGCTCCTACTGTAAACCCCTACGTGGCACCCCAGGGTTTAACATTAGCTCTAACATTTGTGGGGTCCATGGCGAGAGTAATAACGGAGGCCCAAGGACTATATGTCTACACATTTTAAAGTTATAAATCAATCTTACAAACTGTTAAATACAATACATACTAACCACCTACGCTGACAATATGAAGGTGTGGAAGGTCAAGTTTGGATTTTGAACTTAAAATTGTTGGACTCTTGAGAGTTTCAACCAAAACATGGTGGTAAGAGGACAGCTCGAGAAGACAAAGTAAAGTATTATGATGACATGTGCAAAGAGCTGGAGGCGGAAAACAAAAAGGGAAGACACTCAGCATTTCTCAAGCTGAAAGAACTGAAGAAAAAATTCAAGCCTCGAGTTGCAATAGTGAAGGATTCTATGGGCAAAATACTGAAAGATGCGGGAAGCATCAAAAGAAGATGGAAGAAGTACACAGAGTCACTATACCAAAAAGAATTGGTCCACGTTCAACCATTTCAGAAGGTAGCATATGATCAGGAACTGATGGTACTGAAGGAAGAAGTCCATGCTGCACTGAAGGCATTGGCGAGAAACAAGGCTTCGGGAATTGATGGAATACCAACTGAGATGCTTCAATAAATGGATGCAGCACTGGAAGTGCTCGCCCGTCTATGCCAAGAAATTTGGAAGACAGCTATCTGGCCAACCGACTAGATGAGATCCATATTTACGCCTATTCGCAAGAAAGGTGATCCAGCTGAATGCAGAAATTACTGAACAAATATCATTAATATCACATGCCAGGAAATTTTGCTGAAGTTCATTCAAAAGCAGCTGCAGCACTATATTGACAGGGAACTGCGAGAAATTCAAGCAGAATTTAGAAGAGGACGCGGAACCAGGGATATCACTGCAGATGTCAGATGGATCCTGGCAGAAAGCAGAGAATACCAGAAAGATGTTTACCTGTGTTTTATTGACTATGCTAAGGCATTCGACTGTGTGGATCATAACAAATTACGGATAACATTGCAGAGAATGGGAATTCCAGAACACTTAATTGTGCTCATGAGGAATCTGTACATGGATCAAGAGGCAATCATTTGAATAGCACAAGGGGATACTGCCTGGTTTAAAGTCAGGAAAGGTGTGCTTCAGGGCTGTATCTTTTCACCACATTTATTCAATCTGCATGCTGAGCAAATAATCTGAGAAGCTGGACTATATGAAGAAGAACGGGGCATCAGGACTGGAGGAAGACTCATTAACAACCTGCGACATGCAGATAACACAACCTTGCTTGCTGAAAGTGAAGAAGACTTGAAGCACTTACTGATGAAGATCAAAGACTACAGCCTTCAGTATGGATTATAGCTGAACACAAAGAAAACAAAAATCCTCACAACTGGACCAAAAAGCAACATCATGATAAACGGAGAAACAGGTGAGGTTGTCAAGGATTTCATTTTACTTGGATCCACAATCAACACCCATAGAAGCAGCCTTCAAGAAATCAAAACACACATTGCATTGGGCAAATGTGCTGCAAAAGACCTCTTTAAAGTGTTGAAAAGCAAGGATGTCACCTTGATGACTAAGGTGCGCCTGACCCAAGCCATGGTATTTTCATTTGCCTCATATGCATGTAAAAGCTGGACAATGAATAATGAAGACCAAAGAAGAAATGACATCTTTGAATTGTTGTATTGGTGAAGAATACTGAATCACCTTGGACTGCCAAAAGAACAAACAAATCTGTCTTGGGAGAAGCATGACCCAAATGCTCCTTAGAAGCAAGGATGGCAAGAGTATGTCTCACATACTTTGTACATGTTATCAGGAGGGATCAGTCCCTGGAGAAGGATATCATGCTTGGTTGAGGGTCAGCGAAAAAGAGGAAGACCCTCAATGAGATGGACTGACACAGTGGTTCCAACAATGGGCTCAAGCATAACAACAATTGTGAGGATGGCGCAGGACTGGGCAGTGTTTCATTCTGTTGTGCATAGGGTCACTATGAGTCAGAACCGACTCGACAGCACCTAACAACAACAACAAGAGGGGGGCTGCCAGCAGCCAACACTCTGCTCTTCCCACCCCTGGCTCGATTACACCCCAGGGCCTCAAGCACGTGGACTTTGCAGCCTGCATCTAGGCTAGCTCCATCTATACCAGAGGTTGGCAACTTTTACTATAAAGAGCCAGGCAGCAAATATTTTAGGCTTTGTGGACCATTCAGTCTCTGTCTCAATTACTCAAGTCTGCAGCTGCAGCGTGAAAGCAGCCATAGACCTAATGGGCATGGCAGTGCTCCAATAAAACTTTATTTATAAAACCAAGTGGCAGACTAGATGTGACTGACCCTGGAAGTAGTCTGCTGACCTCTGGTCTATACTTTCACAGCTATGTGCCCCTCAGCCTAGGGGTGTGCACACCGACAGTATGGTCCATCCTCAGGAGGAGGGACCAGGCCAATAAGCCCAAGCAGACTCTGGAAGGTGACTTAGGGTCATCTGGGCAGGGAGGTGCTGGGCCTGTGGGTACCCAGAGCAGACTCTGGAATGCTGGGTGTGGGCTCCAGGTGGGCATCTCCACTTGAGCCTGCGGACTTCTCCCCTATGAGGGAAGGTGTGGCCAGCAGACGACTAGAACATGCCCTCTAAAGCATGAGGCTCTGTGCCAGCACTCCTCCTGTCCAGTCTAAGGGCACACAGGAGGTACACAAAATAATTTTTAATATTTGAGAGAACAAAAGCTAGTGCTTCAATGTCATCACATTTTCATCATATCACTGAAATCGCTTCCATGGAAGCTGTGTGACAATTATGTAACTGTAGCCAGAGAGAAGAGACATGGTGTTTTTAAAAACCAGAAAAGGGCTTCAAAATCAGATCCAGTTGGAGTCTCACCCCCAATTTCTCCAGGCGTAACCATGAGTAAACTACTTCACCTCTCCGACCCTCACATTTTTCATCTGTAAAACGGGGTAACAGCAGTGCTTTTCATAGGAGTTTGGGGAGGATTAAATGAGATGTTATGAGAAAAGTACTTAGCACAATCCCTGGCACTCGGCTAATGCCCAGTGAAAGCTAACGTTGATAAGCCCAAGGCTACCTGAACGTGGCACAGTGGTTTTAAACCTCAAAGTTGTCTTAGAATTCGCTCAGTCCACTAAACTTAGCCTTGCGGGACACTCCTGAGTCAAGCTTGACCTGCTGTTCAAAAATGCTCAAGACATCAACCCGTCTTTAAAACTGGAACAAAAAATCGACATTTCTCCATGATATTCAGGTTATAATATTATGCATCTGTACGCACTGAGAGTTCCAATAACAAACCACTTAATCTTTAAATGCCACAATGATATGAACCAGGGGAATAAAAAGTCCAGCCTGACTTAGCAGAGATTCTCCATCATTCTCTAAGAAACTCTTAGCAACTTAAACACACCCATCCACACATCACCAACCACTCTCTCCTTCAGTTCCCTCAAACTCATTTTATAATTACTGTTTTCCGCATCTGCGTATTTATAGCATGATATTCAGCTGCCTTGGCTCCCACTTTATGGCAAGGTGATGAGCTAAGAGGCCAACTACCTTCTATACGACAAGGTAAGGGCTCTCTGTATATCCAACTCTTAGTTAACGGCTACCTCCATTAGCCACTTTCAGTGCAGTAATTTCAAATCCCATAACTTTATAACAAAGTATTACATTTAAAATCTAAGGCAGCTAAAAAAAAAAAAAAAAAAAAACTTTTGGTAAAGTAGCAGACTTCTTATCTGGTGCATAGCTAAACTCACAAGATAATAATATAGCAAGACCCCAAGCAATAAGCAACAGAAATAAAAAAACTACTTGAGATGCTAAATAAAATTAAAGTAACAGTTACTATAACAGTTGACTATAACAACATTATTCACTGCCTCATAAAGTCTCATAAATAAAACAAATTAAACTGGTTACACCGAAGAGATACATAACTAAGGTTTTTAGGTTCATTTTTAAAGCATCTGTGCATTTCCTTTAATCTGCAAACAAAAAATGTCAATTGGCAAAGCTTTAGCTAAAGTATACTTAAAAAAGAATATTCAGGAACCATTGGGTCTTATACTTAAAAATCCTCAATCTGGCAACCAACAGATGTTTCAGAGAAAATGACAGAAACGTAAAAGACTAACAATGCTACCCTCTTGCCCCTAAAATTCAGTCACACAAAATTTGCCTGCATTTAAAATCAACATATAAGGATTATTTCTAAACAGCCTTTTACTAGAAAAGAATACACACATAATCACATACACGAGGAAAATTTCTAGCAAATACACTACTCAGAACAACAGCAACAACCACAAAAGAGCACAATCAAGAGTGAGGGGTGGGGAAGGCTTAGACGTGTAAATTCAGAAACAAGCATTTACCTATAGATTCTGGAAAGAATAGAAGAATCATGTTTTATCTCCTAACTCTAAGCTCTCTCAAAGTTAGGTTTAATAACCATGAAATAGTCACATCCGAGCCTTTAGCAAGGATCAAGTTCAGGACGCTGAACAGTACGCAGAAATCTAAGTAAAATCTGTCAATCAGTGACTGGACACACATAAGCTTATCTACTGTAAAAATAAGTAAGTTGGGAAGTTATGGGACATGGTTCAATGCCAGGAGCTCTGGTGACCCAGCAATTAAGTGCTCAGCTGCTAACCAGAAGTTTGGCGGTTCGAACCCACCAGCCACTCCGTGGGAGAAAGACATGGCAGTCTGCGTCCATATAGTCTTGGAAACCCCAAGGGGCAGTTCTACTCTGTCCTATAGGGTCACTATGAGTCTCAGTTGACTCAACAGCAACGGGTTTGGTTTTGGGTTTTTTTGAGTTCAACTCTATTCAATGAATATTTCTAGAACACTAATTTGTAATGTGGTTTCTGACTTTCTACAGACCTGAATCCCGCCGTTAAAAAGGGGGTCAAAGACCCTTTATTTGGATTTACTTTAGTTATTGTTCAAGGCAGGAGGAGCTGTGAACAATGAAATAGGTGAGGGCCTTTCTGGCAGGGACAGGGTGTGGTCTCGGATGGAAAGAGTCCTGTGAAGGAAAGACAGAGTGTAGTACCAGAGAGGGGAGTGCATTTTCTCAACCTGGGCAAGAACTGGGGGAGCAGGGCAGGGAAGATACATAGTCCTAGATGAAAGGGTTCACAACGTCTCATTAGAACTTAAGGGTTGTTCTATTTCAATAATCTGAAAACAAATAATGTTAGGATACTCTTGATCACCATAGCAGCCATGTCCACTGAGTTTGAGCTCAAAGCCATACTCTAAGGTATCACAGTGGGTCCATGAGAAAGAAAGGAAGATAAATTTGAGAATCTAAATGATGTTTTCTCACTGGGTGAAAGGTAAGGGATGTCAAAGTCCTGAGCATGAAACCAAGTTTCACAGAGGTTGAATATAGTGAATATGGTGGGAGAATTGAATTACCACCTAGTACATAGCAGGGTAGACGGGCCAACCACAAAAGAACCTGCCCAGAATAGTCAGCATCATATTCCAGCCATAGGCAGTAATTCAGTTAATGTGGTTAAATTAATGTTGTTAATTTGAATTAGTAATATGACGTGTACTTAATGTAAACATTGATCTAGGTTTTACAAATGTATAAGAGCTTAAAAAAAAGTTTTGTACATGTACAATTAGAAGTATCATTACAATTACAGTAATTTCAGTCAACCCTGGGGTTCTGCAAGATATTATTTCCTTTAAAAGGGATCCCATCCAAGTTTGAGAAACCTTGGATTAGTGATTAAGCATACACCACCCTGGGTCTGAGTCCTATATCTGGCATTTATTATCTGTTTAACCTTGAGCAAGTTAACAAACCTCTCTGAGCCTCAGTAAGTAACAATGGCCTCAGAAAGATAATGGCTACTTCATAAAAATAAGGTGAGTAATAACTAAATTGGAGAATACATAAGTGCTTAGCACAGTGCCTGACGCTTAGTAACTACACAGTTCAACAGCCCTCATCATCATCAATATTAACCACTGACACACTGCATTGTTTTCTTAAAGGATAGTCATCCTGCTGTTAATAATTAGTTCTTTGCTCTCTATTAATTTAACCTGTGACTTTATGAAAGCCATTCAAATTCTCAGCCATAATGTTCCCTCCACTCTCTATGAACAGTTCTTGGAAGACAGTACAATTAATTGAATTATTAGGAATAATAAATAATACTAATAATGTGTGTGGTTTTACATGGTGCCCAGGAAGGAAATTAGACCCTTTAGTACAAACGTTTCTTCCTTATAAGTAAAATAGAAATAACAATACTAAACATCTTGCAATGGTTCCAAAATGATTAGCTGGGTAAAAAGGTTGCTAAGCAATATACACATGAGAGTAAAATTTTAGTCAGTGCAGTAAATTGCACCATTTGTTCAAAACATTCACTGCCCCTCTCTAGCCAGCCCCTCCCTACAGTCTTCCCTGTAGGAAGAGAATCCTTCCTGACCCACTGACATCAGGCTTGGCCATCTGACTTGTTCTGGACAATGAAATGTGAGCAAAAGTGACACATGCCATATCCAAACAGAAGCTATATGAGCCATCTTGTGGGTAAACTATTGTTTCTTCTTCTCTGCTATGAGAATGGCCTGTCCAAGGAAGGGACTGCTCCTTCAACCTGGGTCCCAGGATACAGCCATAGGGAGCAGAACCACAGATCACTGAGATTTAGAGGCTGTTTGTTACCTCAGCATAACCTAGCAAAATCTGACTCATACACCCATCTACCACAGATGCAGTAAGTGCTCAAACAAAATATTTAACATTTAGGTCAAAATATAAGGCAGCGTTTTCTCATTTATCTCTCATTTCTTTCCTCCTTCTGTCACATTACCAATCTAGGTAATGTCATACTTAGAGGGACGGAATATCCCATATCAGATCTCTGACAGATGCAAATCATTTGTAAATGATGTCTTTTTAAACACAGAGAAGCATCACAACTATTTTAACTGCCTTCAAACACATTCTCTTTATCATTCTCAGTCCTGATTTCCTTCCTGACAAACAGCTGCTCTAATGTTTAAGCATCAGTAAGAAGGCAATCCTTGGAAAGGCTCAGAGTAGGATACGTCCTGCCATGAGATGATACAGTTGTGCAAACAGCTCCAGTGAACGCCAGCAAGCATCAATGGGTGTGGGCTGAAACCAGGGCTTTGAACCTGTTCTTCCCAATTCGGTCATGACTGACAAAGCAAAATTGGAACAGACCTGTATTATTATTTTTTTTAATTGTACTTTAGATAAAGGTTTACAAAGCAAACCAGTTTCCCATTAAACAATTAATGCTCATATGGTTTTGTGACATTGGTTGCCAACCCCACAACATGTCAACACTCTCCCCTTCTCGACCCTGGGTTCCCCATTACCAGCTTTCCTCTTCCCGCCAGCCTTCTTGTCCTTGCCCCCAGGGCTGGTGTGCCCATTTAGTCTAGTTTTGTTCTATGGGCCTGTCTAATCTTTGGATGAAGAGTGAACCTCAGAAGCGACTTCATTACTGAGCTAAATGGGTGTCTGGGGGCCATACTCTCAGGGTTTCTCCAGTCTCCATCAGACTAGTAAGTCTGGTCTTTTTGTGTGTGTGTGTGTGTGTGTGTGTGTGTGTGTGAGTTAGAAGTTTGCTCTACATTTTTTCTCCAGCTCTGTCTGGGACCCTCTATTTTGATCCCTGTCAGAGCAGTCGGTGGTGGTAGCCAGGCACCATCTTGTTGTGCTAGACTGTCTGGTGGAGGCTGTGGTAGTTGTGGTCCGTTAGTTCTTTGCAGACCTAAATTTTTAAAACGTGGGTGAACTGGAATAATAACCAGAATGGGGGAAATTACAGGTCGAAGCCCTGCTAGAAATTTAATCTCCCTCTTAGAAAAAAAGGCATCATGCGTGTTGCATAGCAACCAAATCTCTTGACTGGCAGAGCCATAAACAGCAGTGCTACGCTCAAAGATGGCGGCCAACCGCTTGGAATGTGTGTCACTCTCCACAGTTCTGCCAATAATCCAATCTCCCACATCAGGCTTCTGAAATGGCTCACTGTGCTTCTTCCAAGCCTCTCATTCCAAGGCTTCAATCTGTAATTTTTCCCATTCTGGTTATTGTTCTGGATCATCCAAATTGTAAAAATTCAGGTCAGTTTCAACTTCTCTTCGTCGGCCATGAGAGAACCAGTTTGAATCGGTTTGAAGGCCTGGCTGAAACCCATGACTCCAAGAGTCAGCTCCTCTCCTGGAGCATTACCCCATGATGAGTCCAACTGTGCCTTACCCATGCACACCTCACCTGCTATCTGTGATTCCATTTTACAATGGTTCTATGAGTTCCATATTGCACCGAGTCATCTCACCGTCTTCCCTTGAGCCTTCTGCAAGACAGATCATTCAAACCTCAGAGCTCCTTGAGGGCAAGACCCATGTCTCATTTATCTTCTTCGTATCTCAGCACTTACCATTATCATTAGAGACAGCTCAGTGTACAGCAGTTAATAGCACGGGCTTTGAGGCCAACAGTCAAAGATTAAATCCCAGCTTCTCCACTTACTTGGTTAGGGATCATGTGTACAAGATGCTGCCCCACCAATGTTCCTCTGACCTTGATTATTTCACAGTGCCCCCAAGGACTTTCTACTGACAATACCAACATCTCTGCCTGAGGGCTTCTTTTGAACCTCAGATCCCACCCTTGCAGGAGGAGGGGTGGAAGTGCCAGAAAGTTAAGCAGGCTCAACAACAACTGACAGGAGCTGATGGTTACTATACCCCTGCTCCCTTGACCCTCCCACAGGATCATCCTAAAACTGGTGTTTTACACAATCTCCAGCATTTCCTCCTGGGATTAAACTCCAGTCGCCTCTGCACTAACTTACTGTCCCCATCTCTTGGCTGCCTTCTCTTCCCAGTCTCATAACCTCACCACCCTATAGAGGTTCTCTGTATGTCCCAAATAACTGCTTGCACTTGAATACTTGTCACAGGATCTGCCTCCCACGAAAACGACACTAAGACTCTTGGGAAAGTTTCTTAACCATTCAAAATATTAATTTCATTATCGAGAAAAATAATAGATCATGGAGTTATTGTTAGGATTAACCAAAACTAGACCAAATCCAATGCCATCAAGTCAATTCCAACTCACAGGAACCCTGCAGGTCAGAGTAGAACTGCCCCATAGGGTTTCCAAGGCTGTAAATCTTTTCAGGAACAGACTGCCACATATTTCTCCTGCAAAGCTGCTGGTGGGTTTGAACTGCCAACCTTTTGGTTAAAAGCAGAGCGCTTAACCACTGAGCAACCAGGGCTCATATATGCATTGCCATCCAGTGAGGTCCAACTCATAGTGACCCTATAGTGAAGATTAAATGAGATAATTCTTAACAATGCTTACCAGATAGCATTAATCCAAAAAACACATAATAATAAATGCTGGAGAGGTTGTAGAGAGACTGGAACACTTACACACTGTTGGTAGGGATATAAAATGGTGCAAACACTTTGGAAATCTATTTGGTGCTTCCTTAAAATGCTAGAAATAGAAGTACCATACGATACAGCTGTCCTGCTCCTTGGAATATATCCTAGAGAAATAAGAGCCATCACATGAATACATATATGTACACCCATGTTCACTGCAGCACTGTTCACAATACCAAAAAGATGGAAACAATCTAGGTGCCCATCAATGGACGAATGGATAAACAAATTATGGTATAGCCACACAATGGAATACTACACAACAATAAAGAACAACGATGAAGCTGTAAAACATCTTATAACATGGAGGAGTCTGGAGAGCATTATGCTGAGTGAATTTAGTCAGTCACAGAAGGAGAAATACTGTATAAGACCACTATTATAAGAACTCAAGAAAAGGTTTAAACACAGAAGAAAATGTTCTTTGACAGTTATGTGGGTCTGGAGGGAGGGTATGGGTTATTCACTAAGTTCACAGTAGACAAGAATTATCTTAGGTGAAGGGAAGGACAGCACACACTACAGGGGAAGTCAGCACAACTGGTCTAAACCAAAGCTAAGAAGTTTCCTGAATACAATCAAACAATTCGAAGGACAGAGTAGCAGGGGTGAGGGTCTGGGAACCATGCTTTCAGGGGACATCTAGGTCAACTGGCATAACAAACTTTATTAAGAAAATGTTCTGCATCCTACTTTGGTGAGTGGCGTCTCGGGTCTTAAAAGCTTGCAAGCAGCCATCTAAGATGCATCAGTTGGTCCCAACCAGCTGTAGTAAAGGAGAAGGAAGAACACCAAAGACACAAGGAAAGTATTAGCCCAAGAGACAGAAAGGGCTACATAAACCAGAGACTTCATCAGCCTGAGACCAGAAGAACTAGACGGTACCCGGCTACCACCAATGACCGTCCTGACACGGAACACAGCACAGAGTCCCAGAGGGAGCAGGAGAAAGGTGGGGTACAGAACTCAAATTCTAGTAAGAATACCAGACTTAATGGTCTGACTGAGACTGGAGGAACCCTGGAAAGCATGGCCCCCGGATTCTCTATCAGCCCAGAACTTAAACAATTTCTGGGGCCAACTCTTCAGACAAGATTGGACTGGACTGTAGGACACAAAATGATAATTTTGAAGAGTGTGCTTCTTAGCTCAAGTAGATACATGAGACTAAACGGGCAGCTTCTGCCAGAGGTGAGATGAGAAGGCAGAGAGGGTTAGGAGCTAGCTGAATGGACGTGGGAAATCAGGAGTGGAAAGGAGGAGTGTGCTGTCACAGTATAGGGAGAGCAACTAGGGTCATATAACAAGGTATGTATAAATTTTTGTATAAGAGACTAACTTGAAATGTAAACTTTCACTTAAACTACAGCAATAAACAAATAAAAAAAGTGCTTAGCAGAGAGCTTAATACAAGTTTCTTGGAATTCTGGTCAAATAGTTATCTGTCTTTTTGATAGACGATAAACTATACTTGCTTCAAAGTCAGTATCATGTCTCTCCATCTCAAGAAGATATTAGAAATTCAGGAACTAATTCTCTCCCATCCTCTACCTAATTAACACCTTCCATAATTTAGCAATCACCATTCAACCACAAGAGGCATCAAAAGGAACTAAAATTTTGCATCTAACTCAAGCCTTTCCTTAGGAGCGAGCTAAGCCCACAAAGGATGTTTCTGTGTTGCTGTGATGCTGGAAACTACGCTACCGGTGTTTGAAATACCAGCAAGGTCACCTTTGGTGGACAAGTTTCAGTAGAGCTTCCAGACAAAGACAGACTAGGAAGAAGGACCTGGCAGTCCACTTCTGAAAAAAAATGGCCAGTGAAAACCTTATGAATAGCAGCAGAACATTGTCTGATATACTGGCAGAAGACAACTCCCTCAGGTTAGAAGGCACTCAAAATACGACAGGGGAAGGGCTGCCTCCTCAAAGTAGAGCTGACCTTAATGACATAGATGGAGTCAAGCTTTTGGGATCTCATTTGCTGATGTGGCACGACTCAAAATAAGAAGAAACAGCTGCAAACAGCCATTAATAATAGGAACGTGGCATTACTAAGTATGAAATAAGGAAAATTGGAAATCATCAAAAATGAGATGGAACACATAAACATTGATATCCTAGGCATTAGTTAGCTGAAATGGACTGGTATTGGCCATTTTGAATCAGAAAATCATATGGTCTACTATGCCAGGAATGATAAATTAAAGAGGAATGGAATCACATTCATCATCAAAATGAACATATCAAGATCTATCCTGAAGTACAACACTGTCAGTGATAGGATAATATTCATATGCCTACAAGGCAGACCAGTTAATACGACTATTATTCAAATTTATGTACCAACCACTAACACCAAAGATGAAGAAACTGAAGATTTTTACCAACTTCTGCAGTCAGAAATTGATCAAACATGCAACCAAGATACATTGATAATTACTGGTGATTGTAATGTGAAAGTTGGAAAATATGGACTTGGTGATAGAAACAATGTCAGAGATCACATGATAGAATTTTGCAAGACCAACAATTCCTCGTTGCAAATACCTTTTTTCAACAACATAAACAGCAACTACACACGTGGACCTTGCCACATGGAATACGCAGGAATCAAATTGACTGCTTCTGTGGAAAGAGAGGATGGAAAAGCTCAAAATCGTCAATCAGAACAAGGCCAGGGGCCGACTACGGAAGAGACCATCAACTGCTCACATACAAGTTCAAGTTGAAGCCGAAGAAAATTAGAACAAGTCCACAAGAGCCAAAATACAACCTTGACTATATTCCACCTGAATTTAGAAACCATCTCAAGAATAGATTTGACTCATTAAACACTAATGACTGAGGATCAGATGAGTTGTGGAATGACATCAAGGACATCATATATGAAGAAAGCAAGAGGTCATTAAAAAGACAGGAAAGAAAGAAAAGACCAAAACAGATGTCAGAAGAGACTCTGACACTTGCTCTTGAACATGCAGTAGCTAAAGCGAAATGAACAAATGATGAAGTAAAAGAACTGAACAGAAGATTGCAAAGGGTGTCTCGGAAGACAAAGTAAAAGATTATAATGAAATGTGCAAAGACCTAGAGTTAGAAAACCAAAAGGGAAGAACATGATTGGCATTTCTCAAGCTGAAAGAACTGAAGAAAAAATTCAAGCCTCGAGTTTCAATAGTGACAGATTCTATGGGGAAAATACCGAACAACACAGGAAGCGTCAAAAGAAGATGGAAGGAATACACAGAGTCACTGTACCAAAAAGAAATGGTTGATGTTCAACCATTTCTGGAGGCAGCTTATGATCAAGAACCAATGGTACTGAAGGAAGAAATCCAAGCTGCACTGAAGACACTGGCGAAAAACAAGGCTCCAGGAATGGACAGAATACCAACTGAGAAGTTTCAACAAATGGATGCAGTATTGGAAGTGCTCACTCGTCTATGACAAGCAATCTGGAAGACAGCTACCTGGCCAACCAACTGAAAGAAATCCGCATCTGTGTCCATTCCAAAGAAAGGGGATCCAACAGAATGCAAAAATTATCAAACAGTATCATTAATATTGCACGCAAGTAAAATTTTGCTGAAGATTATTCAACAGTGGTTGCAGCTGTACATCGACAGGTAACTGCCAGAAATTCAAGTCAGATTCAGAAAAGGACGTGGAATGAATGAGCGGTATCATTACCGATGTCAGATGGACTCTGGCTGAAAGCAGAGAATACCAGAAAGATGTTTACCTGTATTTTATTGACCATGCAAAGGCATTCAACTGTGTGGATCATAACAAATTATGGATAACATTGCAAAGAATGGGAATTGCAGAACACTTAATTGTGCTAATGTGGAACCTGTGTATACACCAAGAGGCAGTCGTTCAAATAGAACAAGGGGATACTGCATGGTTTAAAATCAGGAAAGGTGTGTGTCAGGGTTGTCTTTCACCACACTTATTCATTCAGTCTGTATGCTAAGCAAATTATCAGGGAAGCTGGACTGTATGAAGACGAAAGCGGCATCAGGATTGGAGGAAGATTCATTAACAACCTGTGATATGCAGATGACACAATCTTGCTTGCTGCAAGTGAAGAGGACTTGAAGCACTTACTGATGAAGCTCAAAGACTACAGCCTTCAATATGGATTACACCTCAACATAAAGAAAACAAAAATCCTCAAAACTGGACCAATAAGCAACATCATGATAAACGGAGAAAAGATGGAAGTTGTCAAGGATTTCTTTTCACTTGGATCCCCAATCAACACCCATGGAAGCAGTAGTCAACAAATCAAAGGACGTATTGCACTGGGCAAATCTGCTGTAAAAGACCTCTTTAAAGTGTTGAAAAGCAAAGATGTCACTTTGAGGACTAAAGTGCGCCTGACCCAAGCCATGGTGTTTTCAATCGCCTCATATGCATGCGAAACCTGGACAATGAATAATGAAGATCAAAGAAGAATTGATGCCTTTGAATTGTGGTGTTAGTGAAGAATACTGAATATACCATGGACTGCCAGAAGAATGAACAAATCTGTCTTGGAAGAAGTACAGCCAGAATGCTCCTTGGAAGTGAGGATGGCAAGACTTCGTCTCAAGTACTTTGGACATGTTATCAGGAGGGACCAGTCCCCGGAGAAGGACATCATGCTTGGTAAAGTAGAGGGTCAATGAAAAAGAGGAAGGGCTTCAACGAGATGGACTGACACAGTGGCTGCACCGTTGGTCTCAAGCATAACAACAATTGTGAAGATGGCGCAGGACCAGACAGTGTTTCATTCTGTTGTACACTGGGTCGCTAGGAGTCAGAATCGACTCGATGGCACCTAACAACAACATTTTTTAAAAAGCTGAACAAACAGATGTCGACTAGACTTAAATATTAAAAAGGGAAGCTCTGTTCCCCAAAACAAATAATAAAAGCCCAAATTACACCTTGCTCTTTATAACACACTCTCCAATGCTTTTTTCCAGTATTTCATACATAGCCTTTAACTTTGTTCTTCTCCTTCACAACTATATGTAGTTGGCCGACTTAACTCCCAAGCATCTGCTTCAAGTTGAACGCCAGTCATACTGGGCACGTCTAATAGCTTCCAGCTTTGCCTCAGTTAATTACATTTACGAGGCTCATACTTCTTCTACCTATGTTTCTGCTTACCGTTTTTTCTCCGCTTTCCATTTACTTTTTACAAAATAAGGACAAAATTCAAGAAATAGTCAAACAGTTGCATAAACTCTACTACACAAATATGGGAATGCCTGCTGAAATACAACTATTTGTTGGTAGGTAAGGCCATGATACAACAGCTGAAAATGTTGCTTCATAAACTGAGACACAGAAGTCCAGATTCACGTATGAAAGGCAGTTTGGGAGTGCTACCATATAATGTACAAAAGTGTCCAACATACAAAAAGTAAAGTCACAGGCAGCTGTTTATGCCTGTGGCATTGAATACAGTTCCAGCACATAACTCCCAATCCTGTACATTTCAGGGAATAATTAAGCCAGGTCATTCATGAACTTTCTCACGTCCCTTTCAGAGGCAGTACACTACGAATTACTCCAAGTATTTCCCTCTATTAAGCTAACTAAGTCGGTTTAACTCCATCCATTAACTGCAAACATTTGCAAAGATTTTTAAAAAGATCAGCACTCTCCATGCTCTGCTTAAAACTCACTGTAAAGAATCTGGTCCCAGATGATATTTGGAGAGATTCTCAAAGCCAACATATCATGTGGAGTCCCACGACAGATCTTTTAGTAGGCTCATTCCCACCTTGAAAATGGTCTTTTAAAGTTATTAAGGCCATACAAATTGTGTCTCATCACTGAACTCAGCATGGACACTGCTAGGATTCCCAAAGCCACATTCAATCTTTCTACTATTCCCTGGAACATCTTGCAGCCCCCTCATCCAATTTCAAACTCTATGCTCCCACAGCACCAAAAGTAGGTAGCTAGTCCCATGAAGGCGTCCCCAAGTGGTGCAAATGGTTAACACACTCAGCTGCTAACTGAAATGCTAGAGGCTCGAGTCCACCAGAAGCACCTTGGAAGAAAGGCCTGGTGATCTACTTCCAAAAAATCAGCCATTGAAAACCCTGTGAAGCACAGTTCTATTCTGACACACATGGGGTCGCCATGAGTCAGAACTGACTCAATGGCAACTGGTTTTTTATTGCCATAAAAGTGGGATGAAATGACAACAAAGAGAATTTGGAGACTGATTGTGTCAGTCCTCTCCTTGATGATTAGGTTCCATCTCCTTAATGGCTCACAAGATCCTCCAGACTCTGTCACTCTCTCCGGCCTCCCTCACTGTCCCCAACTCCGAGCCAAGCTACGCTCCAGCTCTACGGGTTTACTTACCACCCAAACCTCGCATCTCATGTTCTCTCACTCACCTTTGGATTTAGGCACGCTGTTCCCTCTGTTATTTGTATCATCAAAACTGTCATGGATTGAATTGTGCCCCCCAAATATATCTGTCAACTTGGCTGGGTCATGATTCCCACTACCGTATGATTGTGTACCATTTTGTAATCTGATGTGATTTCCTTATGTGTTGTAAACTATATCATTATGATGTAATAAGATGGATTGGCAGCAGTTATACTGATGAGGTATTTAAGATTAGATAGTGTCTTAAGCCAATCTCTTCTGAGATATAAAAAAGAGAAGCGAGCAGAGACACACGGGGACTCATACCACCAAGAAAGCAGTGGTGGGAGCAGAGAGCATCCTTTGGACCTGAGGTTCCTGTGCTGAGATGCTCCCAGACCAAGGGAAGACTGATGCATCACAAGGACCTTCCTCCAGAGTTGACAGAGAGAGAAAGCCTTCCCCTGGAGCTGATGCCCTGAATTTGGACTTGCAGCCTACTGGACTGTGAGAGAATAAACTTCTCTTTGTTAAAGCCATCCACTTGTGGTAGTTCTGTTATAGCAGCACTAGATGACTAAGACAAAAACCAAGCCCTCATATCCGAAAGAATTGAAAGCAAGGACTCAAACACACTCGTACACCAGTAATGTTCACTGAAGCATTATTCACAATAGCCAAAAGGTGGAAACAACCCAAATGTCCATTAACAGATGAATAAACAAAATGTGGTATATACATACAATGGAAGAGTATTCAGCCATAAAGAGAAACGAAGTTCTGATCTATGCTACAACATGGATGAACCTTGAAAACATGCGAAGTGAAATACACCAGACACAAAAGGACAAACGTTATATGGTCCCACTGATATGAAATATCTAAAATAGGCAAATGCAGAAAGAAAGTAGATTATTGGTTACCAGGTGCTTGGGGAAGAGGCGAATGGGGAGTGAATGCTTAATGGGTACAGAGCTTCTGTTTGGGGGTGAGGCAAGTTTTGGAAACAAATAGTGGTAATGGGTGCACACACTGTGAATGTAACTAACACCACTGAATTATACACTTAAAAATGGTTAAGGTGGCTATTTTACCACAATAAAAACAAACAGAGTCCTTCCCACCCCAACTAACTCCCATTACCCTTGAGTTATACCTTAGATGTTACCTTCTTCAAGAAGCCCTCCTTCGTTCTTCATCCTCAAGTCTAGTATAACATGTGTCCTATATCTTTCACGAGTCTTCGTACTCCCGCATCAGAAGGCCCATTACAATTGCCTGCTTACTTGTCTGGTACCACACTAAATGCTATAACCCTTGAGCCCACAAAACTCATCTTCTTTGTTTACAGTTGCACCCCCCTGTGCTCAGCAGAGGGCCTGGAATAAGCAAGCACACATACATATAGTGAATATATAATACAACGATTTAAATCTCCGTAGGAGTCCCTAGGTGGTACAAATGGTTCACTGTCTTGGCTGCTAATCAAAAGGTTGGCCATTCGAGTCTACCCAGAGGCACTTCAGAAAAACGCCTGGCAATTTAATTCCAAAAAATTAGCCAATTAAAACCCAGAATACAGTTCTACTCTGGCACACATGGGGTCACCATGAGTCGGAACCTAATCCACGGGCAACTGGCTTTAACTCTTTGCAACCGCAGTCCATCAAGAAAACACATAACGCCATTCTTATTTTCCACATTAAAATGGCACTGGCTAACAAAATGATGATTACTTAGTTGATCCTCTGCATGAGAAATTGGTTTTAAAAATGATCATTTAAATCTGGAACAGGACCTTTGAAGAAAGTTGGACTAAACGATTTTGATAAGTATAGAGAAACAGAAACTCCGAATAAGGAGAAAACCAAAAACCAAATCAAATCTGTGGCTGTCCAGTCAATTCTGACTCATAGCAACCCTACAGGACAGAGCAGAACTGCCCCCACTGGGTGTCCAAGGAGCGGCTGGTGGATTCGAACTGCTGACCTTTTGGTTAGCAGCCAAGCTCTTAACCACAGACCCACCAGGGTTCCAAATAAGGAGAAAGCTAGTGGCAATGCCAGAAATGGAATCTAGATCTCCTGACTCCCAGGTCACTACTCATATCTCTGTATCCAAAAGAATCTACTCTGAAGTTATTCTAAGCAACTATTCATGTGTGTGAACTCAAGGTGGCCTGTCAACGTATTGGAAGCCTGGATATGAAAAAACAGTTCTTTCTTAATCTTCACAAAAAAGGTAAAGAATTTCCCTTGTGTACCCCTGCTAACTACTCCATGCTCACAATGCTGATGAACAATAGCCACTGAAACCCAGCTGCCTTTGTATCCACCCAGCATCAAACAGGGCCTATTTCAACAAGCCCCTACAAATGCTAAGCTATCATCCCATTCACTATCCAACCTCCTGCTTCCCCACATGGAGTAGCTTCAGAAACAAGGATAAAGAGCCAAAATGGGAAACAAAGAAGGGGCAGAAGGGGATTTTACAGCCTTACAGGGGAGAAACACACATATCACCAGAAGGAAAGAAAACACATCAGAAACCCTCTCCTGAAAGGCGAACGTGGGAGAGTCAACAGCACTGCCACGTGGATCGTGCCCTGAGCCACATTCTTGCTCCTCCAGGTGAAGACTGTTAGCTCAGAGCTGGCTGGAAGACAGTCTGGCCAATCTGCCCTAAACTACGCACAAAAAATGCCATCCTGGTTGGAGTCTGGTGCCCACCAGTGTCACCGAGAAAATAACCCAGGATCATGGGTCCAGGCCAACCTCACATCTTTCAAAGCCACTCAACCTCCCAGCTTCACAGTGGAGTTCCCCACCCCACAGCAGCTGACAGACCCCAAACCCACCCTCAGTCACCGTGGGCCCACACAGCATGATCTTCCCAGCCCGACCACACGCACCTTGTTTTAGAGAAATTCGCTACCCGAGAACTGGGACCTACAATGCGTGACTAGTTTTAACTTCTTATACTAAACTCTGCCCTTTCTTGATATAACTAGCCACACTGCTGGAGTGGAAACGTCTTTCATGGTTTGCACTGGATCTGAGAGTACTCCTGAAGAACAGTCACCTGCGCCTGGATTCCCATTCAAGCTCTTGTTTTCTGACCCACTAAGAAATTGCCTTTAGAATTAATAGTTTGCTCTTAATACATTTACAGGAAATGCACTTCGCTGCCTGCAATTCATTCATAGCCTGACATCACGGGGCAGCAACTACCTTCAGTAAGGCAGGAAAAGAGCAGTGATGCTACCCAACAACCCCATACACACACACACACACACACCCCAACTAAATAAATAAAATGTAGAATCTGAAAAATAAATACCTACAGAAATAAATAAATTTTTAAAATATAGAATCCGAAGAACAAACTAGGTGTAAAGATCTAAAATTTCAAATGCTGCCTTAGTATCTTCGAGCCACACAGGGCCAAAACAAAGTCTAACCGTGCATTTCCCTGTTCTCACCAGACATGCCCCTCACCCAGAGGGAAGCCTCCCCACACTGCCACCTCCCCTGTCAGCCAGACCAGCAGCTCCTTACCCAGTCCTCAACCTAACGGGTCTCACCTCCCTACCAGCCCACAAAACTATTCAAACAAGCCAATCACACCTTCCCACGGGAACCAGGGGTCTCCCCACCCACCAGTTACAGCAGGTCTGCCTCCCACTGCCCCTGCTGGTTCACTCTGCCCCTGAGGACAGCCCCATGTAGCCCACCCTGCATGGTGTGTGCTGTCCGCCTTCCCCGGCTGTGCGCTTCTGTCACTTACAAACGGCTGTCAACGTCATCAGTCGCCTCATCTCATACTACCTAGGGTGAGCAGGTGAGATGCAGCCCTGGTGGCACAGTGGGGTTAAGACCTCGGCTGCTAACCAAAACATCCACCAGCCACTCCCTGGAAACCCTATGGGAGAGATGTACTCTGTCCCATAGGGTTGCTGTGAGTTGGAATCAACTCGACGGCAACAGGCTTGGCTTGGTGTTTTTAGGTGAGAACACCAGGAGGGTAAACTGTGAGCGTAAGACATCTATGAATGCTGCCACTGGCCTTTGGTCTACACGTGTAATCCAGAGATGCCCTTCAGACCCGCACGCCTCACCCGCTTGGGCCCCTACCTCACGATTGACTTCCAGGAACAAGCAACCACTCGGCTCCTTCCTGCAAGTGTTGGCTGCCTGCCTTTCTGTCTTTCTTTCTTCTTTTTCTTTTTTTTTTTTTTTTTCCTTCTTTTTTAATTTTGCTGAGTGCCCACTAGGCGCCAGCAACTAGAGATTTCCTGGGGTCTGATGGAGGTGAACTCTGCTTGGCAGAGTCAATGCGGGTTCAAGAACAGAGGAAGTAGAACTTTAAAGCCATGAATCTGGAATACGTAAATGGAGAAGAAATGCCCAAAGGCTAAGAGCAGAACTTGGAGAAGGAGCCCTGGGAATCGGCCAGCCAAATGCGAAGGAAATCTGGCTGGGGCAGAAACTGAACAGGCTCAAGGCAGAGGGTCACCAATTTTATCAGCAATTAAGTCAGGGAGGCAGTGGCCTTGACCTTCCCCAGCTGAGGAAGAGAGAGGAGCAAAAACACGCAGAGGACTCGGCCCTGGCTGTGACAGTCAGCCTGGATCTCCCTGGTGCCTTTGGCATTGACACTAGTAGGGGCTCAGACAGAGATGGTTGCTTCTGTTCCGATTGTGGGGCCACCCGCTTCTCCTACTTTGTCCAGGGGTAGTTCAGCAGCTGTGAAAGTCAGGCAAATGGGGGTTCAAGCACTGGCTCTGCCACTGGCTTTAACAATGAACACATTTCCTGTTCATCCATTCATCCCACAAATATTTATTGAGTATCTACTGTGTGTCGACTGCTCTTCTAGGCATTGGGGATACAGCACTAGGGAAAAGTTCCTGCCTTCATGGAGCTCATCAAACTCTTTGAGCCTCTGTCTACTCATCTGTAAAATGGGGATAATAAATTTACCTTTATAGAGACACGAAACAACTAGCACAGTGCCTGGCACATAGTAAATGCTCGATAAATACTGCCCTTCCTTGAACAAAGCAAGCTCATCCATGACCCCCAACTAAAGCTCCACATGGGTAACTATCTGTGGTTTGCCTCTGTACCCCAGTAGTAGATGCTCAATAAATACTTCACGGTGAATGATCAATCAACAGTGGTCATTATTACAGTAATGGATAATCATTATTCCTCTATTATCTATTATCCAAAAAAGTAACAGAGCATTAAAGTAAATGCTTACTTTTTTAATAATAAAAGAAAGGTATACTATGCAGTATATCTTCAGACTTTATTTTTTAACATGAAAAGAAATGTTATTGAGCATAAGGATTCTAACTCAAAAAAAATCTATCAATAGAAACTATTTTGTTCTGTAAACCTTCATCTAAAGTGAAAATAGCACAACTGGAAGAATGTAATCAATGTCACTGAATTGTGCACGTAGAAATTTTTGAAATGGTGTATCTTTGGCTATGTATATCTTCACAAAAAAAAGGTGGAGAAGGGAGAGGGTTGATACATCGTGGGGTTGTTAAGCAATGTCATAAAACAATATGTGTACTGACTGTTTAATGAGAAACTATTTGTTCTGTAAACCTTCACCTGAAGTACAATAAAAATAAAATAAAAATCTATCAAGGCAGAGAGACCTGCGAGAACAGATGATGCAGACACCTGCCTACTGCTTTCCTAAGCTCCAAGAAAGGACAAGGTGGCCACGCAGGTCAACAATCAGGTTAAACCAGAAGACACACAAAACGCAAGTCAAATAAAGTTTAGCAGCAGATGTGCTAAAATATAATGCATGAGTAAGGATATGTATGCTAAGATACGCTGCAGTAACAAACACTCAAAATCTCAGTGGCTTAAAACAACAAAGGTTTATTTCTCTGTCATGTTGTATGTCCAACTTCAGTTGACTGGAAGCTCTGCTCATTCAGTGACTCAGGGACCCAAGCAGATGGAAGCTCCATCTCAACAGGTGCTTCCATGACCGACACAGCAGGGGAGGAGAGCACTGGAAGGTCTCGCACTGAAAATCAAAGGTTCTGGCAAGGAGGTGACACAAGTCACTTCCAATCTATACCTGGAAGGAGAGGAACAGTGGCTATGGGGAGCATTACCAGTCTCTACTGCAAATGATACTAAGACACAATAGGCTGTGGAATAACAAAGGGATGTGTTAAAGAAGATACACAAATGAAACATCTGCACAGATAAAAAGGTTCACATAATCCTGGACCTTCAAGGGTGAGTAGGGGTCATTTTAGAGCAGTGGTCTCAACATAAAGGCATCTTAGGCAACATACACCTGGACCCTGAATTATCAGAGCAACTTTGCTGTTTCCTGTGAACATACTGAGGGGTTCATGTACATTTCTATTTAGGAAAAAGATTTTTTTCTACATTTGAAAACCACTAATGTAAACCAAATCCTTTATTGTACAGATTTAAAAAGTAGAGGGGGAAAAAAAGGAGAGGCCCAAAAAGCTAAAGAGTCCTCCATCCAAGAAAGCTCTGGAATGTTTAGCAGATAACAGACATAAGTAAATCCATTGAAAGAATTTGTTGGACTGTTGAACCATCCTCTGGCCTTACCCTTCATCTGTGCTACTTTTAACTGGCACAATGGAGCCGGACCCAGGCTAAAATCATGTCATACAAGGTCATCAAGGGCTCAGTAAATGAGTAGAAGCCTCCCCCTGCCCCCCAACAGCACTAAACAATGATTCACATCCCATTAGCAACTTTCTACATTACTCATTCCCTACTTCCTGGCAAATGTGAAGCCATCAGTAGAAGTTAATACTAGCCTTCAGGAGACTTTCATTTTGTTCTCAGAAGATTACAGGTTCACAACCAACCATGATTCGTGTTCACCCAATTCCATTCTCTTCTCATGTTCCCAGCTCTGCTCTGTGCCCAGCATTTCCTCTTCCTTCATTCACATTAAGACATTACGTGCCAAGTACTTAAGCCTCAAAAGTCTCCAACCTCCAGTCTCTTGTCTCTTCCAAATCATCTTATACTTGCTAGCCTATGAAATTAAACTCAAACTTTCCAACCTGGCATCCAGTGCCTCCTCAATCTTACCCCAACCTATCTTTCCAACATCATCTTCACTACGGTATATATCCTGCCCTGCCAAAGGCAGGATGATCGACTGGAAAGTTAAAATGAAGTGGTTTTGAATCCAGCTCCTCCACTTCCTAGCTGTGTGCTCTTGGGCAAATTCCTTAACTCCTCTGAGTCTCCATACCCTTACCTGTAGAACAGGTATGATGCATCTACTTTAAGATCCTCCTGAGAGGGGCTATATCAATGAGGATTGTGTTAGGCTGCAAGTAACAAACAGTGGGGCTTACAAGTAAGGAAGCTCTTTTTTTATGAAATAAGAAACACAAGGGAAGGCTGTCTAGGCTGGTACTATGGCTCAACAATGTCATCAAGACTATAATCCTTCCATCCTTCTGCTCTGCCATTCTTAATACATGTTTTTATCCTCATTGTTAAAGCTCACTGCTGCCACTCCAAGCACTGTATCAATGTTCTCAGCAACAAAAAGCAGAAAAGAGCCAAAAGTTGTTAGGGGGTACTAACCAAGGGTATCCTCTTCGTTAAGCCTTCTGGAAAGCTCCCTTCCAACAACTTCCACTTACATCATTATTAGACCTGTGTCTCATGGCTAATCTAGGTTACAAAGGAGTCTGGGAAGGTGAAATAGGCATACTGCCATC
This sequence comes from Dugong dugon, assembly GCA_030035585.1. Classification (NCBI taxonomy): domain Eukaryota; kingdom Metazoa; phylum Chordata; class Mammalia; order Sirenia; family Dugongidae; genus Dugong; species Dugong dugon. The sequence continues at coordinate 10,636,427 of CM057481.1, read as the reverse complement.
TCAAAAAAAATTGGGGTACTATTAGTTAGAACGAAGTAGAGAATGGATATTGGGTAGGTAACCAGCAGTATCTGCCCCAATAATATTTTAGGTATTTTATGTAAAATGCTAAGCACAGTGCCTGGTATGTAGTAAGTGCTCAATAAAAGTTAATCTATAAACACTACTGCTTTGATTATCGTTATTATCACTCACTATCTTATACTCTGGCTAAACGGAATGATTCGTAATATCTATATGTGCTCCTTACATTTCTACTAAAGATAGTCCCAGGTTACGGGCTTATGTACAATCCGCAGTTCGCACCAACTCCCACAAAGCCTATTATATTAAACCTTCAAGATACATACAATAGTTCGTAATAACAAATGGGTGTTACTTTGCGATGTGCATAAAAACATTATTATTACTGTATTTTTATGTTTTCGGCATTCTGTTGGATCACTAGTAAAATTTTGCTGAAGATCATTCAACAGTGGTTGCAGCAGTACATTGACAGGGAACGCCAGAAATTCAAGCCGGATTCAGAAGAGGATGTGGAACGAGGGATACCACTGCTGATGTCAGATGGATCTTGGCTGAAAGCAAAGAATACCAGAAAGATGTTTATCTGTATTTTATTGACTACGCAAAGGCATTCGACTGTGTGGATCATAACAAATTATGGCTAACATTATGAGGAATGGGAATTGCAGAACACTTAATTGTGCTCATGAAGAACCCATACATAGACCATGAAGCAGTCGTTGGAACAGAACAAGGGGATACTGCGCAGTTTAAAGACAGGAAAGGTGTCCATCAGGGTTGTATCCTTTCACCATACTTATTCAATCTGTATGCTGAGCAAATAATCCAAGAAGCTAGACTATATGAAGAAGACAGGGCATCAGGACTGAGGAAGACGCATTAACAACCTGTAATACCTAGACGACACGACCTTGCTTGCTGAAAGTGAAGAGGACTTGAAGCACTTACTTATGAAGATCAAGGATCACAGCCTTCAGTATGGATCACACCTCAACACAAAGAAAAATCCTCACGACTGGACCAATAAGCAACATCATGATAAACAAAGAAAAGATTGAAGTTGGCAAGGATTTTATTTTACTTGGATCCACAATCAACGCCCATGGAAGCAGCAGTCAAGAAATCAAATGACATATTGCACTGGGTAAACCTGATGCAAAAGACCTCTTTTAAGTGTTAAAAAGCAAAGATGTCACTTTGAGGACTAAGGTGCATCTGACCCAAACCATGGAGTTTTCAATCGCCTCATATGCATGCGAAAGCTGGACAATGAATAAGGAAGACCAAAGAAGAATTGATGCTTTTGAATTATGGTGTTGGCGAAGAATATTAAATTTACCATGGACTGCCAGAAGAACGAACGAATCTGTCTTGGGAGAAGTACAGCCAAAATGTTCCTCAGAAGCAAGGATGGCGAGACTTTGTCTCACACTTCGGACACGTTATCAAGAGGGATCAGTCCCTAGAGAAGAACATCATGCTTGGTAAAGTAGAGGGTCAGCGAAAGAGAGGAAGACCCTCAACAAGCTGGACTGGCACAGTGGCTGCAACAATGGGCTCAAGCATAACAATTGTGAAGATGGCGCAGGACCACGCAGTGTTTCATTCTGTTGTAGGTGGGGTCGCTAGGAGTCAGAACTAACTCACAGCATTTAACAATATTATTATGTCAAAGATGTTTTAGTGTATGTAGAAGTGTTTCTGTAATGCTTTTTATACACAGAAAGGTATGCTATATACTATATGCTAAGACAAATATTTGACTAACTGACGTTAGATACGAACCATACCTAACTGTTCCAATTTATGTACAAATTCAACTTAGGAAGGGAACTCGTTCGTAATCCAGGGACTGCCTATACATCCACTGCTCTATTTGTGTCTCCAATCCTATTCCTGCTTCAAGGTCCAGGCAAATGCCATTTCAACAGAGAAATCTTTTCCGACACCTACTCCTAATGATAAACACCATGGTGGCAGAACCTACACCAGATAAAAACTGTGTGTTCACCACGGCACTGAGCATAGTCCCTTGGAACAGAGTAAAACCAGTTGCTGTCGAGTTGATTCTGACTCATAACAACCCCATGTGTATCAAAGTAGAGCTGTGCTCCATAGGGTCTTCAATGGCTGATTTTTCAGAAGTAGATCACCAGGCCTTTCTTCTGAGAACTCGAATCTCCAACCTTTCTATTAGCAGCCAAGCATGTTAACTGTTTGCGCCACCCAGGGACTCCTAGAACAGAGTAAACAAACAAAAAAACCAAACCCATTGCCATCGAGTCGATTCCAACTCATAGAGACCCTATAGGACAGAGTAGAACTCCCCTATAGGGTTGCCAAGGCTGTAATCTTTACAGAAGCAGACTGCCACATCTTCCTTCTACAGAGCAGCTAGTGGGTTCAAACTGACCTTTCAGTTAGCGGCCGAGCACTTAACCACTGCGCCACCAGGGCTCCTTCTGGAACAGAGTAGGCTCTAATAAACAATGCCTCAATAATTTAAGTAATTCATGTACATAGACATACTTACTTTTACACTCAGTCCTCTGGAATCAAACATGCTACCTTCCTGAAATGTAAAAGTTAAACACTAGGCTTATATGTCATAAGGCAATCGGTGGAAGTGAGCAGATGAGGATTGTATTCCCAGAGAAAGAAGAGAAAAAAAATTATAAAATTCTCTCATCACACATACCTTTCAAAGGCTGTGGAAGTTTGTTTTAGGAAATATTCCCTCCCTTACTATGGGCAGAGTTGCTTTCACCCACAGATACTGGGCCTCACCATGTGAAATGACCAAGCAAGAGGTCTTACATTTGCTTATGTGGTTTGACCTGGCTCTTGACTCCAGCGATCTGCTACGAGAAGAGCATGCCTCCAGTAGCTGCCATCTCTTCAGCCCTGGGCCCCAGAACACATGTGGAGCAGACCTGAGCCAAATCTGCAGCCTGCAGCAGAGCCTCCCCAAAGAGCCCAGCCTAGATCAGCCAAACCACACTCAGCCTGAAGCTCATGGTTGTTGTAAGTCAGGGAGTTGGGTTACACAGCAAACATTGACTAATATATCTTTTAGCATCTGAGATCTTTGAGCATGTCTTATACATTTGTTCATTTTGTTCCTTTTCTTCACACAAGAAAGTACAGGCTGAAGAATCTCATCCTTTGGACACTCAATCATTTCTACCTTTGGATCATCTGTTTTACATTTATAAGGCCCGCATTATCATTTTAAATGTATGAAAACTGCATTACTCCTACTATCTTTCTAAAATAAATAAAACCACAATAAAGTACCAAGGACTAATACAAACACTGAACTGTAGCTGTCAGGTAGGCTGCCCCACATGACAGCCAAAATGTCAGCTGGTAAGAGGAATTAAAGGATGTCCTGGTAAAACAAACAAAAATGCAGATTGTACAAAAGGCAACCTAACGAAAGTGAAAAACTGTCTACTCAAGTAAATTTGTGGACTCCGACACCATGTATATAAACTCATTTTTCAGGATACCTGTTTTGGCAAGCCATCCACGACTGAGTTTCAGCAATGGGAAGACACTGGTAAGGCCTAAGTGTTGTATGAAATTTCCGGTATAATAAAACAAGAGAACCACATTATTTTAATAGAATGGTTTTAAATATGATTATACTTAATCACTAATGAAAAGGGGTATCTTTGTAAGGGGAAAGGTAAATGAAAATCAAACACGTTGGCAAATGAAAAAATAAAGAGGCAACCGAATGATGTTAAGAGTATGTATTCATCCAAGGTCTAGTCAAAACTCCAACTGGTACCAAGAAAAATGGAAGAGTGTGGATTTTGTTTTTCTTTACCTTCTTTCAAGTCATCATCATTACATCATCATTCATCCGACTAAAGATGCTTCAGGATTTGGAACCAAGTTTCCACTGGGTCAAAACTGGTCTACTCAAAATACGGCTGTTGGTGGAAACAATAGTCTTCAAGTGAAGAGGCAAGCAGGACAGTGCAAGGACCATCAACATCAGACTGGACACGTACAAATCCCACAACCAGAATTTGAATTCAAGGCCATGGCTAAGCTCATGCGCTCTGAATTAGACAAACCTGGACTCAAGTTTCCATCTCACACTGAGCTGCTGCAAGGGGCTTAAACCTTCTTAGTTCCCTCATTTATAGTTTGGGGATAATAATAGTATCTACTTCACTGGGGCTCTGCCAGGTTTAAAAACAATAATGCATGAGAAGTACTTAGCACAGTGCCTAGCATATGCAATGACAATATCAATGATAATAGTAATAATACTGCCTTGATGAGTCTGGCTTCTCACGATCAAACTCATTAGTGTCCTCTGGCTCACAATCCGTTCATGAAACACTGAATTCACAGCTTTCTATTCACATCTAGGTACAGCTTCTATAAGGTGACAACTCTCTAGGTTAACCAGTAATCTTACTACTGAGTTCAGGGAGAAAGGGGTTGAAAAAAAAAAATAAGGCTTTGACTAGTGGAGAGTTGAGAAGGGTCTGGTCCTTCTGTTCACGAACTATCCACGCTTGTAAGTCTTGCTGGTTAAAGCCATGCTTCTATCACCATCGAGCCCCCGCCCTCTAACTGTGCAGGGCTTTTACTGAAGCACAGAAGCAGCGTGACAAGATGGCTTGTCTAAAGAAAAAGCAAACGCTCTCCCCTCCAGAAGGATCTGGCTGGACTCCACCACCACCTCCAAAATGACGTCCAGCAAGAGAATAAGGCAGCCTTGACTTTCAGAAGTTGAGTTACACTGTCACAACTAAGAGAACCCCTTCTATTTGTGGTAATCCTAATAAAGCAGACTTGCTTGCTTCAAAAATATCCTATATCCGTCATATGGAGCCAAGAGCCAAGTCCTGGATACTGAGAAGCAATGTGACTACAAGGACAAGAGTGATTATAGGAGACAAAGTGCCACACCCTTTTCCCAGACCGCTCAACAGTAAATGGTATCTCTTAGCCAAGAGTCTGCAGCTTTATCTAGAGGAATGGGTGGGCGCATCTAACCCTCAACAACCCCCGCAATTTCATTCTTTACACACAATCCTTTCATTTTCAGGTTTTAGCCATTCATCTGTGGCCTCAGCATCCCCAACGACTACAAGTAATTAAGAGGGGGGAGGGAACGGACAAGGAAGCACACGTCAAGCATACTTGCTTTTAAGCCCATTTTCGAAGAGTTTGCTTCCCCACTTGTCTGCCTCTCACAGCTGGAGCCCCATACCTGGTGCAAACCAATGGTTAAGTTTAAAACCGCTGATTTAAAAAGCCAACCAGGAAACTAACCATGACGAGTGGGAGCTGTCCTCCTCTCCCGGGCAATGATTGGCTCTTGGGGTTCCACTGGTCCTCGTCCTGCCCACATAAGTGGCAGGTGTGGCTGTCAATCACAGAAGAAGCTGGCAATTCACCGCTCCGGGAGTGAATTGCCTTTCATCCAGCAAAAGGCAGGTAGCCGCCTAAAATCGATCTGCTCCTAAACGAGAGGACCCTCCCTCTCTGGTAAGGAGAACGGAAACCCTTAAGTACAAAATAAATAAGGCAGGGCCGTTTGGAGAGTTTACGAGCGCTATTTTATTATCCCACGCCAGGGAAGCCCTTGATCTTCACCGTCCTAAGATGATCTTTCAAAGGCTCCGACAGTAATAAGATAAATAAACAAAATAGGTACAACGCTCGTAAGTACCCCCTTCCCCCGTATACTTCGGAGATGGGGAGGGAAAGGGAAAGAATGTCGTTCAGTTTAATTTCGCATCGTATTCGTCTTTATACACCACTACCCCTTACCCCTCCCCAATAAATCCGGCTTCATTTTCCCTGACACGGATTTTTTTTCACACGCTCCCCTCAGAGCCCACCATCCCCTGAGAGCCCACCCAAGCTGCCAGGCACCCCACCCCCTGGGCTGGGACTCCACCTTTCTCCACTTTGTTGGACTCGGGGTTCCCCGCGACCCCCGCCCCCGCGGATACCCCACTCCTCAAGGAAAGAGGGGGAAGCCAGGCCAAAGAGGGAGCGCTGGAGAGAAGAAAGGCGAAGGCAGGGAGGTTGGCAGGGACTGCGGGAGGTGGCCGGGCCGCCCGGGCGAGCGAGTGGCGCCCGCGCGCCGGGGGAAGCCGTGCACTTGTTCCAATCCGGGGTTTATACATCCAGGCAAATCCGCCCTTAGGCCGCCCAATCCCTTCCCCGCCCGAGAAAGCCCCCGTGGAGGCGGATGGTTCACCCTCTGCTCCCCCCGATAACGCATTGCAGCTTCCCACGAGCGAGGGGGACCCGGCACGCGGGATGTCCGGCACTGGCGCCCCAAGGGAGCTGGGCGCCCCGCTGCCCCAGCCCGGCGTCGGCGTCTCACCTTTCCGATGCCCGCCCCGGGGCCGTCCCACATGGATTTTCACAACCTCACGTCGCCTTGGCCCCGGGCGGCCGGGAGGAGCCGGAGCCGGCGCCGGAGCCCGAGCGAGCAGCAGCGGGAGGAGGAGGAGCGGGGTGGGGAAGCGAGGAGCAGGCAGGAGAAGGGAGGGCCGCTCCGAGGGCCGGCCGGGCGCGGGCCGGGCGGGGCCGGCGGCCGAGGGGGCGGCACCCGCCGCAGTCCCAAGACGCGCGCTCGCGCAGCGCTGCCGGGCGCCGCGCTCCGCCGCCCCCAGCCCGGCCCGCGCGCCCGCTCGCCCGCCCGCGGCCCTGACTCAGATTCCCAGCATTCCCGAGGAGCCGCTGTGGGGACTGGGGGCCGGGTCCAGGCGCCTCCGCGGGGGGCAGCAGAGAGCGCCGGCCCGGGCGCGGTGGGGGCGACGGGGGTCTCCCTAGCGCCTTCTTCCTGAAGGCCGCATCGCAGTGCACCTCGCCCCCAAAGTCTATCTCAGACCCCCCCTTCCCAAGTACCCCTCCCCCAGAAGCTGCCAGGAACACCCGGGACTTATCAGGTGGCTTCGGTGAAAGGAGTTGGGATGGCACCTGGCAGAAGTGGGGGCAACTATCTTTCCAGTCAAGCTTCAGAGTGGGGATGGGGTTCCCAAACGCTGGTATCCTCCCATTAGCTTAACCTTCCTTAGGACACTAATGGGATTTCAAGTCTGCATATGGCTTTTACTTTCTTGCTCCCCTCAAAGGAAGGGGGAGAATGGAAGATGAAGGGGGTCAGAAAACCATCGTCACTGCGCTGTCATTCACTGAGTGCTTCCTCTGTGCCTTGCAATGTGAGCACACTGTCCCACTCAAAGTAGGAAGATGGTGACCGAATCCATTGATACCCTCCCACGCAGTTACACACCCAAACAATCACACACCACTGTAGGTAACTGCAAGAGGATTTGGACAAGTTTTTCCTTGGAAAAGCTTCCAAGTTAACAGGTTTTTTTTTTTTTTTTTTTTTGAGCCCCAACCTCTGTCATTTCCACCGGGGGGTGGTGCTGGCTGGGAAACGTCAGGAGCATCTCCAGACTTGGCCTCTCACTCTGAATAGGCAATCTACAGGACCAGAGCAGTGATTTCCATCCTGAGCGGATGAGTCTGTTTCCAGCAATCTCAGTGGCCAGATTTAAATGTCTCCTGCTGGGAAGATCAGACAAGGGAAGCAATTGCATCCATGGGCTGTATGGGTGAGCTGCTGCTGTTGTTGTTAGGTGCTGTCAAGTCGGTTCCAACTCATAGTGACCCTGTGTACAACAGAACGAAACAGTGCCCAGTCCTGGGCCTTCCTCACAATCGTTGTTATGCTTCAGCCCACTGTTGCAGCCACTGTGTCAATCCATCTGGTGGAGGTCTTCCTCTTTTTCTGTCTACTTTACCAAGCATGATGTCCTTCTCCGGGACTGATCCCTCCTGATAACATGTCCAAGTACATTAGGTGAAGTCTCGCCATCCTTGCTTCTAAGGGGCGTTCTGGCTGTACTTATCCCGAGAGAGATTTGGTTGTTCTTCTCACAGTCTGTGGGATATTCAATATTCTTCGCCATCACCATAATTCAAAGGCATCAATTCTTGTTTGGTCTTCCTTATTCATGTCCAGCTTTTGCATGCATATGAGGCGACTGAAAAATATGCTTGGGTCAGCCACACCTTAGTCTGTTTTTTTAACACTTCAAAGGTCTTTTGCAGCAGATTTGCCCAATGTAATACGTCAGTCGTTTGATTTATTGACTCCTGCTTCCATGGGCGTCGATTGTGGACCCAAGTCAAATGAAGTCCTGGTTGTTGTTAGTTGCCCTCAAGTCTGTCCCGACTCAGGGTGACCCCAGGTGTGCAGAATAGAACTGCTCCCTGGGGTTTCAAGGCTGGGACCTTTTGGATGCAGACGGCCAGGCCTCTCTTCCAAGGTGCCTCTGGGTGGGTTTGAACCACCAACCTTTCAGCTAGTGTACCATTCATAGTCTCCTTTATAGGTGAGCAAAGGTATGGATTAGCAGTGACTAGTGGATGGCTCTTCTTTCCTTCCCTGGTGAGAATTGAAAGATTAAAAGGTCCCTGCTCAGGGAAGTCGACTCTGAAAGACTGGGACACCTTCCTGTTCCCGCCCAAATGCCCAGTTCCCTATGCTCTCCTTTTACACCTCTGTTATTTAAGCTTTTTCACAGACTCATGACCCCTGAAGCCTCTTGCCCTCATCCTCTCCTTTTGCTCGGTCACCAAGAAATCAGTGCTCCTTCTCCTCACCAGGGTCCCTGGGTGGCTCAAGAAGTTTACCATCAGCTGGTAATTGAAAGGCTGGCAGTTCAAACTCACTCAGTGGTGCTGTGGAAGAAAGGACTGATGTTCTGCTACCATAAGATTACAACCGAGAAAACCCTACACAACACAGTTGAGTATGTAACACACGGGATCACCGTGAGTCAGGATCGACTTGACAGCAACAAGTCTGGTTTTTCGTTTTCTGCTGACCGGAATGCTCCAGGAGCAAGCTAAGTTCCGTCTATCATATTTAGTATCTCCTGTGCAACCTTGATGACCTCAGCTGAAAAGGCTTGTTATCAGAGAAGCTTGTTGAGGGTCATTTAAGAATTGCTAAAATCCCGTATCTTTTGAAATATGACCACTACGTCTCGACTTCCTCCCATGTGCAGACACTTACGTTTTCACAACTGTCACAAAAACTCTGTCAGGTGTGTACGCATCTTTCCGAAAAGTCAGGTAGCATATCCAAGGTGACCTAGCTAAGAACGTTTCTAAATCTATGGTCAGTGTTCACTATGATCGCTGCTCCTTCTCCTTTCCTTTGATCCATGGACTTTAGACAGGAATCCTTGGACTTTAGGGTGACAATTTCTGCTGTATATGCCTCTGTGCATTTTTATCCAGGGAAGATCCACACTGCTCAACAGATTTCTTTCAAATTGGATCCTTGACCAGAAAAGGTTAAGGATAATCGCTTTTAACAGAAAGCAACTTTATATACTACAACAAGGACTGGAAGACTAGTTAAGCAAGTTATGTTCACCCTCTCTGGGACTTAGTTTTCTCATCTGAGAAATTAAAAAGCTGAACTAAAGGATCTTAAGATCCCTTCCAACACCAACATTCTCTAATTTGATGTTATACTAGTTGCCAGCAACTCGATTCCCACTCATAGAAGCCTCGTGTGTTGCAGAGTAGAACTGTGCTCCATAGGATTTTCAAGGCTGTGGCCTTTTGGAAGTAGACTGCCAGGCCTTTCTTGTGAGGCACACCTGAATGGGTTTGAACTGCCAACCTTTCAGCTAGTAGTTGAATACCAAACCTTTTGCACCACCCAGGGACTCCTAACTTAATGTTACAACATATATAATAGATACACACACACACACTGCTCAAAATGCTAAGAAGTGGCCATTGCAGAATCTCACCCCTCAGGACAGAGAATTATAAAATGTGACGTGTATTGATGCCATTATCTGTTCAAAGGACTGCTCAAGTTTTTGTTTTGTTTTGTTTTACAAATAGTTTTAATACTAGAGGGAAGAAAGGCTATCCTACTGGGTATGCAGCTCCACATTTTGTTTTGTTTTGTTTTTTCACACCTTTTTTCATCATTGTCATCCCTTCCCCTGCAAGCCAGAGAGAGCACACTTTCATGGCAGGTACTTTTTCTCACACACTCATTCATTCTTTATTTCAACAGATACTTATGGAGCATCAACTCTGTGGTAGGCCCTATGGGCTCAGAGCCCCTGCCCTCAAGGGCTGTACAGTGTAGTGAGGGAAATGGATATGATAACAGGCTATTACAATACCGCCTATGAAGACACAAAGCTCTGGGAACTGTGAGAACATGCAGGAAGGACAGCCAACCTTTTCCTCGGTGTTCAGCCGGGGCTTCCCAAGGAAGTGTCATCAAAGCTAAGACCTGGAGCACAATGGAATACTACGCAGCAATAAAGAATAATGACGAATCCAAGAAACATCTTACAGCATGGGTGAATCTGGAGGGCATTATGCTGAGTGAAATAAGACAGTCACAAAAAAGATAAATATTGTATGACACTGCTTTTATAAAGTAATAACAGAAGGTTTACACACAGGAAAAAAAAAATACTCTTTGATGGTTACCAGGGATGGGAGATGGAGGGAGGGATAATTATCAAAGAGATAGTAGACGCGAGTTAATATTGGTGAAGGGAAGGCAATACACAATACGGGAGAAGTCAGCACAACATGACCAAGGCAAGAGAGGACACTGAGAAGAATGCAGGAATAAAGGACAACTATGGTAACTACTGTAGCATAGTCAATCCCGCAACAATAGAATCAACAAACAATAATCTACCAATTGATACATAGGTAGACAGGTAGATGCAGAGATACCAAGAGGTGAGGGAGGAGGTAAGGGAACACACCCACTGGCAGATACAGGTTTGGAGGTGGAAATTTCTACACATATGACTGTAGGTTCTCCTCATATGTTAGACAATAAAGCACACAAGTTGCACAATCAAGGAAACCTCTTAATCCATTGCCATCCAGTAGATTCCGACAACATAACTAAACACCTCATGGGAATAAGTTCCCAGGCTAGAAGGCAAAGGACCATAGACTCGGGGGACATCAATGTCAATTGGCATGACATAGCTCTTAAAGACAATGTTCTACATCCTACTTTGGTGAGTAGTGTCTTGGGTTTTAAATGCTTGCAAGCAGCCATCTAAGATACAACTATCAGTCTCTTCTAGTCTGGAGCAAAGGAACGGGAAAAATACTGAAGACTCAAGGGAGCAAATTAGTCCAGAGGACTAATGGACCACATGAACCACAGCCTACACAACCCTGAGACCAGAAGGACTAGACGGTGCCTGGCTACCACTGCAGACTGCTCTGACTGGGATTACAATAGAGGGTCATAGACAGAGAGTGAGAAAAATATAAAAGAAAGGATCAAATTCACAAAAAACACCAGAGTTAGCGGTCTAACAGAGACTGGAGGCACCCCGAGACTGTGGACCCCAGACACGTTTCTAACTCAGCCACTCCTGACGTTCACCTTTCAGCCAAAGATTAGGCAGGCCTATAAGACACACAATAACACACGTGAGGAATGTGCTTCTTAGATCAATCAAGCATACGAGATCAAATGGGCAATACCTGGCCAGGAACAAAGATGAGAAGGGAGAAAAGGACAGGAAAACTGGACGAGTGGACATGGTGAACCCGGGGTGGAAAGGGAAAGGGGGAGAGTGCTGACACAATGCAGGATTGCAGCCAATGTCATGAAACAATTTGTGTATACATTTTTGAGTGAGAAACTAATCTGCTCTGTAAACTTTCACCTAAATCGCAATTTAAAAAAAAAAGAAAAAGCTAAGACCTGGAGGATGAGCAGGAATTGGCCAGGCACTGAGGGTCATAGCCGACTTATGAGTAGATTTGCCTGCCATCGTCAAATTTCCTGGCCTGCCCTGTGCTGGGCCAGGAGTTGCAGTCCATATGCTCTTTGAACCCAGCCATAGCAGATCAGATCAGAGGTGGAAACCTGACCCTGTATGGGCCACCACAGGCTCTCTCACCAGTATTTGAAACTGAGCCTTAAGAATGAGTCAGTCAGCTGGTGTTGAATGGTAAGCATGGTGGCCCAAATCAGCACCATTGCACCCAAAACCATGACACCAAAGTCATCAGGAAATGAGAGCTAAGACCCTTACCAAGGAGCTGGTCTGCAGAGGGAACAGTAGAGCAGATGTGTATACAGAAATGGAGATTGCTAGAGACCTAAAAGAGTTGGATGTCTAACTGCCTCCTCAACATCCCCAACGTGGCCATCTAATCGGCATCTCAAACTTGGTTTGTCCTAAACAGGACTCTGGATTTTTATGCTCCAAACCTGCGTCTCTCCCAAGGTCACTGATCAGGTTACTGATATCACCATTTGTACAGTTGCTCAGGCCCAAACCTAGGAGCATTGTTGAGGCCTCCTTTTGTTTATGCCACGCATCCACACCATCAGCCTGCACTGTCAGCTCTAACTCGTGCTCAATAAAGCCATATCAAAGCCTGATGCAAAAAATGTATACCCCTATGTACATCCTTTGAGTCAAGTAAAAAAATAAAAACAATATTTTTAGTCTCTACAATTAAAAGACACAACTATATATAAAGCCCCATGTTGCCTGATCAGTTTGCCCACCATTGTCAACCCTCATAATGCTGCCCACTGGGGGGACATGATGACCAAGTTGCCCTGGAATGGAGGGCTGATTGGAAACAACCTTTATCATTGCCTAATAATGCAGGGTTGTAAAGCAAGCAAACAACAACAACCTCTCCCTCTCTCTCTCTCTCTCTCTCTCCATATATATATATATAGTTTGTTCTTTACAGATTTTTTGCATTAATTTTTATTTTTTTTAAATATTGTCCAAAAGGTGAAAACAACTCAAGTTCTCATCAACAAATGAATGGATAAATAAAATGTGGTATACACATGCAATGGAGTATTATTCCACCATAAAGAGAAATTAAGTTCTGATATATACTACAACATGGACAACCCTTGAAAACCCACTAAGTGAAGTTTGACACAAAAGGACAAATACTGTATGATTCCACATGTATGAAATACCTAGAATAAGCAACTGCGTAGAAACAAAAGTTCATTAGTGGTTACAAGGGCTGGAGGGGAGGAGGGAGTCACTGCTTGAGAGGGGCTGATTTTCAATTTGGGGTGATGAAAAGCTTTCAGAAATGTATGGTGATGATGGTTGCATAACATGGTGAGTGTAATTATATGTCACTGAATTGTACGCTTAAAAATAGTTACAATGGAAATTTTTCTGTTATATATACTTTACCATATTACTTTTTAATTGCACTAAATGTTATTTATCTTGAATACTGAGTTTTTGTTGCTGCAGTGCAATGGGTTTCTCTTCATATATGGCCTTTCTGGCCCTGGGTTTCTAGTTCTGCCAAGATGATTTGCTAGGCCACAATTCTGCAAAGGGATTGGACAGCTTACTATACAAATAAGGTGCCTGTGGCCTACCAAGGGGATTGATCAGTTTGTGGTTGGTGGGAAGATAGGCTTATAAAAGAGCCAATCCCCTAGAGGTTAAGGCATACCTCGCTACCATCAAAATGAAGAGCCAGGAGCAGAGTGAGTCCTTTGGACCCAGAGTCCCTGCACTCAGAACCTCCTAGAACCAGGAGAGAGAGAGAGAGCTGTAACACTGGAGATGGCATGAAACAGCACAAGACAGCACAAGACAGTGCAAGTAGCGAGAACCAGGAGACCAGCGCCAGACGGCTGCAGTAGGCTTCCTGGCCCCAGAGTGAGGCAGTTGCAGTGGGCTCACCGACCCATAGAGAGAAATAGCTGAGTGCCTTCTGGCAGGAGGCTTGCTGGTGGAGTGTGTGCCTCCAGACACTTGACAGCAGAGCCAAAAGAGCTGTAACACTTGCCCAAGCAAGGCCCACTGGCAGAGCCCAGGCCCAAGCTGGGCCCAGTGGCAGAGGCCTGGGTACACTCTGTCTTGGTTGGAAGGTGTCCTGATTGATGAACTGTATCCTGTCTCCTGAGTTGTCCCCATTACTTTCAAGTTGATCCTGATCCTGAGTTGTAACCTGTTACTTCCCCGATAAACCACTTAACAGTAAGTACAGTTTGAGAGTCCTGTGAGATGTTGCAGTGAATTATGGAACCCAAAGACAGGAGAGAAATTACGAGGGCAAGGGGGAGTAGTAGATGTCAGAGATGATGGTACAGCAGTTTGGAGAAACTGGACCACTGGGACATCTTTAACTTCCGCCTCACCGGAACCAGCTCTGTGCTGATTCTTATTAAAGGTACCATTTGTTTAGGTACCCTCTTAAATCTTATACCTGAAACAAGTCCTTCTCACTTTACCCTAATCCCAACCCTGACTCTATCGTCAAGATATATTCCAAATCCAACAGCTTCTCACCATCTCCGCTGCTACCACTAGCCAAGGCCCCAGCATGTCTTCCCTCATCCACCTCAGTAGACCTCTCATTCTTTTTCCAGTCTCCCCTTGCCACCTAACTTTTACTCTCCACACTCACAAGAGAAGGGATCCGTTTGGAAAGTAAATCAGATCATGTCACTCCCATACTCAGAACCCTTGATGGTTTTATCATCACATTTGCAATACAATCCAGAGACTTCACTAGGACCTTCAAAGCCCTACACAGCCCAGTTCCTGGATCCTCTCTGCCCTCCCCCGCCCCCCCATTCCTCTGGCTTCACTCAGCTCCAGTCACAGTGACCTACTAACAATCTCTCAAACATCCCAAGCACACACCTGCCTCAAGGCCTTTGCACATGCTGTCCTCTGCCTGGAACACTCTTCCTGCAGATACCTGTGTGTCTCACTCCCTCACTGCTCACATATCACATCTTCAGAACGGCTTTCCCTGGTCAGTAGTAAAAAAACAGCAGCCTCCCTCATCTCTAGCCCAATACCTTGGTTCATTTTCCATCACAACACTCATCCTTTCTGACATTAGATCATATATGTATTTTTTTCTGTCTCTCCTACTAGGCGGTAGGCCTCATAAGGACTTTGTTTTGTCCACTACTATATTGCCAGCACCTAGAACACTGCCTGGTATAATATAGTAGGCATGCAATAAATAGCTGGTGAATGAAATAAATAACAAATAATCCTCTTTTTGTTTGATCAGCTTTGAGAGTGAGTTGCCATCTCTTGAAAGCAAAGAATGAAGAATAAAGTTTGAAACAGTCCAGGGACAAGGGCTATAAGGCAGGAGAAGACAGGAAAGCTGGTAATAGGGAACCCAGGGTTGAGAAGGGACAGTGTTGACATGGCATGGGGTTGTTAACCATTATCATAAAATGATACGTGTACTGTTTAATGAGAAACTATTTGTTCTATAAACCTTCATCTAAAGTACAATAAAAAATAAAAAATAAAATAAAGAATTACATGATCATCTCAACCAATGCAGAAAAGGCATTTGATAAAATCCAACACCCTTTCCTGATAAAAACTCTTGGCAAAATAGGAATAAAAGGGAAATTCTTCAACATAATGAAGGCCATATATGCAAAACCAACAGCCAACGTTATTCTCAATGGAGAAAGATTGAGAGCATTCCTCTTAATAACAGGAACTAGGCAAGGAGAAAAAAAAGAATAAAATTTGAGAGTACTGCACTCCAGGCTGAGGCACCAGCCAGGACAAAGGCAACGGCAAGGCAGAGGCATGTTCTGGAACCAGCAAGCAATTCATTCAGACTGGGGCACTAAATAGTGTGGGTGGGCAGTGAGAGACAAGACTGGAAAGTCAATCAGGGGCCAAATCTCAGCCAAAGTAAGGTGTCTGGCCTTGAACCCTAAGGCAAAAGGGAGCCACACAAGGGTTTTATGCAGAAAGATATGAGAATTATCTTTTAGCAAATTCCCTTTGGCTACGCCCTGAAGAATGGTTTGGGGAGGCAAGAGAGGGGCAGGGGGTTGGTTAGGAAACTGATGTAGTAGTTCAAGCCAACGATGGAAGTTGCTTGGACCAGGATAGGGGCAGTGATAATGGAGGGCAGTTGAGAGTTTCAATAATACAGTAACAGCAAAGAAGACCAAATACTTGCACAGCTCATACAATGTGCCAAGCCCTGTTCTAAGCAGTTTATGTGCATTAACTCGTTCCTTACAACCACCCTGTTATGGATTGAATTGTGTCCTCCAAAAATATGTGTCACCTTGGCTAGGCCATGATTCCCAGTACTGTGTGACTGTCCACCATTTTGTCATTTGATGTGATTTTCCTATGTGTTGTAAATCCTGCCTCTATGATGTTAATTAGGCAGGATTAGAGGCAGTTTATGTTAATGAGGCAGAACTCAATCTACAAGATCAGGTTATGTCTTAAGTCAATCTCTTTTGAGATACAAAAGAGAGAAGAGAGCAGAGAGACATGGGGACCTCTTACCACTAAGAAAGAAGCGCTGGGAGCATAGCGTGTCCTTTGGATCAGGGTCCCTGCACTGAGAAGCCCCTCGTGCAGGGGAAGATTGATGACAAGGACCTTCCCCCAGGACGGACAGAAAGGAGAAGCCTTCCCCTGGAGCTAGCACCCTGAATTTGGACTTCTAGCCTCCTAGACTGTGAGAGAATAAATTTCTCTTTTTTAAAGCCATCCACTTGTGGTATTTCTGTCAGAGCAGCACTAGATAACTAAGATACACCCTATAAAATATCATTATTATGCCTATTTTACAGATGAAGACGCTGAGGCACAGATAAGGTAACCTACTAAAGCCACACACAGGTAGGAAATTGTAGGACTGAGATTCAAACCCAGGCAGTCTGGCTCCAGAATCCATATCCAAGACATACAAACAAGGTCATATCAAGCGGCCTTGGTGATTGATTGGACGTAGTACAAGAGTAGGGAGCCAGGATGCTCCCAGGCTTCTGGTTTGGTATGACTAGTGGGTCATTCACTAAGACTAGGAAATAAAGGTGAGAGTGGGGTGGAGGAGGCATAGGTTTATGGAAAAGTCAATGAATTCAGTTTGGGGCTTTTTTAATTAGAGGTGTCGGGGACCTCGAGATGGAGCTATCCAGAAGGTGGCTGTCTCAGTGTTTTGAGATCAGATGAGAGACAAATGGTGAAGACGGTACATGGGAGTCATCACTTTTGATCATTAGAGCCATGGGCATGGCTAAGTAACCCAAAACAGTCATTCCAGTGTCCATAGGAAGAATCTAATTAAATTAGAAATAATAACCCTAAACAACTCATAATTATTGGTCCTTCTTAGGCATGTGGTCATTTGTACAAGTCTCTTGTCAGGGTAGATTTTAGCTCAGGAGAAACATCATTGGGCTGCCTTAAAAGAAAAAGGCCCAATTAACTGACCCACCACCAACATTGATTGGACCAGAAATAATCACTTGACCCTTAGGAAGTCAACCTACTGGCTCAGCTAAGCCAATCAGATTCTCTTCCCCAGGAATGTTTTAAAACCTCTGTAGGCCCTTAACTGGGCCCCTGGGTAGTTCAAATGGTTAATGAGCTTGGCTACTAACTGAAAGTAGAGGTTTGAGTCCACCCAGAGGTTTGGGTAGAAACCCCTGACCTACTTCCAAAAAATCACCCCTTGGAAACTCTACGGAGCACAGTTCTACTCTGACACACATGGAGTCTCCATGAGTAAGAGTTAACTCCACAGTAACTGGTTATTGGTAGGTCCAAGACATCATAGCAAACATATCAAAATACAGCACCATCGAAATATAGTCTTTTTTTTTTTTCTGTGAAGATTTTTGAAAGCTTTTTTCTCGAACTTTGCTTTTTAAATTACCCAGGAATAATTCATTTTATTCACTTCTGGCTGTGATTTGTCCATAGTCATTGCAGACAGAAATTTTCAAACATGGAGGCACTCATCTCAGGTCAGGAACAGCAGGATCAACAAGCAATCCCAGGAAGCAAAAAGGTCAGGACGTAAACAATTTGTTCCTTGGAAGATTGTGTATAATGGAACAGGCTGGCACCACTCACCTAGGGGGTAAAATTCACTCTCTATCCCCAGCCAAACAGCTGTCCTTTACATTTCAAAGGACTCCAAAGCTGAAGCTGAATCAGTCATTAACCCCCAGATCTTTCCTTTGTTCTCTGTGTATGGAAACCTCTAACACGATAGAGACAGCAGAGTGCTTTGTACTTTTACTTGGGCTGCCCAGCTTGAGCTGTATTATTCCTCAATAAAACTTCTCTTCTTTCACTCTCAACAGAGTACAAGATTTTCTTCTTTGACATTATCCAGTACACTCAGTAATTATCCTGAGGGGAAAAGAAAGTATAATCTAGAATTGTTTTCAAACAGAAGGAAATTTTGTAAATATAAAAGAGGTTGTCCATAAATCAATGTTGTGTAGACTCTAAAATTATACATCTATTAATTCCCAATGTATGGTTTTCTTTTTAATTTCAGGTCATTCAAGTCTTTTGGAAACCTGAAAAAACGCTGAATAAATGTCCGCATAATGTGAAATTACATCAATTTTCTTGGTTCCTTTGTTTCCAATAACTTTCCATTTCCTGGTTCTGGCCATTTGTGAAGTCTGGCTGCGCTTGCTGTCCTTGGGTTCCATGAGAGGCCTCTGTGTCTTTCCAACATATACATGGGTTGTTTTTTTTCTTTTTTTTTTTTCATAAATACCTTGAATGATTTTCTTTTCCTTGCAGCCACAAGTACACCCTGAATTGGAAAGCCAGCTTCCTTACACTTAAACAACACCCCTTCACTCCAGTTCACTAGAATCCAGTGGCTGAATCTGGTCCACTACCCAGATTCCCTAATGAAAACAAACTTGAGGGAAACCTTATAAATAGATATTGTCATGCTGTTGTTGTCATGTGCCATCAAGTCAATTCTGATTCATAGCAACCCTATATGACAGAGTAGAACTGCTGCATCGGGCTTCCTAGGCTGTAATCTTTACAGAAGGAGATTGCCAGGTCTTTTCTCCCGAGAAGTTGCTGGGTGGGTTTGAACTGCCAGCCTTTCAGTTAGCAGCTGAATGCTTAACCATTGTACCACCAGGGATCCTCAGATACTATTATAGTCATTGGGAATTCCTCACCCTGTTCCTGGAAAGATGAGGACAGATGGCCGTGCTAGCCCTGAGCCTGGGTTGTGTCTATTCCTATATGATATTTTAGATGAGCTGCTGCCCATCTCTTAGGCTTCCTTCCCCTTCCTCACTACCTCGCTTGGCTATTTAAAGGTAGTTCATTAACATGTTTTAAATTATGCTAAAAGCTGTAAAATTAGGAGGGCTTTTTAACATGCCCGTTTTTTCAAAGAACAGCTTCAAAGTGGAAAAGGCCCCTTGGAGGCCCCGAGGGGAAGAATAACTACAGATGCAGGTTTTAAAACCCCCAAACGCTGCAGGCTCACAGATTCTTATTAGCCTTACTCTAAGCCCTGGCTCCTTTAAATCTGTGCTTTCTGCTATGAAAGCAGTTCTTTTCAAATACCACCATGTTTCCTCCTAAAAAGCTTAAGGCTTTATGGAGAGTGAAGCTGTTCTAGAAACTCATGAAGTATTCTTACCTTGAATTCTGTCTGCATTTGCATCCATCCATGTGAATGCTGGGAGGGCCCAGCAAAATGTTTAAGCAAGCTAATAATGGGATTCATTACATGAGAGAGAAATAACAAAATTGGTTTTTTTTGAAATATGAAAGATGATTGAGATACATAAGATATATCTGTACTATTTAATATCAACACTGCAAACACCAATCTGTTTTCTGTTCTCCTTCCTAGCAGCAAAGGTTCAGCATTTAATTAGGTTGCGTGTCCTCGGACAAGTTACTTACTTTAAACTTCAGTTGCTTCATCTATAAAAAGGGAGTAATTCGCAGGTCCTTTCCAACATGCCTGTGTTGCAGATAAGGTAGATCTATGCAGGAACAGTGCTCAGACCAGGGCCTGGCACATGGCATGGTACCTTCTGTGCCCATAATGATGAACTTGTTAAGGAAAAGGGTAAAATTTACATGTAACAGTCTAGGGAGTTTTAAATTAGCCTGTGAAACTCCATGCTAAATGACCAGAACTAGGATCAGTCAAGTGAGATACTTACCTTGGGCACAAAATTTAAGGAGGCACCAAAAACTCAGTAACCAGGATATTGCTGGGTTAACTGTCGACAAGTGGACTCCAGCTCACGGTGACCTTACATATAAGAGAACATAAGATTGCCTGGTCCTGTGCTATCTTCATAATCGTTGGTATATTTGAGTCCATTGTGTGGCTATTGTGTCAATCCATCTCACTGAGGGTCTCCCTCATTTTTGTTGACCTCTACTTTACCAAACATGGTGTCTTTTTCTAGGGATTTGTCTTTCCAGATGACGTATCCAAAGTCAAGTGAGCCGAAGTCTCACCATCCTCATTTCTAAGGAACATTCTGGTTGTATTTCTTCTAAGACTGATTTGTTCATTCTACTGGCAGTCCACAGCATATTCAATACATAAATAATATTTTAGTACAATAAGTATTTTAAAAATCAGCCAACTACAGCCCATGGGCTGGCCGCTTGTTTTTGTAAATAAAGTTTTTATTGGAATTCCAGAGGAGAAAAAAATCAAGACAAAAAGGGATCTGGAGCTTCAATTAAGTGGATTTCCCACTAAGAAATTCTTATACTGGGCTTTTAATTAGCAGCCAACTTTCTGACCCTGGTATTCCTGTGCTGTTGAGGATGCCTGTGTTCATCTATTCTCTTCACAGCCTGGTGCCTCTCAAGGCAGGAAAGATCACCTGGCCAAAGAGTGAGCTCCCAGTGAGAGACAAAAGGTCACAAGCCACCCAGAAATGCTCCTTGTTTACCCCGTTTAACCAAGGACCCAAGGTCTACAAAACACCTGCCTTAGTCTACGTATTTGAAGAGTAAATGAGACAAATGTTTAAATAAACACTCTGAGCACTAGACAAATACAAGCCATTTTTTAGTAATAGGAGAATTGTTAATGTTATTTGAAGAGTGGAATCTGCAGGTTGTACTGCAAAGACATAAGTGTTGGGCCCATTCATCAGCCTGCCTCAGGACGGGGCCAAAGTTAGATAAAGGAAGAACAGGGTATGGACCCAGAAAACAGGGAGAGGGTGTTGGTTTTTCCTCCCAAACATTAGGCACATCTCCTCCCACCTACAAGAGGGGTTCAGAGGGCTGAGTGATCTCACACTGGGCAACTCTTACAGCCAGTACAAAGCTTCATAACTTGTGTTGCCCAAAAACTCACCCATTTCTCCAAACAGGCTTTGGATCAGTTCTGAGAAACAGAGTTCTTCTCTAAACAAAAGCCTTCACTGCACAATTAAATGAAAGGAAACTCATTTGCTTGGAGGAGAATAATGAAAAAAAACAAGTTATTTTAAATGATAAAAATATGTACTGAATCGGCAACAGCTTTAGAATGATTGCTCCCGGGCTTGATTAACGAGATACATTATCAGCTGAACAAACAAAGAGCTTAAAGGTTTAGGACATTTCCTACTTAACCATTTACTGAAAATCTTAATTTTTTCCCCCAGCTTATAGAAATAATAGGAGCATGTTATAAAATAAAATTCTAGCATTCCAGAAAAAGTGAAAATTGGCCCTCAGAGATAACTGATCACTTTTAACAGCCTGGCGTACATTACTGTGGATTTTACAATGCATATTTTAACCATAACTGGATCCAACTATATATACCATTAGGAATCCCTAGGTGGTACAAACAGTTAAAGCACTGGGCTGCAAACCAAAGGGTTGGAGGTTCAAGTCCACCCAGAGACCTTGGAAGAAAGACCTGGTGATCTACTTTCAAAAAAATCAGTCAGTGAAAACCCTGTGGAGCAGTTCTACTCTGACACATGGGGTCACCATAAATCGGAGTTGACTCAATGGCAAGCGGTTTGCTATATAGTCTATAGGGTCACCATGAGTAGGAATCGACTCTATGGCAATGAGTTTGGTGTTTTTTGTTTTTTGTTTTTTTGTGGCTAGAAGGAGCCCTGGTGGTGCAATGGTTAAGCGCTTGGCTGCTAACCTGAAAGGTTGGTAGTTTGATCTTCTTCCAAGAAAACCCTATGGGGCAGTTCTACTCTGTCACATGGGGTCATTATGAGTTAGAATCAACTAGAAGACACTTAACAACCACAACATTGTGGCTATGGCTTTTTTCTTCCCGTGTCCCTTACCTACTCCTCCCAGCTTTAGACTTTGCCCTTCTGACTTCAGAAGCTGTCATATCACCTCTTCTCTTTGACCACAGTGATCAGGCCAAGGGGTAGACACAGGATCATAATCGGGCCAGTCAGATTCCTTTCCTGGGGTTTTCAGCTAGAGCTCTGTTCTTCTCCAGTCAAGGAGCTGTAAGAATGTAATAACAAAATTGGTGCACCCATGGTTTCAATCTCATGGAAAAGCTACAAACTGTGAGAAGGACAGACGAGGGGCAGAGAAAGAGTCCTGGCCCTGTCAACACTCTGGTCTCTGCTTCCATCACTGAGGACCCCGAAGTTTCTGTCACTCCCAAAGCTCTTCTGTGCATCTTTTTCTTCAATTCCCTGAGCTATCACGGCATCCCTCCAGTCCTTATGATGGTGCTATACCCAGAGTAAGTTCCATTTCTCACTGAAGCCACTGCCCTTGGTTATCTGCCACTTGCAACCAAGTGAGTTCTAATATGCATACTCTTCTGCAATTTGATTATTTTCCATTTAAATTGTGTATATCATGTACAATTTCCATGTCAGTGCATATCTCCTTCGTCATTTTCAATGGCTGAATAATAGTCCATTGTATAGATGAATGTTTGTGACCTTTTTCTACAGCCAGGAACGCAAGAAGGCTTTAAAAGTGATAAACAGAAACTTATATTCACCTTTGAAAAGTGTTGGCCACATCCAGAGTGATGATGATTCTTATGGAAATAAGAGGCCAGCACTGATGATTTTAAGTAGCACTTACTCCCTAGCCACCCATGCAGTCCTCATCATACCTGTCTTATGGAGAGCAATTTGTGGCAGTGGCTATCACCTCTGCTAGATGACTAAAGGCTATGCCTTACGTGTCCCAGTTTCCCTACCACACCTAGCACAGTAACCTTAAACTCATGCACTCATTCGAACAATCTTTTAACCTCTGTTAGACAAACAGTGAGTGAAGTTAAGAGACAGCTCTGTTTGCACTAGTTGGAAGCCTAAAACCTTAAGTTCAATTAATAGCACGTTTGAATCCATATAAAAATCTGATCCCCCGTGTTTCCAGCATGTAGTGTTTAAGACATAGAGCAACTGTTATAAAGGGTTAGACTTAGACTTTGGCTCCTTAGTCACACAGTAATGGGGTCAGTCAATCCCTACACTGACAGGTGGTGTGGTCTTGAGCAATTTACTTAACCCCTCTGAGCCTGTTCTCATCAGAAAAAGGTGTGTGTGGGGCGGGCAGGGAATTAGTAGTACTTGCCTCTTAGGTACCTTGTGAGGATTAAATAAGAAAGTTCCTACCTCCATGCTAGGCCTATAATAAATGCTCAATAAAAGGAGACTAGCGCCATCTTCATAATTGTCAGTAAAACTCAGTTGTCAGGCTTGATACTCTTTCCACTTTCCAAGTTTCTCAACCGCCGGTGTGACTTTCAAAAACTGTTCTTTCTAAAGTTTCAGGAACACACATTAAAAGCTGGGTGCTAGCCAGAAAACATTTGGAAGCAAAACAGTCCTAAAAATAAGAAAGGGATGCATGACTTTTAAAATGTTGAATTTCTCTTTAAGAGCTCAATATGCCATGAGTGAAGACCAACATTTATTCTTT
The DNA here is from genome assembly GCA_030035585.1 of Dugong dugon. Taxonomy (NCBI): domain Eukaryota; kingdom Metazoa; phylum Chordata; class Mammalia; order Sirenia; family Dugongidae; genus Dugong; species Dugong dugon. Next base: position 10,612,623 of record CM057481.1, on the reverse strand, counting down.
CTATGACCTTGTTCCAAAGTGAGGTTTAGTGGAGCATGACGCATGTCAGATGTTGTTGAGAATGGCGCAGGCCCCTCTCAGGACATGTCGAACATACGGTGCACGTCTGGGTTTTTTTTCCAGCAGGTGTTTCAGGGCTGAAGATGGAAATTGAGTCCTACATTCGCTTACAACATCTACAGCCCGCAGACTCACCTGGATTGTGTTGGGCAAAGTACAAACAGGTACAAAAAGGACAGTTTCCTAGAACCTTAAGGCAAACAGTTTTTGAAATTGAATCCAAGAGCCTTTCTCCTTGATGGTTTTGAGGCCTTGGGAATTCAGACTGATTATTATTGAAAATTCACAAAAGCAAATAATATAACCTGGATTGGGATCCAACTTGACACATTCCAAGAAATGGGGTCCTTCTTGCCACTTCCACTTCTTAACAGCCTCCTCTCCTACCGCTCTACCTAGTGAACTTCCATGTATCCTTCAACCTCTATTCAGATGATGTTTCCTTCAGAAGCCCCTCTCCCGAGCCCTCTGTTAGGTGCTGTTAATGTCACTGCCCACTGCACTTCTCCTTCATGGCTCTTATCACAACTACCATGAGATTATTGTACAATTCATGGACTCAGTGCTGCCGCACCCACTAACGTGCACGCTCCAGCTCCACTAGGACTGGAATCACTTCTATTATATTGATGCCAATGTCAGGGCCATTGTAGTGATATAATTAAAATCTGTTGAAAATTCGATTTAAGAAATCTGTTTTAGTCAATGTAGCTATACTATCTACTATTGAGTTCTACTCAAAAAATAGCTAATTTTCTAAGGAGCTTTCCTTAATGAAGGTCAGAAGAATCCCTTTATCCCACATAACAACCACAACAAAAAGGAAAACTATAGCTACGTGATGTCATGTCATCTACACTGTATGAAATTAATTGGTTATCAGTTTGAAGAGAGAAAGTGATAATTACAACAACTAGCACTAATTGAATGTATAACTGACTAGATCCAAAAAGGAGTTCAAGAGGTTAAGGGAGAACTCAAAAGCCATGCCTTTTCTCCTGCACAGACGCACTTGAAAGCTAGGTTCCTGAAAAAGCCAGAATGTGGGGGTCCCTGTTGACGCTGTTGTCCTTCTCTAAGCACCTACGACATGAGGTTTCAGCACACATTAAGTTGGAAGAACTTCTAAGACAGCCTCCCCCTCCAAGAGCCAGCTAGCCTCTGCGTGGCTCCTTCCCATGATGGAGGACTCACTCACACACAAGGCAATCCATTCCATTACTGAATGGTTAGGACGGTTAGGAAGCTTCTTTCTATATTAAGACCAAAACTTGTCTGACTCTAATTTCACTCATCTAAATCATCCTACTCCTTGACAGATTCACCAGGTTAACAATTTGCGTTCTGGGGTCAGACAGATTCATATTTGAGCCTTACTAGCTGTGTGACTTTGGGAAAATTGCTTCACCCATCTGAGCCTCAGTTCCCTAACCTGGACCTTTAATCTTAACCTGTGGTCAAGATTAAAAGACATAATGCATGTCAAGCACTTAGCCCACTGCCTGGCTCATGAAAAGAGACAGATGTGAGTTGTTCTTATTCTTCCTTCCACATGGCAAGCATTCAAATTTCAGAAAACAATGACCCCATTTAGCCTTTTCTAGGCTAAGGCTCCCTACTCTCTACAGCCATTTCTTCTACAAGACACCTGATGACCTCTAGCTGGTCTTGCCACAATGGGACTCTCAAAATTGAATCAATTTCTACAGGAGGTGATAATTCTAACTTACAGAGCTCCTGTGAGGGTGACATAAGGTAATGTAGGAAAAGCACGTAAGTCCACGTGGGCACATAGGACGCATGTCTCTGCAATGTCTACGCTCTACAATTATATTCCTGCAAGCAACAATTTTCAGCAGTGTTAGGGGCCTCATCACACTCATGAAACTCTTTCAAAACTAAATCTTATTATTCTCATTTCCTAGCTATAAAAACAGCATATGTTCAATACAGGAAATTTTCAAATGCTGGAAAAGCAGAAAGAAGAAAAATCTTTCATAATCCTACTATGCAGAGATAAATCACCATTAGCATTTAGTGTATCTCCTTTCATTCTTAATTTACAGCTGAGTCAACCTCACAACTTCCATTTCCAGCTTTTTCATCATAACAACGTCACATGACTATCTCTAACTTCAAAGGAGGCTGGGAAATGTAATTTCTTTTATCTGAGTACTTTGTTGTCCTGATACAATTCACTTTTTATTAATAAGGAATATGGGGAAATGGATATTGGGTGGGCAACTGGCAGTGCCTGCTCCACTCCTACTGGATATTTGGTTTGTTAATAATTTTTCTCTATTATAAACAACATCTTGATGAAAGTCTTATAAGAAAATCTTTGTACCTATCCATGATTATTTCTTAAACATATATTCCTGAAAGAAAGAAAGAAATTTCAGGGTGTAAGGATATGTGTATTTTAAAGCTATTGCTATGTATTATGCAATTGATTTTTTAACCAAATTCAGGATGCTACATTCATTGTTCCTAAATTTTACCCATTAGTTTTTAGTAGCCTGGTGCTCTAGCATTTCAATGTGAATTCTGGCCCCCATCCCAAGATTTCTTCTATTTAAGTTATTAATAAAAAAGACTTGGAAAAGGGTTCTGTGACAATCCATAACAGGCCTTCCTCCAGTTTAACATTGAACCATCAAACAACCCTTTCTGGGTATCATTGTTAAAAGAACCATGACTTCATTCCTTATTCATTCAACAAATATTTTGTAAGTGCTTATCATAGACTACGCATTGAGCTCTACAACATGTAGACAAAATAGGTAAGACCCCACTCCTGCCCTCTAGGGGAACAGGCCTAAAACAGCTCACATTCTGTCACCTTGTCCCCATGGACACCAAAGAGATTGTCAAATGCTTTATCCACATCAGGATACATTCTGTCTACAATATTCCTTCAACCTGCTGGTCTACAATCCAATCAAAAAAGGAAATAAGGTCAGTATGGCTTCATTTGGCCGTATCATCACACACAGAAACTTAATAATGTATGCCTTGCCTTGCCACTCAGATTGTAAGCAGTCACATATGGCATTTATTTTATATCCCCCCTCCCCCACCCAGCTAAGCACTATGCTCAATAAATATTTGTTGAATGAATGCATATGTGAATAAACTAATATTTACCAATTCTGAAACCAAACTGAGGCTTGCCACCCCATTTTAAAATTTAATACATCTCTAACTCTCTTCACTCTGTATGTGTGTGTGTATGTTTGTGTAAATATAATCATGTTTTGCCACCTCAAAGTAAGTAACAGATACTTTCATAATAAAAATACTCAGTAGACTAGGAATAGAAGGGAAATGTCTCAACATGATAAAGGGTATTCATGAAAAACCCACAGCTAACATTATATTCAATTGTGAAAGAGTGACAGCTTTCCCCCTAGGATCAGGAAGAAGACAAGGATACCCACTTCACCACTGATATTCAACATTATGCTGGAAGTTCTAGCCAGAGAAATACACAAGAAAAAGAAATAAAACGTATCCAAATTGGAAAGGAAGAAGTAAAATTATCTCTATTCACAGATGACATGATCCTATATATAAAAAGTACCAAAGAATCCACAAGAAAACTGCTAGAGCTAATAAATTCTGCAAAGTTAGAGGGTACAAGATCAATACATAAAAATCAGCTATACACCAGCAATGAACAATCTGAAAAGGCAATTAAGAAAACAGTTCCCTTTACAATACATCTAAAAGAATAAAATACCTAGGAATAAATTTAACCAGGAAGGTGAAAGACTTGTACAACGAAAACTATAAAATATTGCTGACAGAAAGTCAAGAAGGCCTAAATAAATGGAAAGATATCCCAAGTTTACAGACCGGAATGCTTAATATCGTTAAGATGTCAACACTACCCAAAGCAATCCACAGATTCAAGGCAATCCCTATCGAAATTCCATTACATTGGAAAAGTCAATCCTCAAATTCATATGGAACTGCAAGGGGCCCGAATAACCCAAACAATTTTGAAAAAGAACAAAGTCGGAGAACTCACACTTTCAGATTTAAAAACATACTATAAAGCTATAGTAATTAAAACATTATTTTTCTAGTATAAGGATAAACATATAGATCAATGGAATAGAATTTATAGTCCAGAAATAAACTCATACATCTATGGCCAAATGATTTTTCAAGAAGGGTGCCAAGTCCTTTCAATGGGGAAAGATTAGTCTCTTCAACAAATGGTGCTGGAACAACTGAATCTTCACGTGCCAAAGATTGAAGTTGGACCAATACCTCACACAAATATGAAAAGCAACTCAAAATGGATCAATGACTTAAATATAAGGACTAAAACCACAAAAATCTTAGAAGAAACCATACAGGTAAAGCTCCAAGACCCTGTTTTGGACAATGGATCCTTAAGTATGACACCAAAAGCACAAGCAACAAAAGAAAAAATATATAAATTGGACTTCATCAAAATTTAAAACTATTGTTCATCAAAGGACTTTTTCAAGAAAGTAAAGAGGCAACTACAAAATGGGAGAAAATATTTGGGAACCACGCATCTGACAAGAGTTTAACATGCAGAATATACAAAGAACTCCTATAACTTCAGTAACAAAAAGATAAACAACTCAATTGAAAAACAGGCAATGGACTTGAATAAACATTTCTCCAAAGAAGTTATACAAATGGCCAATGTCGTTGCTAGATGTCATCAAGTTGGTTCCGGCTCATAGTGACCCTACGTACAACAGAATAAAACACTGCCTGATCCTGCACCATCCTCACAATCATTGAACAGATACCCAATGTCATTAGTCATTGGGGAAATGTAAATTGAAACCACAATACGATACCACTTCTCACCCACTAGGATGGCTATTAACAGAAAAACAGAAAATAACAAGTGTTGGCCAGGATGTGGAGAAATTAGAACGTTCATCCATTGCTGAAGAGAATATAAGATAGGGCAGCTGCTTTGGAAAACAGTTTGGAAGTTCCTCAAAAAGTTAAACAGAGAACTACCATAGGGCCCAGCAATTCTACTCTTAGGTACATAGTCAAAAGACTTGAAAGCAGAGACTCAGACAATACTTGTACACCAATATTCATTGCAGCATTAGTCACAGTGGTCAGACAGTGGAACCCAAATGTCCATCAACAGATGAGCAAACAAAATGTGTTATATATGTACAATGGAATATTCCATTGCCATGAAGAGAAATGAAGTTCTGATACATGCTATGACATAGATGAACCATGAAAACGTTATACTGAGTGGAATCCCAGACACAAAAGGACAGATGCCGTATGATCCTACTTATATGAGATATCTAAAATAGGCAAATGCATAGAGAAAAAAGTTTATTAGCAGATACCAGGGGCTGATGGAAGGTATGGGGAGTTATTCTTTAAGGGGTACACAGTTTCTGTTTGAGGTGATGGAAAACTTTTGGAAATGTATAGTGGTGATGGTTGCATGACATGGTGAATGTAATTAATGACAATGAATTACACACTCAAAAATAATTGTTGTTGTTGTTATTACGTGCCATTGAATGGACTTTGACTCATAGCGACCTCACGTGACAGAGTAGAACTGCCCTGTAGGGTTTTCCAGGCTGCAATCTTTACAGGTGCAGATCCCCAGGTCTTTTTCCTGCAGAGTTGCTACGTGGGTTCAAACTGCCAACTTTTTCAGTTAGCAGGTGAGCACTTAACTATTCTGCCACCAGGGCTCCTTTAAAAATAATTAAAATGGCTAATATTTTTGTTATGTATATTTTACCACAATAATTTTTTTTTTAATGGTAGTAGGTTTATAAGAGTCTGGAAGGTTATGCCACTGTAGTTAGTTATTTTTTGTAACCCTTCTGTTAATTCTCAGAGCCATTACAAATCAAAATATTTAAATAAAGTAAACTTAATTCTGAACTAAGCCCATACAGCCACTTCATTTTCAATACAAGAGATGGCTAAGAGTCAAATGTCCTGTTTTGCCACAGTCCAAAACCTTTCTTCTTTGGACAAGGAAATACTTACACCATAAGGAATAATTCATTAATTGCTTCCAATTAGAATACATGCCCAATTTGCCCTGGGTCTCTGGGAACATGACTAACACTTGCCTCACCTTGCAACGTCTGCAGATGAAGCGTGGGTGAAGGCGTAAAAACGGTGGGTATCGCCTCATCACCATCTCCTCCTCTAACCTCACAGCTGAAATCAGGCATCCACAAATATGGGTGGCCCAGAGCTCCTCCCAATAGCAAAGTGTGTGAGAGTATTCGGGAGGCTCAGACACTGAGTCATTCTTGAAACAGATTTGCGGGGGAGGGTAGCTTAATGATTAAGAGACATGGCTTTGAAGACCAAAAGACCCTGAGTTCCACCCAGGCTTCACTTCTCCTCAGCCAGGTGACCTGACAGCATATTTAACCAGCCTGGAGAACTGGAGCAACTCTGTCCTTTGTGTGGTTGTTATGAGGAGTCCATGATCTAATGCATGGAATGCTCTTAACAGTGCCTGACACAAAGCAAATACTCCAAGAGTGTTCACTACACAGATATCTAAGACCACCCCCACAGACAGTGGGACACCTAAATGTTCTAGAAGCCTCTCACCAGATGAATCTAATGTGCAGCCAGAGAACGCCTAGCTCAGTTTTGATCCAAACACTGATAAAGGCTGAGAAAGCGACACCTGCTATCCTTGATTGAATTCTTGTGGCACATCAATTACTTGCTGCAGAAGGAAGAGGAATGAATTTTACCTAAGGAAATTCCAGAAGGGATTTGGGCGAGGGCTGCTGGGAAGGACAGGAAGAAGATTACACTAGTCTTGGGCAAAGACTGAGAGGGATGAGGACATCTTGGAGTTAAGATACTAGTGATGGTCCCCCACCTTCTACCTCATGAAGTCACGTCTGGGTCCTGTGCAGACAGAGCCTGTAAGCAGGAAGTGATGGAGCCGCCTCCATTGGATAAGGGTTCTGTAAGATACGGGGGCAGAAGCAGGGCTGATTCAGGGTTCTGATGGTAACAGATAACACTAACAATAGTAACAGCGGCCACCTTTAGTATACACACTTGTGCCAAGCACTGTACATGCATCTACAATAACTGATATTCAATGACTGTCTACTATCTTTCAGGCACTAGTTTAAGTGCTTTATAGGCTTAATCTCATTTAAGCTTCACAGCTACTCTCCGACAAGTCTACCATCATAACCACATTATAAGAGACAAGGGGAAGAAAATTGTAGAACAAAACTCAAAATCTTAAAAAAAAAAAAAAAAAAAAAAAAAGCCAGACTTACCAAACAGAGAGAGACCTGGGGAACCCCAGAGACAACCGCCCTGAGATAGCCTTTAAACTCTGAATTGAAACTATTCCCAGAGGTCACCTTCAACTAAATAACAGATTGGCTCATAAAATAAACAAAATCCACCTGTGAGTACTGTGCTCCTTTTACTAACAAAAAAACAAAAAAAAAAAAAAGCAATCATCTATTTGAGACCAAATGGTCAACATTTACCCTAAAGAAAAGATGAGAAGGCCAGGGTGGGCAGGGAAGAAAGAACATGGAAATGGAACAACCAGAATGGAAATAATGAGAATGACTGATGCAGTGTGGAAAATGTAACCAAAGATGCTAAACACTTAGGTGCAGAAATAGTTAAACAGGAACCTCGTTTTCTGTGTAGACTTTCACCAAAACTCAATAAAATATCAAAAAAGAGAGAGAAAAGGGGAGGCTCAGAAATGTGAGGCGGTGACTTGCCCAACCTCACACAGCTAGTATGGTAAGGTTCTAATTGAGTCACCTACCTCCCAACTCCAAGCTCTTGACCAACTGCTAGACAACGGAGGCTCCCACAATCTGACACATCTGAGACACTCCAGAATGCCCATCCCAGCCTTCAAAAAAGCAGCTACCACTTCAGAAGGTGCTGCCCACACAGCAGCAGGATATAAATTTATACCATCCTCCTCAGAGTGGGCTGTGTGGTTGGGTGTTCCATTTTTAATCCTCAACAGTGGTGCCCAAGTAGTTCTGGCCATTCAATACACTTCCTCTGAGAAAAGCGAGCTGGCAGTCTGTCAGAGCAAACTCTGCAAAACACAAAAAGGTAGGAGTTGTGGAGCAGATGTAGTCTCCAGAGGTAACAAAGGTTAAAGAACATATTTCTTTCATGAGACCAACTTCTAAAACATAAAATGACAAACGAACCTCAACTCCTGGGCACTGGAAACTTTTCCCAGATTACCAACAATAATTGAGATATACTTAATATCTTTTTGAGTATCTACATGATTCTTCCTAGCCTTAATCCATTGATTTGAGAAAGTGCATTAATTAAATGTAGGCTACTCATATCACTTTCACTCCAAAGGGCTGAAGCACTTCCAAGTCATAGGAAAACCAGAGGGGACGATGAGATTTCTGACTTGTTTCTATCTTCAAGACTTGCCTTTTGACCTTAGGTAAGCAACTGTACCACAGGGAGTTCGTTAGAAGAAGTAGAAAACAGGATGGCTGACCCTCTCACATCAGCCATCCATACAGGGAGACCCAAAGGCACACAGATAAGGGCTGTGTAATAGTCTGAGGCTGTGACCTATTGCAGACCAGTGCCTATTGCCGCGTCTCCAAGCCTACTAGAAGAAGACATTAATGACTGCTGGAAGTGGATATTTAGCTGTACATTTGTTTGATTGATTTCATTCTCCCAACAACCCTTTGAGGAACAGAGTGCTGATATTAACCTCATTTGACACATAAGGAAACTAAGTGACAGAGCTTGCGTAGTTTCCATGAATGGGACTCGATTTGTGGTATCCAGTCTCTCCAACAAATTCATAGCTAATCATGCTTGTACAAAGATTGATGGAGGGTTCCTGTCTGGAGCACTCTCTGGAAGTAAGTGTGATGTAAGTCTTAAGTAAATCAAAGTGCGTATGAAAGCTATGGAGTCTGGGATGGGAAGATTAAACACGGGAGGGCTCTCCAGCTGAGCTTAAAGGGTTCCCATAATAATAATAGAACCAGCCACCACTCAGTGAACTCCTGCTGTGTGCCAGGCACTGGGCCAAGGGCTTTGCATTCATTTCCTCATTTAGCATGCTCCACAATCCTGGGAGGAAGTTCTTCCAACTTGCAAGATGAGGGACCACATCACACAGTTTAATTCACCTCTAATCCAGGCATTTCTCACGTAAAAGCCATTACTGCTCACCAGAACACCATGCTGCTTCCTGTAATTACGGGTTGGAAGAAGAAAGGGCATTTCTTAAGAGTAATTCAGAAGTCCGAACATTAGAACCACATTATCTTTCCACATACATAAAAATGAGACAGGCTCCATGCCTCACACCACACATAAAAACAAATTCAAAATGGATTAAGGACCTAACTGTGCAAACTAAGACCATAAAATTCTTAGAAGAACAAGCAGGGGCAACACTGCCAGGCCTAGCTTTTAACAAGGGATTATCTAACATAATAATAAAAGCACAAATAGCAAAAGACAAAATAAATAAATGGGACCTTGTAAAAATTTAAACTTTTGTTCATCAAAAGACTTTACCAAAAAAGTGAAAGGCTAGCTACTGACTGGGAGAGTGTCTTTGGAAACCATACATCTGACAAGAAACTAATAACCAAAATATATATAAAACTTTGACAACAACAAAAAGACAAATAATGCAATCATAAAATGGGCAAAGGACTTGAATAGACATTTCAACAAAGAGGACATTCAAGTGGCCACTAAATACATGAGAAGATGCTCAATGTCATTAGCCATCAGAGACATGGAAATCAAAACCACAATGACATACCACTTCACTCCTGCTAGGATGGCTAAGATTAAAAAAACCGAAAATAACAAGTGTTGGTGAGGATGTGGGGAAATTGGATCCCTATTCATTGCTAGTGGGAATGCAAAATGGCACAGCCATTGTGAATAACAGAGTGGCAGTGCCTCAAAAACTAAAACTAGAACTACCATATAACCTAGAAATTCCACTCCTAGGTATATGCCCAAAAGACTTGAAAGCAGAGACTCAAATAGAGATTTGTACACCAATGTTCAGTACAGCACTATTAACAACAGTCAAAAGGTGGATGCAACCTAAATGCCCATCAACAGATGAATGGATAAACAAAATATGGTACATACATACAATAGAATACTACTCAGCCAGTAGGAGAAATGAAGACTTGATACATGCTACAGTATGGATGGAGCTGGAAGACATTATGCTGAGTGAAATAAAGGACAAATATTATATGACCTCACTTATATAAAAAGACAAGAAAAGGCAAATGTATAGGGAACAAATTTTATTAGTTGTTACCAGGGGTGGGAGGGAGGGGAAAAGGAGAACGGGTTTAATGGTGATGGAAATATCACACTGATTAATTGCTGTCAATAAGTCGTACTGCTGTAAAAAGTTGAACTGGCAAAAGTTGTGTGATAAATGTATTTACAACAACCACAACAAAAGAGTAGCTGCTGAGGCTACTTATATAATCAAAATCCTCAGGGGATTCGGTTCCTTGGTTTGGAGGTTTAGGGTCATGGTTTCATAGGACATCCCTGTTAATTGGCCTAATAACATGTTTAGTGCTTCTGTTCTACCTCCTGTTTCATTGTGTAGTGCATGGGGCCTTAAGTTTGTAAGTGGCAATTCAAGGCACAACAACAGGTCTCTACTCACCTGGAGCGACAGAGGAAGAACGACTCAGGAATATAAGGAGGATATGGAATGTGTGGCTAATTGCCTCCATGAACAACTGCCACCTTTGCCATGAGGCAGAAGAACTAGATAGTGCCCAGCTACCATTACTGAACATTTTGGTCAAAGACTCTATGGAAGAATCCTGATCAAAAGGGGGGATATGTAGAACAGAATTTCAAATTCTAATGGACTCTAAACTTTCTGGAGTCATGGAGGGTGGATGACCCCTGAAACTATTGCCCTGAGATAATCTTTAAACTTGAAACCAGAGATATCCCCTGAAGTCTTCTTTAAACTGTACAATAGTTTAGCTTAACTAGTAGAAAATATCTGCCTTGAGCATTATGCTCTTTTAAGAGCTATCTATAAAGGATCAAATTGACAACAGCAACTTGAAAGAATAGATAGAAACCTTAGGGAGCAGTTAATTTATGTTAATGAGGAAGGAACAACTCAGAAAAGGAAGGTAAGAGTGGTTGCACAACTTGAAGAATGTAATCAATGTCACTGAATCATACTTGCAGAAATTCTTGCACTGGTGTATGTTTTGCTGTGTATATTCTCAACAATAACAAAATAAGTAAGAAATTTTTAAAGTATGTTATCTTAAGATTTTGCATCTCAAAAAAAATCGAGCAAGTGTTTTCAAGAGACATTTAAATTATTTCTACATAGCACAGTAGGGTGCTTGAACAGGCTGGCTGGTTTTGGAGCCTTAGAGCTTTTCTAAGCCTCAGTTTCTTCATCAGTGAATTGGGGATAGTATTATACCACCTCATAGTGTTGTGAGAATTCAACCATGTAATAAATAAAGGATTTAGAACATCTCTTGTTACATAGTAGGTGCTCAATGAAAGAAAGCTGCTAGGACATCACAGTAACATAATGATATTGCTAATAATAAATTGGAGGGATGTGGTGGAAATAAGCAAGAAGTTTTGAACTCACATTGTAACTTTTTATTCTCTTCTGTGCTAATAACCATTTCCCATGAATGGGTGTTATGTTGAAGAGTTCTTTCTTTTTTTTTCCCCCCTAGAAACTTAGATTTGTGACTTTGTTTGGTGGGGAGAGTTTTGGAGTATTTTCTACACTGATGGTTGTTTCTGCTGAATCATCAGAAAGCCAAAGCAGCCCCAACAGTGGAGTGTGGAGAGCTGTGATTTATTAGCTCTTTTCCTATTGCAGAGTCAGCCCAGGGAGTGCAGATCCACCAGATGAGGACCATGCAGGAGCTGCCAGTTTTCTTCATTTAAGAAAATGATGAGATTGGAGCATCTACCAAATGGCATCCAAGTGTGCACGGGAGGTGCCCTTTCTTGGTTAAGTTGAGGAATAGTGTGACGGACTATCCTGGGAGCATCCCAAGCTTCCAAGTCCCCCCATAACGGGTGAAAACACAGTGAGGCCCCTGTTCCAGCTAGCTGAGTCCTATTGGGGCTAAGTGGCATTGGAAATGTCCTGGAGGTGATCTACTGATACCCTTCAAAAAACCTGACAGACGAGCCCTGCACACCTACATCTCCCATACACCAGTGCTTTTTCAATGTTAACTTGTCCTAAGCCATACATCTGGTATGAGCTTGTTGTGATTCCATTTTCACATCATCTCCATGACTTTGGGCAAATCTTGGCCCTTTCTGAGCCTCAGTATTCTCATCTATAAATTGAGGGTAATAACAGAAACCTGAGAGCCTGTTTAGAAATAAGACAACTTTGAAAATAACACTGTGATAATTCTGTACCAAGAAACAAAAATTGATATGATGCTGTCACTTAAACTTAAAAAGTTCTTCTGGGCCTGAATCAGCTATAAAATTCTTTTTTCTCCCCTCTTGGGTTTGATATTTAGGTTATTTCTTTAGAATAGACTTTACTTTTTAGAATAGTTTTAGGTTCAGAAAAATTGTGCAGAAAACACAAAGTTTCCATATACCCCCTCTTCACCCTGAATACTGTTTCCCTATTATTAACACTTTGCATTTGTGTGATACATTTATTACAATTGATGATCAAAAACAGATACATTAAATACAGTCCACAGTTTACATTAGGGTTCACTCCTTCTGTTGTACAGTCCTATAGATTTTGACAAACGCATAATGTCATGTGTCCCCCATTACAATATCACACAGAATAGTTTCGCTGTCCTAAAAATGCCCTGTGCTCCACCTACTTACCCTTCCTCTCCTCCTCCTGGCCCCCACTGATCTTTTCACTATCTCTATAGTTTTGCCTTTTCCAGAACGTCATATAGTTGGAGTCATACAGTACATAGCTTTTTGTGACTGGCTTCTTTCCCTTAGCCATAGAAATTCAAGGTTCCTCCACATCTTTTCTTAGCTTGATAGCTCATCTCTTTTTTATCACTGAATAATATGCAATTGTATAATTGTACCACAGCTTGTTTATCCATTTACCTATTGAACGACATCTAGGTTGAACTGGTTTTGGGCAATTATAAAGCTGCTATAAACCTTCGTGTGCAGGTTTTTATGTGGACATACATTTTTCAACTCATTTGGGTAAATACCTAGAAGCCTGATTGCTGGATCATATGGGAAGCCTGTGCTTAGCTTTATAAGAAACAAAACTCTTGTTCAATAGATTATTTTGAGGGGTTTGCCACTTCTTACACTGCTTTTAATTTAGAGCAGTGTTTTCCCCCAAGAGTCCAAGTGCATTCCATGAAACACTAGTCCCATGAGATGCTCCTGGGAGAGGGACTGGGCACCATGAACCTCTCTGAGACTCTCAGTGCTCATCAGCAAATTAAAGCCTCTGAGCAAATGAAGTACTGCAGTAGAGAAACCCACCTGTGTGTAACTCAGAGTTTCCCAGTTATTGGCCCATGCAACCTTTTTGTCCTTTAACACCCGTTTAAAACCCATGAAGCCAGTATTTCAGGTAACATCCTTTGGGACAGTTGTTCTCAGACATTTATGTTTACCAGAATCACCTGGAGAGCTTGCTAAGACACAAATTTCTGAGCCTCGCCACCCCCCACCTCCAAGTTTCTGATCCAGTAGATCTGGGATGGGGCCCAAGAATTTGCCTTTACAAGTTCTTAGGTGATGCCAATGCTGCTCGTCTGCAGACCACACTTTGAGGACCACTACTTTTGGTGAGACATGTGAGATTAGACCACCTCTACTGGTCATTTTTTACTAACTTCCAGACCTTACTGGTATTAACTCCAGGCTGTCAATATTGAGAGGAGTTATAAGATGTTAGACCTGAGAGGGAACTTGCATTCATTTATCCATTCATGTAGCCAACCAATGTTTATTGAGCATCAACTACTCGTAAGGCACTGGCCTAGGCAGTTGGGATAACTAGCATGGTATCTATCCTCTCAGAGCTCACAATATAACCCGTTGCCATTGAGTCAATTCCAACTTACAGCGACCCTATAGGACAGAGTAGAACCGCCCCAAAGGGTTTCCAAGGAGCAGATGGTGGTTTCGAACTGCCAACCCTTTGGCTAGCAGCTGAATTCTTAACCACTGTACCACCAAGGCTCCAAATATGAACAAGACACCTTGAATTACTATCTTAATCATCATTAACATTTATTGAGCGTTCATGAAGTTTTAGGGTGCTGCCGCAAGCACATTACATACATTATATCATTTAATCCTTTAGGCCACCTATCAAGCATGCACTGTTATTTCCATTTTACAGACACAGAAACTGAGGGAGGTATAGAGATGGTAAGCACTTTGCCCAAGGACACAGCTGGAAGGCATTGGCCTCCAGCAGCAGTGATCTCCAGCGCTCCACAGCTTGAGTATAGTTTGGAATGGAAGCGTTTCTCTCCCTTCTGGCTGTACCTTTAATTGGGCAAACCACCTTCCCATGGCCCAGAGCAAAAATTACATCTGGGTGTGCTCACCCAAACATAAAATGGGTGTTTCATCCCTTAGGAGTTAATCCTTTTAAGGACTTCTCTATTAATAATATGAATTGTAGGCTGGAAATTATGCTGATTCAGCACCTTGAGTCATACTGGTATCCTCGCTTCTGCATGGATAAGAGCATGTGCTGAGTAAGAAGTTTGGAGTTGCTTTAATTCCCCCCCTATGGCTTTTGCCACAAGAATTGGCTTACTCCACTGCCATGGCCTGATATGCCAGCACAACACAACAGCCTTCTTGGGTTGGAAGACTCTAATTTTTTCAGTACCTTATGGTCTCTTTTGTCCTTGAACGACAGATATCGACTTTTCGCTTTAAAGCACATTATCTCGAGAAATTCAAGGCCAAAGGAAAAAACAAGGCGTGCCCCTATAGGAATTGGCATCGAGAAGGAAAAGGAAGAGACTGTACGAGGGCTGTATTGGTCCCACGAGTCTGGGCTGCCTGAGCCTCGCTGACCGACTCCCTTGCACAGCAGGAGGGCTTATCTTTGGGAGACTCAACATGCTTGGAAACATCTGGAAGTTTTTACTCTTTAAAAAAAATCTGATGTTTGACATGCAGAAAACACAGTATACATTTTTATTCTTTATATTTAATTTAATAAGCAACTTTTGGGTGAAGGTCATTGTTTGTCTCAGTGTAGGTTATTAGGTATTTACTAAGCATATAGTAGGTAGCTAAGCACCTATCCCTTGTCTCGTGTTCCAAAGTTT
Organism: Dugong dugon; assembly: GCA_030035585.1. NCBI lineage: Eukaryota > Metazoa > Chordata > Mammalia > Sirenia > Dugongidae > Dugong > Dugong dugon. The sequence continues at coordinate 10,597,192 of CM057481.1, read as the reverse complement.
CAAGAAGTTTAAAATCAGATCCAACTGAAAATGGGTGCCCCTCTAAAGAAGGTATAAATATCCTCACCCAAGAAAGCAAAACCTTTGACCTTCTGGGTTTTAGAAATCCTAGAAAGTCACAGAAGCTTATCTATTACACTATCAGCATCAAAGGGAGAAAAGGAATTATTTACGCCTGTTGAGGATCAATTTAGCATCATCAGTTCATTCCACATTGTAAAGAGCGTTTATCAAGGGCTTTGCCCAATAAGGTGTCTGCCAGCTGGAGAACTCTCTGACCTGTAATTCACAGAATCTTGTATTTGACGGGCTTTTTGAGGTCATCTCATCAAACATTATTCCAGTGCACAGTTTCTCCCTGGCATCCCTGACAGATGGTCCGCAGATGCAGCCACTACCCGGGCACCATATCTCCCCTACCAAGCTTCCCCTGACTCGGGTCAGAATTCACTACTACCCCCAGTGCATCTCTGTAACACTTTATACATCATGAATGCTATCATTTTAACAGTTATCATATTAATTTTAACTTACTGACCACCAACCATGTACCAAGAACTTCATTATCTAGTAATATGTAATACTAATGATAACCCATTATTATCAGTAGTATTACATACTATTAGATAATGCAGTGCTTGGCACATAGTAGGTAGTAGGTATGATCATCCTCATTGTCCTGGTAGGAAATGGGATAAGCTTGATCTCAAGTAACTTGTCCAAGGTCACACAGCTAGAAAGTGGTAGAGACAAGTATCAGGATGACAAATAACAGGACTCTTCAGCCTGTATCCCCTTTCCCTCTCCATGCCGCCTCTCTCGTACTACAGTTAACACATCATGTTGAAGTTACTCTTTACCCATCCTTTTCCTCCTTTTCCAGGGTAAACTTCTTGAAGACCGAATGGTGTAATTTGTCTTCCAATCTGCAATCCTTATCACTGTGCCCAGCACGTAGTAGGGTCTCAGTAAGCATTATTTGTTGGATGAGCCATTTCCTGTAGCTCTGCTCCCCTAAAGCCTCAAACCCTGATTCTAGATCACTTCTTTCGTCCCTCTTGAATAACACTGATGGGGATTAATCACCAGGAAGCAAGTATATTATATTTATGTGTATACAACGTAGATAATGTAGATAGATCAAGTGTTGTTGATAGGAACTCAGGCTTGTAAGGGGTCCTGCATACAGAAAGCTATGACTATTCTATGATTGTATGTACGTAGATGTTTACAACTGTTTCGTGTTTTATGTTTGTTGGTAGAAATAGAATATATTGAGTCAGTACAATTGGGTGAATATGAGACGAATTCAGCCCATCCAAGAAAGAGACATGACGAAGAGGAAGACATGTTTGGATGACCCTGAGGCTCCAGCAGAGAGGGAGGTGCTGATTGGGAGTTTGGGAGCACTCCAAAAAGAAGGTGAGGGCTGAAGCTACATGGAAAAGGGTTTGAGGTGACAATAAAAGGGGACAAAATGAGGCCAACAGCTCAAGAACTTTGGGGCGTGTCTCACATGTTCTTGGCCTTACCATTTCTCCATGAAGGCCCCTGGGTGGGGAAGCAACAGAGTATCCTTTCCTAGTACTTTATACTTTATACTGTGCCCTGGGTTGCTAACTACTGAGGCAACCTGTTGCCTTGATTGCTGTCTTGTCCCTTGCCTCCCCCCAAAGTGTCTAGTCTACTCAGGGTTTGGGGGATGGGCGTTAGCATTCACCCAGAGGGAAGCTACTACTATTTCGGCATGGAAAGACTCTTCCTCTCTACTACTCTCTGGTACCTAGAAGAAAGTAGGATATTCCCTTCCTTTCATTGCACTTCAATCTATGTCTCAATCAGAATCAATCTCTCCCTCTCTCTCTTACCTCTACTAGCTCTTTCTTGTTCCAACACCCATTTCTTAAATGCCTTCCTCATTATCCTCTCTGTATATCCATATCTTATAGATCTTTCATAGCCCTCCTCTGCTATGAAAGCTTGACTATCCACACCAACCTACTGTGACCTCCTTTTAGAGTTTTCTGGTCTTCTACCCAGCCTGCCTCTTTGGTAGTTTACACTGTCCTGTTCTCAGGCTTCATTTCAGATTTAAGTTTATTCTCTTTAATGCTCCCTTGTTCACTCATTGCTTGATCACTATCTGTCTTATCTCCCAAAGCACGTCATTAACTCCTAGGAAAGCACAATCCAGTTATATAAGTTTCTTATTCTATAATGTCTTCAAGGAAGTTGTGTAGACTCTGGGCATTACCTAAATCTAAATTGCCTAAATAAGGGGTAATTAATATACTGCTGCCAGTTACCAGTTGTGTAACCCTGGATAAATTAATCCTCAGTTTTCTCATCTGTAAAGGGGGAATAATCAAAAAATTTCTCTGATGAGGCTGTAGTGAGGATTAAATGAGAAAATGTTGCGTGGTGCATGTAAGCACTCCATTAAAAAGTAAACTGTTACCATTATTTTTTTATTCTGAAGCCATATCTTGGAAAAGGAAAATCATGTCACCCAGAAGGCACAAAATTGCTGCAGATTCAGTTCTCTGATGGATGAAGAAGTGCATTTCTCTTGCCTTTTCCTTTTTCTTGTTTTGAGATGAGTCAGACAGAATTTTACTGGTTGGAAGAGATAAGTAATGGAGCCCGGGCTCCTCTCTCTCTACAATGGCACTCCAGAATAGAATGATTTTTGCCTTAGCAGCTTTTTCTAGCCCCATGAGTTATTTCAGTTTAAATAGCAATTTGATGTGGTCAAAGCATGAACTACAAGTACACTTTATTTACTGAACACATTAAATATAAGAATGAAGACAAGTTAAAAAGATGGATTTACCAGTTGCAGGATGTGAAGGCCCTGGTTTTTCCTTTACTTTAGCTTAAGAAAAAAAACAAACCCCAGTGTCCCAAACACAATTCTGAACAGATTGTACAGAGACAATGGTATTAACATGTGTCTTAGTTATCTAGCGCTGCTGTAACAGAAATATCACAAGCGGGTGGCTTCAACAAACAAAAATTTATTCTCTCACAGTCTAGAAGGCTAGAAATCTGAATTTAGGATGCCATCTCCAGGGGAAGCCTTTCTCTTTCTGTCAGCTCTGGAGGAAGGTCCTTGTCTCTTCAGCTTCTGCTTCCTGGTTCCTTGAGACTTCCATGTGTCTTGACAACTGTCTTACCCATCTCTGCTCTGCTCACGTGTTTAATCTCTTTTATATCTCAAGCGAGACTGACTCAAGATACACCCTACACTAATCCTGCCTCATTAATATAACAAAGACAACTGATTCCCAAACAGGATTATAACCACAGGCATAAAGGTTAGGATTTATAACACATATTTTTGGGGGACATAATTCAATCCATAACAACATCATATTAGAAAACTTCTAGTTACCCACAGGCAGATGCAGGTGTAATCTGTCATAAGATTTCAGACATCACGGTGCTTCACTCCGCATCTTCCAGCACTGACACAAGCCAGGGAAATTATCTCATGTTTGTACAGTTTGCAAACATTGATAAATCTGGTGCCTTAGGTCATTTTTATGAAGAATCTGGTTCAACACTCACCCTTTAATTTAGAATCTTTACAAAGGATTCCTTCTGCCGCTGGCTCAAGAATCTTTCCAGTGCTAAACAGACTTCCCGCTCCCCAAAACCTCACTGCCCCTTCCAAAGTCGAGAGTTTAATCAATACTAATTGAACTTGGCATAAGGCAATTGAAAGATGACTCTTATAAGTTGGTCTGAACCCAAGCCATGTTTTTTTCATAGCCTTGCAGCCAGTAGAGCAGCACCCAAAACCTCACAGCCAAGAAGCCTTGGTGAGTGACTTATACATCCTTAACTGTCTGTTACAATAACTCCTGCAGAATGAACATGTTACCTGATCTATCAAGCTGCCAAGGGACTTTTGTGATTCTATTCTTGATGAGAAATTTCTAGGGTAATATGCATCTCACTTTTTAAAAGGCTTCTGATAAATTCCCTTGCTAGAGACCAAAAGGATACCACACTAAAGAAAATAAAATTTCCTAGTGGCATTAAAAATAAAACTGAAAAAAAATGAAAATTTTAAAAGGATACAGACACAGGGAGTAGTAATACATCCTACCTCAATATTTCAGTTTACATAATTCGTTTTTATCTTTTTAAAAGTCTAAATGGTACCTGCTCAATGTATGTATGAATACTAATACAGATGTGCATCAGGTAGAAAGTGAAAAGTCCCTCACCTTCCCTCCAGCAATCCCAGTTTCTAAATAAAAGCTACTGTTAACACATAAACTATGGTCTTCTAGATTCATCTATGCATACATATGTAAATATGTTTATCTTAGTAGATTATACTATACATACTGTATGCACCCTGTTTTTTTTAAATTAACAGAATATTATGGATATCTTTCCTTGTCTATTTATATGAATAAACCTTCTAAATGACTGCATAGTAAACACAAGACCATTATTTAACCTATCTCCTACTAAGAACATGTAGGCTGGCTCCAATTTTTCACCATAACAGCATAATGTCTGCATGACTGCAATGCAAAGATACGACGCACGTATTAATATTTTTCTAGGTTCAATTCCTAAAGTGGAATTGCCGGGTCACAAAGAATACTCATTGATATTTGGATAGGTTCTGCCAAACTGCTCTCTAAAGGGTCAGAACAATTTAAATTTGTAGGAAGCATGCATCCATGGTTATTTCCCCAAACCTTCACCAACTCTAAGCTCTATAGGAGGTTGTCATTTTTACAAATTTCTACATTCACACTTACAATCTCTTAGAAAACAGTACACAGACTATTGTTTACAAATTACCAGTATGTGACAAAAGAGTTCAAATTCTGGGCTCTATAATTTAAAGCAATAAATCTTTTTTTTTTTTTTTTTTTTGTTACTTTATTACCTTTTCCTAGACCTTCTCTTCTCCCAAGTTTTTGAGAACTGCTAGTTTCAGTTGCCAGTTGAAGCTTTTATCCAGTTTCTGGGATGCCAATGTCTCACGAGAATTCCTGATTGCAAAATGTCATCTCTTTTCTTGGGTGAGAAGCATATCAAAATACTGTCACTGTCTTATCCTTCCCTGACGTGCTAGAGCTGATTCATACTAGAGTGACAGAGAGGACTAAAAAATTCAGGAAAGTCCCATTCTCCAGCCTAGCACCAACCAACTGGTTCCCGGCTACCGAGCTCAGCACTGACAGCTCCAAGAGGCTTTCTACATTTCCCAGTGTCATTCCAGCGAGCTAGTTCTCCTACAAACCACCTGTCTGGCAGTCTGTCATACTGTGGTGGCTTGCATGCTGCTAGGATACTGGTGGAAGCTATGCCACTGGTATTTCATATACCAGCAGGGTCACCCATAGTGGACAGGTTTCAGCAGAGCCTCCAGACTAAGACAGACTAGGAAGAAAATCTTGGTGATCTACTTACAAAAATTAGCCAATGAAAATCTTATGGGTCACAACAGAATATTATCTGTTACAGTGCTGGAAGATGAGCCCCCTATGTTGAAAGGCACTCAAAATATACAGTGGTTGTCAAGAAAAGGTTTAAGCACAGAAGAAAACATTCTTTGATGGTTACGAGGGTAGGGAGGGAGGGTGAGGGTTATTTACTAACTAGATAGTAGATAAGATCTTAGGTGAAGGGAAGGACAGCACACACTACAGGGGAAGTCAGCACAACTGGACTAAACCAAAGCTAAGAAGTTTCCTGAATATAATCAAACACTTTGAGGGACAGAGTAGCAGGGGTAGGGGTCTGGGGACCATGCTTTCAGGGGACATCTAGGTCAATTGGCATAACAAAGCTTATTAAGAAAATGTTCTGCATCCTACTTTGGTGAGTGGCATCTGGGACCTTAAAAGCTTGCAAACAGCCATCTAAGATGCATCAATTGGTCCCAACCCCCTGGAGTAAAGAATGAAGAACACCAAAGACACAAGGAAAGTATTAGCTCAAGAGACATAAAGGGCCACATAAACCAGAGACTTCAGCAGCCTGAGACCAGAAGAACTAGATGGTTCCCAGCTACCACCAATGACCGCCCTGACAGGGAACACAACAGAGAGTCCCGATGGAGCAGGAGAAAGGTGGGGTACAGAATTCAAATTCTAGTAAGAAGACCAGACTTAATGGTCTGAGACTGGAGGAACCCTGGAAAGCATGGCCCCTGGATTCTCTATCAGCCCAGAACTAAAACAATTTCCGAGGCCAACTCTTTAGACTGGGATTGGACTGGACTGTGGGACATAAAGTGATACTCGTGAGGAGTGTGCCTCTTAGCTCAAGTAGATACAAGAGACTAAACGGGCAGCTTCTGTTCGGAGGTGAGATGGGAAGGCAGAGAGGGGGAGCTGGCTGAATGGGCATGGGGAATCAGGGGTGGAAAGGGGCAGTGTGCTGTCACAGTATGGGGAGAACAATTAGAGTCACATAACAATGTATGTGTAAATTTTTGTAAGGGAAAAAATAAAAAATACAGAGTGGTTGAAACAATGACTCGAGCATACCAACATCGTGAAGATGGTGTAAGACTGGGCAATGTTTCTGTTGTACTTGGGAACACCATGAGTCATAGCCTACTTGCTGGCAATGAACAGAAACAACCCCTACTACATACTTCAGCACCTGGACAGCTCCCTCGGCAGCGCCTCTAGAGGGACACCACGGTAAGCAACTTGTTGAGCCCTCTAGTGGTCGCTTTATGAATTGCACAATGTTTTTTAATTACTCAGGTAATAATTAAAAGCATTATTGTTATAAGAGCTCCAAGCATCTTAAGAACATAGACAGTAAAGCATGCAAGTTCCTATTGCCCTCTACACTCCCACTCTCTTCCACAGAGGTAAGCACTGATAATACACAACACACACATTTACTTACCAACATGTTTTGTTTCGTGAATGGATTCATTCTAAACCCACTTGTTTTCATTTTCAGTTAATAAACTTCTTTGGAGGTTATTTTTATCTTAGCACATGTAGCTTTTACATATTCCTGGAAGACAGTATAGAGGAATGGTTGACAGTATGAGCACCAGCATCATACTGATCCTGAATCCTAACTCTGCCATTTCATCATTGTCTGACCTTGGCCAATTCACTTAACCTCTATGTGCCTCAGCTCACTGAACCGTGAAGTAGGGATAATTAAAGTACCTACCTCAGGGAAGTGTTAGGGGAAATACATGATAAAATATAAGGAATCATTCAATAACTCTTAGCTATTACTATTATTACTAGCATATAACATTCTGTAGTATGAATGTATCATAAATTATGTAATGGCTCCCTTACTGATGAACACTGGTTGTATTCCAGTCTTTCTCTACTAGAAACAAGGCTATAATGAACACCCTTGTATGTACGTCTTTGAGCCCATGTGTAAGTAATTTTTTAAGATCTGTTCCCAGAAGAGTTAACTTCCAAAGTCTCCTAGAGTCTACATCATTGGTTGTTTTGCACAGAGGTGCTGAGAGAGACAGAGAGACTATTTCCCCCAAAGAGATGCACGTTAGTGTAGGCATAAATGCCATGAAGAAAAGCAAAGCAGTGTGTGAGGATAGAAGGTGCTGGCGGATGAACGTGAGGCACCCTACTTAACCTAGGGCAATTGACAAATGCTTCTCAGTGGGGATGATATTAGTGAAGGGACCTGAATGAAGAAATTAGCCATAGTAAATAGTCTACAAATATGGGAGGCCAAGAATCAGTCCTGACTTTCTGGCTCTTTCTTCCCCTCCTCCAATGAAAGCAAATCCTGTAGCCACCTTTTCCTTCCCCAATATTTATCCATACATGGTCTCTATTTTTCTTGCCTACTCCTCATCTGTCTCACCGTACCTTAAACATAATCTTTCTGCAAGCAGGGCTTAACTCCTTATGCTTAATAGTCCCCAGCTTCCCACCAGAACAGGGTCTTGGGTTGTGCATTCTATGGGCACTCAGATGTTAACTAGCTGGGATATGCCTGCTGTTCCATTAAATAATCCCTAAGGTTGCTATGCAACATGGCCCTCGACTACTTGTACTCACTCGATTCAGTGACATGGGAACATCAGAATGTTTATTCTATGGACGTTGATTGTCTGAACAAAAAGAGTTCTTCACTAGGACCTGGAGGTTTAGCCACAAGAAGGCTATTTTATGCCAGACCAGTTTATTAGATGTGGGAGTTTGTGCTTTTTGGCACAGGCCAAAAGTACCCAATGGCTTCTAGAATCTATCTTTTCTCTAATGTCTTTTGTTCTGGGTTTCAATTATACCAATTAGGATACTTTTGGCTGCAAGTAAAAGAAAAACCAAACTTTAAACTAGCTTAAAAGTAAAGAGACTACATTATCTCATTAAACAATCTGGAGGTAATTGGCTCCAGGATGACCTATTTGGTGGTTCAAAGACATTATCAAAGATCCATATTTTTTCTATTTTTCTGTTCTTTCATCCTCAGTAAGGTAGGGTGGCCGCTCAAGCTAGCATCTCTCATGGATCCAAGATGGCTTCCACAGTTTTAGGCATCATATGCAAGTATGACTTGTTTTGTTGCTGTTAGGTGCCGTTGAGTCCATTCTCGACTCACAGTGACCTCAGGTGACAGAGTACAACTGCCCCCATAGGGTTTTCTAGCTGTAATCTCTACAGAAGGAGATTACCAGGTCTTTTCTCCCATGGAGCTGCTGGGTAGGTTTAAACCACCAAGCTTTCAGTCAGCAGCTGAGCATTTAACTGTTGTGCCACCAGGGCTTGCTGTTGTTGTTGGGTGCCATCGAGTCAATTCCAACTCATAGCAAGCCTACAGGATAGGGTAGAATTGCCCTATAGGGTTTCCCAGGCTATAATCTTTACAGGAGAAGATCACCAGGTCTTTCTCCAGTGGAGCTGCTGGGTGGGTCTGAACCACCAACTTTTTAATTAGTAGCCAAGTGCTTAACCATTGTACCACCAGGGCTCCCAGGTATGACCATATCCAGCAAAAACTATTAACTACAAACCAAACAGAGGGCTGCCTTCGTGTGAGTCTCATCACCGAGGGAAACTCAGAAACTCTCCAGACTTTTCACTTATCCTCGGCCAGAGCTAACTCATGTCTAAACAAATAACTGGCAAGGGACTGGAGCTACCACCCATGGCCTGGATGATGAGCACTGGGCCCATTTCTCCCAGAGGAGCACGGACACCTAAATAAACCAAGTTAGAGCTCCATTAGACAGGAGGAAGGAGGTGAAGACTGCCAACAATGACTACCACTAGCTAGCTGTAGAGAATCCATAAACCCAAAAAAAGAACAGAAAATCTAAATTACTCATAATCTCACCACCTACAGGGACCCACTCTTCCAGTCATTTATTATGTGTATACACAGAGATATTTTCTCTTCTCAAAATGGGTTCTTACTGTGTCTATTGTTTTATAGACTAGCTTTTATGTCTTGCCACATCTTAAGCATCTTTTCACATCTCTCTCTCTGTTTTTTTTTTTTTTTAAGCTGCTGCAAAGTATGACAGCACACATAAATTTACCACTGTTTACTTACCTAATCATGTGCTGTTGAGTACTTAGGGAGTGTCTACATTTTTTTATAAACAGTGTTGCAATGAATATCTCTATAGCTAGATCGTGTTGCATGTTTGTCATTATTTCTTTAAGGTCACTTCCTACTAGTGGAATTTCTCAGTTAGTCTTTCCTAAAATACTGAGTCAGGAAGCCTCTGGGCTTACAGTGGTCATGTCACACTGGTCACCGTCACCTTGGTGTGGACAGACAGCCTAGAGAAGACCCCGGGGAGCCACTTTCCTGCTCCACACAATTCACGCTGCTTTTAGCCCCAGAGAGTGAGTGATCTTTGTCTCACTCATTCCTCCAGTCCATGTTTTGCTTTACACTCAATTCAAACAAAGAGGTACAAAGAGGCACGTTTTAGGGGCCAAGAAGCCAAGGGCTTCAAACTCATGCAACTCAGAGAGTCGTTAAATCCTCCCAACAGTTTTGAGTGATAAGAGCCAATGTTTCAGAAACCTTCATCTACCACTCTGAAAGGCAACTGAAAGCTGCAGAGAAAGTGGGCTACTTTATCACACCACTTTAGCATCAAGCCTTTGTAAATCGGTTTCTAAATCTAAAAAGAAAACGAAATACGCATGCATCCCTACGGAAGGTTCTCCACACCTCAGATGTAGCGTGAACAGCGGAGTGAGCAGAAAGCACGCATGGCAGAGAGCGAGGAAACTGAAGTCCTGGCTCGGGCTCTGTGGCTCTGTGCACAGGTCTTCTCAAGAGTCACCACTAACCCCACCACCTGTACACACTGACACACAGCAACAATCAACTCGACGTCAGAGTCTTTCTGGAAGATTAAGACTCTGCATCCATGTCAGGTTTCTTGCAAGCACTGAAACTGATTGCTATGGACTGAACTGTGCCCCCCCAGAACATGTGTCGGGAGTCCTGACCTGTAAACCTGGGGATGAAACCCTGGTTAGGAATAGGGTTTCCTTTGTCGTGTTAATGAGGCCATATCAGCATAGGGTGCAACCTAAACCTAATCTCTTCTGAGCGACGTAAGGAGCAGCACAGACTCAGAAGCAAACAGGCACAGCCAGGCGAAAGGGGAGAGACACCACATGGAGATTGCCAAGGAACTGAGGAACGTTGGGGATAGAGAAGCCAAAGCAAGGACCTTCCTCCAGAGCCAACAGAGCGTGGAACGTCCCCTGGAGCCAGTGCCCTGAATTCAGACTTCTAGTCTCCTAACCTGTGAGAAAATAAATTTTTGATTTGTAAAGCCACCCACTTGTGGTATTTCTGTTACAACAGCAAAGCTAAGACAATGAGCACTGGATGACACTGGTAATTTATCAAGCCTCTTCTTAGTAATTCTCGTTATCTGAATTTTTTGGCCAGTTCTTAAAGCAATTTTTCTAAAAGGACTTTAACCTCCACATAATTAAATGTGACCTCCATCTAAAACTGTATATGAAGACACAAAATAACAAAAGCCAAGCTGTAAGATCTCTGAGGGCAGAGCCAGGTCTGTTTTGTTCACTACCTGGAGCATATGGATGGTGCCTGATGAATATTTGTTGAGAGAGAGGAAGAAAAAAAGATTGAGTCACTAACATTTACAGAGCACGTGCTAAGAGCTCTTGTGTGTGTGTGTGTTTAAAATCTCAGAGCAATCCTATAAGGAACGTACTGTTATTTTATCCATTTTACAGATAAAGAAACTGAGGCTTAGAGAGGTTCTAAAAACTGCCCAAAGTCAACCTACCAGTACGCAGCAAAGCTGGGATTAGAATGGTGATCTGACTTCTAAACCGTGCTCTTAACTACAACACTACAGAGAAAAAATTAAGAATACTACTACCATTTAGCACCTTAACCAAGGATGATGGCAGAGAGAAGCTATAGAACAGAATCTTGTTTGTACTGTGATTTTCACCTGTATTTCCAGGAGCACTATTAAATCGGGGCTTCAAACCGGTTCATTCTGGTTCAAACCCCTGCTGAGAATTTGCATTTCTACCGCAGATACACTGAATCAAAATCTACAATTTAGTAAGATCTCCACATAATTCTTATGTATAATACATTTTGAGAACCACTGCTCTACTAGTGGTTCTCAAAATTGGTCCCTAACCAGCAGCATTAGCATTGCCTGGGAACTTGTTAGAAATGCAAATTTTCAGCAGTGGTTCGAAACCAAAAGGAATGGGTTCCAACCCTCGAGTTAAATAAATCATTCCCACAGATCACTGGGGGAATCCATCATTTGAGCCATTTCAACAGATCAGAAGCCTGTTGGCATTGTACTTTTTTTTTTAGGTAATCAAGGGAATAAGCCTAATGCTTCTGCAATTTATTTAAAAGGAACAGAAGGTCAAGTACAGCAGGTTATGTGGGCAAGGCTGTAATTAACTACAGTAACTAGGTGTCACTGAGTCAACTTCGACTCATGGCAACTATATGTGTGTCAGAGTAGAACTATGCTCTGTAGGGTCTTCAATGGCTGACCTATTGGAAGAAAGTCACCAGGCCTTTCTTCTGAGGCACCTCTGGGTGGACTTGAACCTCCAACCTTTTGGTTAGCAGCCAAGTTCCTTAACCATTTGCACCACAAAGGGACTCCAATTAACAACAGTAACATGGTAGTAATTAGCAGGTGTGTACAGCAACATCGTTTCTAATGCTGTCAATGGTATCTATTGGGCATCTACAAGGATTTGTCACTTGAAGGACAGAGGAGAACTTTAACACATAATCCCTTTCTTCAAAGAGCACAATTCTGTTTGGACAGTTAAGACAAACAACTACCCCACATGCTAGTTACTAATGAGGAAACAAAGCATAGACAGGTTAAACTGTTTGCCGGAGTCACACAGCTCATATGTGGGAGCATCAGGGTGGTGCCCACATCTGTCAGACCCTCACGCCCATTGGCTGAACCACCAGACATCACTGCCTCCAAAAAAGGAGGACATGGCTAGAGGCCAACATCATCAGGGAATATTACACGGGGACATGGGATTTGACCCTGACCTTAAAGGGCAAGGAGCCTTGGTGGTGCAGTGGTTAAAGGATCGACTGCTAACTGAAAGGTCAGCGACTTGAAACCACCAGCAGCTCCACGGGAGAAAGATGGGGCAGTCTGCTTCCGCAGAGATTTACAGCCTTGGAAACCTATGGGGGTGCTATGAGTCGGAATTGACTCGAAGGCGGTGGGTTTGGTTTGGGGTTAAAGGGCAAACAGAGTTTACAGGCAGAAAGGAACAGATACGACATGCTAAGACGTGGGGAAGCCATGTGCAAAAGCCCAGAGGTAGGAATTAGCGTAATACAAGAGGGTCCAGAGAATACGGAGGTGAATCACAGTCTGACTTCTAAACCTGTGCTCTTAACTGCAATACTTGTTATTGTTGTTGTGTGTCATCGAATCGATTCCCACTCAAGGGGAGTACTGCCCCAGAGGCTCTCCTAGGTTGTAATCTTTACAGGAGCAGATTGCCAGGTCTTTCCTCCTGAGGAACAGCTGGTGAGTTTGAAGTGCCAGTCTTTTGGTTAGCAGCCAAGCACTTTAACCATTGTGCCACCAGGGCTCCTTACTATGGAGAAGAAATTCAAAGCACTACAACCATCCAGCACCTTAACTCGGGATGATCCCAATTGACTAATGGGAAGGAGTGAGAAATGAGTTGGAAGTGGGGCAGATAATGATGCGCCTTGAAGTTAGGGAGTGGGGAGAGGGCGCAGGAAGACTTTGAATATGGTATGAGGGACAGTACAGCACCATGGGAGGGTTGCAAGCATGGAAGTGGTAGCAACAAGTCATAATTTAGTGCTCACTTGGGCAGCATGTAGTATGGGGGCGATACTGAGATTAGCATGGCCCCTGTGCAAGGATGACACGTAAATTCGTGAAACGTTCCATATTTTTTAAAAAGTCCTAAATTAGAACAGTGGTTCTCAACTGGGAGGTGATTTTGCTCTCCAGAAACACGAGGCAATGTCTGGAGACATTTGTGGCTGTCACAGCTAGGAGGGGTACTGACATGTAGTGGGTAGAGGTCAGGGAAGCTGCTAATATCCTACAGTGCACAGGGCAGCCTCCCACAACAAAGAGTTATCTGGCCCCAAATGTCAGTAGTGTGAGGCTGAGAAGCCCTGGTTCAGGAAGCTAGTCTGGCAGTGACCGCCAAGGTGGGACAAAGGGAAAGGATGAAAGCAAAGAGTCCCGGGTCTTAGTCATCTAGTGCTGCTCTAACAGAAATACCACAAGTGGATGGCTTTAACAAACAGAAGTTTATTCTCTCGAAGTTTAGGAGGCTACAAGTCCGAATTCAGGGTGCCAGCTCCAGGGGGAAGGTCCTTGTCATTAACCTTCCCCTGGTTAAGGAGCTTCTCAACACCGGGGCCTCGGGTCCAAAGGACGCACGCTTCTCCTGGCTCTTGTTTCATGGTGGTATGAGATCCCCAGTCTCTCTGCTCATTTCTCTCTTTTATATCTCAAAAGAAGATTGGCTGAAAGACACAATCTAATCATGTAGATTGAGTCCTGCCTCATTAACATAACTGCCACTAATCCCATCTCATTAACATCATAGCGATAGGATTTATAACACATGGGAAAAATCACATGAGATGACAAAATGGCGGACAATCACATAATACTGGGAATCATGACCTAGCCAAATTGACAGCTATTTTGGGGGGGACACAATTCAATCCATAATACCCCTCGAGGTGCTCATGCAGGGAGACTGGAGGGAGACGAGGGCCCAGAAAAGGGAAGAAACAGGAAATGGCAAACTCCCAAAATAGTTTAAAAGACAAAAAAAAAATGCAATTTGTAATCCCTCTTACAGGAAGTTCTTTACAAAATGTGGGAAAACTAAGCTTAATACTTTTTTTTTTTTTTCATCACCTAAGGACCCCTGGTGGTGCAGTGGTTAAGCACTCTGGCTGCTAACCGAAAGGTTGGTGATTCGAACTCGCCAGCCACTCCGCAGGAGAAGGATGTGGCAGTCTGCTTTCGTAAACATTGACAGCCTTGGAAACCCTATGGGGCAGTTCTACTCTGTCCTATAGGGTCGCTGTGAGTCAGAATCAACTGGACAACAACAAGTTTGGTTTTTAAGATATCTTATTTTATGATCTGAAAGCTTGTAAATGATACACAACTGCAAGAAAATTGCTACCTCAAGGGTTTGGGGCACATATCTTTACTATATCAGTAACATTTTATTTCTTTTTTTAAAGCAAGATCTGAAGTCAATTTGGCAAAATGTTAACATCTGTTAAATTTGGATGGTGTGTAAATGGGAGTCTGTTCTATTATTTTCTATACTTTATGTATACTTGCAAATTTTCATGATTAACAAAAAAAGGTGGGGAAGAAAGAATGTCTTGGAGAGAGGTAGTTGATAACTTTCATTAGAATATTTATTAATATTTACGAATGCCATTTTTTAAATGACAGAAGTTACATGTGAACATGTGCCCCTTGTAAAAATTATCCAACAGAAAAACAGAATAAAAGATTAGAAGTTCCTCTTTTATTCTCTTTCAACTTTTCCATTTCCTTAGATAACTACTGCTGTCAGTGTGTATTCTTCTAGATTTTTTTCCTACACATTGAGGGGTGAGGGAGGAAGGAAGGAAGGAAGAGAAGGGAGGGAGGGAGAGAAAGAAGGAAGGTTAGGAGGGAGGGAGAAAGGGAGGAAAGAAAGAAAAGACAAGGCAGGGAGGGAGAGAGGCGATACCTATAGATCTTTATCTATTGGTGATCTGTCTGTCTTAATGGGGTCACATCATTCATGTAAAAAAAAAATTCTCGCTACAGAAGAATCTTAATCAAAAGGTGGAAAATGTAAAATAGAATTTCAGATTCTCAATTCCAGACTTTCTGGAGCCAAGGGGCTGGATGAACCCCTGAAACTATTGCCCTAAGATAATCTTTAAACTTAAACCAAAAATATCCCCTCAAGTCTTCTTTAAACCAAACAATGGTTTAGTTTAACTAGTGAAAAATGTCTGCCTTGAGCGTTGTGCTGTTTTAAGAACTACCTATATGGGATTAAAGTGGAACAGCAACTCCGAAGATCAGGTACCTTAGGGGGCAGTGAGTTTATGTCAGTGGGGGAGGAACAACTCAGAAAAGAAGTGTGAGAACGATTGCACAACTGGAAGAATGTAATCAATGTCACTGAATTGTACACGTAGAAACTGTCGAACTGATATATGATTTGCTGTGTAGATTCTCAACAACAACAACAAAATAATTTTTTTTAAATCTTCTCATTTGTACTCTTAGAGGATTGCCCTTCCATGTAAACTCATAAAAACCTACCTCTTCCGTCTTATCTCTCCATAATATTTCATAGTATAGATGCACCATAATTTGTTTACAAAGCTTGCTATATCCTTAGGGTGCTTCCAATTCTTTGCTGTTTCAAAGTATGCTGGAGCATATAGCTTTGTGTTGACATGTAAATATTTGTATCAGAGAAATTCATAGAGATAAAACTTGTGGGGAAATGGATATGCATACTTGTTATTTTGATATACAGCAAGACTGCTTTCCAAAAACAATGTATGGGCTACCCATTTCCCTGAATGCTCACCAATGCTGAATATAATTAACTTTTAAAAGTTTTGCCATATTGATCAAATACAACATTTAGGAATTTACTCCACAGATATGCTCATACATATGAATGTACAATGCAGTGCTAGTAGAAAAAACACGGAAAATGCATTTCCACCAATAGGGAAATATTTAAATAGACTGTCGTACACCTGGAATGAAGTCCCTGGGTGACGCAAACAGTTAATGTGCTCAATTGCTAACCAAAAAGTTGGAGGTTCGAGTCCACCCAGAGGTGCTTTGGAAGAAAGGCCTGGCAGTCTACTTCCAAAAAATCAGCCATTGAAAACCCTACGGAGCACAGTTCTACTCTGACACATATGGGCTCAGCATGAGTCAAAGCTGACTTGATGATCACTGGTTAACATCTGGGATGGAATACTTCTACAACTGTAAATATACAGAGAGAAAGAGAGAGAGAAGGGAGGGGCGAGAGCTCTCTATGTGCCCACAGGGAATGCTCTTGAATGCAGAGGAACAAGCAATCTGCAGAGCTGTTTACACAGTGCCCAACAATCTGTGCAGAAAGCAGTGGTGGTAAATATACATTTGACCTGTATGTACATTAAATACCTCTGGAAAAGTACACAAAATACTGCTAACATTGGTTGCACTGGGGGAGAGGAACTGGAGATGTAGGAGAAAGGGGTGGAAAGGGAACTTTCCCTGTATAGTCTTACACCCTTTTTCATTTTCACCTTTGAATCCTGTAAATGTGCTACCTACTCAAATAATATGTGCAATTTTAATTAAAACATTAAAAACGTGCCAACCAATAGATGAAAAGTGCTCTCGTTGTTTCAGACCACAGTTCTCTGATTTATGGTGAAACTGAACTCTTTTTTTATGTTTATTGACTCTTCATACTTATTTTTCTATGCATTTTCTCTTTATACCTCTTGCCCATTTTGAGTTGTTTGATTGTTTCCTTCTGTTTCTTAGGTCTTTATATACTAAGGATTTTCTTTTCTTTTTTTTTTTTTTTACAGTTTTACTGAGGTATATTTTAAATACCATAAAGGGTTAAGCACTTGGCTGCTAACCGAAGGGTCAGCAGTTCAAACCTACTCAGTGGCTCCACAGTAGAAAGACCTGGGGATCTGCTCCCATAAAGATTACAGCCTAGGAAACCACAGGGGAAGTCTGCTCTATCACATGGGGTCGCTATGAGTTGAAACTGACTCGAAGGCACCCAACAACAACAACAAAATTCACCTATTGTAAGTGACTTTTATAGAGTTGTGCAATCATCACAATGTATCAAGGATATTAATCCATAGTTCCCAAGTTCCATGAGGCCTCCTGATTACATAATCCTTCGCAACTTAGGTGGAAGAAATATTTTCTCCCACTCTGATGCCTGTCTTTCAGTTTAGATTCTGATATGGACATTTTTAAGTTAATCTATCTAATTAAATTTGAACACAGAAAGACAGAGTGTCAAAAGTAAGGGACAAATACCAGTCTTCCACTGGGTATCAAGAAGAAGAAGAAGAAGAAAAAAAAAGACTTCAGTATCCAAGTGTCATGGATTGAATTGTGTCCCCAAAAAATATCTGTCAACTTGGCTAGGTCATGATTCCCAGTATTGTATGACTGCATAATCTGATGTGATTTCCTTATATGTTGTAAACTCTGTCACTATGATGAGGCTATACTGATGACATCTACAAGATTGGATAGTGTCTTAAGCCAATCTCTTTTGAGATATAAAAGAGAGAAGAGAGCAAAGACACATGGGAACCTTATACCACCAAGAAAGCAGTGTGGGGAACAGAGCGTGTCCTTTGGACCTGAGGTTTCTGTGCAGAGAAGCTCCCAGACCAAGGGAAGACCAATGACACAGACCTTCCTCCGGAGCTGACAGAGAAAGCATTCCCCTGGAGCTGATGCCCTGAATTTGGACTTGTAGCCCACTGGACTGTGAGAGAATAAATTTCTCTTTGTTAAAGCCATCCACTTGTGGTATTTCTGTTAGAGCAGCACTAGATGACTAAGACATCAAGCAAACCATATGGAACATTATCTGACTTTGTCATTAGCTTCCAGTAATGTGAAATATTATTTCCAAAATAAATATGAGATATGAGTGTCTGAGAATATGTATCACTATCAAATCAATTTATGTATTAAAATGGAGTACAGTACATGCTTTATCAACAAAGTGAAAAGACAATCTACAGATTGGGAGAAAATTTTCAGGAACTATATATCAGATAAGGGCCTAATATCCCAAACATACACAAAACTACCAGTTAACCATAAAAAGACAAACCAAACCAATCAAAAAATGGGCTAAGGTAAAGGACCACAACTACCACAGCCTCCAAGAGACTGAGTCCAGCACAACTAGATGGTGCCCGGCTACCACCACTGACTGCTCTGATAGGGATCACAACAGAGGGTCCTGGACAGAGCTGGAGAAAAATGTAGAACAAAATTCTAACTCAAAAAAAGGCCAGATTTACTGGCCTGACAGAGACTGGAGAAACCCGAAAAGTACGGCCCCCGGATACACTTCTGGCTCACTAATAAAGTCACTCCTGAGGTTCACCTTCCAGTCAAAGATTAGACAAGCCCATAAAACAAAACGAGACTAAAGGGGCACACCAGCCCAGGAGCAAGGACAAGAAGGCAGGCGGGGACAGGAAAGCTGGTGATTGGAAATCCAAGGTCGAGAAGGGAGAGTATTGACGTATTGTGTGGCTGGTAACCAATGTCACAAAATAATATGTGTACTAATTGTTTAATGAGAAACTAGTTTGTTCTGTTAACCTTCATCTAAAGTACTATTAAAAAGAAATGGGCAAAGGGTTTGAGCAGACAGTTCATCAAAGAGGATATTCAAATGACCGACAAGTACATGAAAAGATGCTCAATGTCATTAGACACTAAAAACCAAAAAAAAACCCATTGTCATCAAGTGCATTCACAGTGACCCTATAGGGAGATGCAAATCAAAATCACAATAATCACAATATCAACTCACTTCCATTAGAATGACAATGATAAAAAAAAAAAAAACAAAAAACCAGAAAACAGCAAGTGTTGGTAAGGTTGTGGAGAAACTGGAACCCTCATCCACTGCTGGTTTCCAAAAAAAAAAAGAAACCAAACACATAGCTGTTGAGTTGATTCTGACTCATAGTGGCCCTACCATTGCTGGTAGGAATGTAAAATGGTACAGCCATTGTGGAAAACAGTTTGGCAGTTTCTCAAAGAGTTGACGACAGACTTACCATATGACCCAGCAATCCCAATCCTAGGTATATACCCAGAAGAAGTGAAGTCAGGAATGGAAACAGAAACCTGTACACCACTGTTCATTGCAGCACTTTTCACAATAGCCAAAAGGTGGAAACAACCAAAATGGCCATCGACAGATGAATGACTAAACAAAATGTAGTACATACATACAATGGAATACTAGGCAGCCATAAGCAGAAGTGAAGTTCTCACACGTGCCACAACATGGGTGAACCTTGAAAACATTACACTGAGCAAAATAAATCAGCTGCAAAAGAACAAACATTGTTATGATCTGACTTATGTGAAATAAGCATACAGAAACCAAGATTATTAGTGGTTACCAGGGGTGTGAAGGAGAGGGAAAGGGGAATTTTTGTTTGGGGGGCATGGAGTTTATGTTAATAGTGATGAAATATTGTGGATAATGGTGGTGCAACATGAAAAATGTAATGAATGTCACTGAGTTGTGAATGTGGAAGTTGTACTGGTGAATGTTATGATATGTATATTTTTACCACAATAAAAAATATATATAGTACATGAAGAAAAAGGGCTTTTTTAAAATTTTTTCCCATACAAAAATTTATACATATATTGTTATGTGACTCTAACTGCTCTCCCCATACTGTGACAGCACACTCCTCCTTTCCACCCAATTCCCCATGTCCGTTCAACCAGCTCCTAACCCTCTCTGCCTTCCATCTCACGTCTGGACAGAAGCTGCCCGTTTATTCTCTTGTATCTACTTGACCTAAGAGGCACATTCCTCATTAGTATCACTTTTTGTCCCACAGTTCAGTCCAATCCCTGTCTGAAGAGTTGGCCTCGGAAATTGTTTTAGTTCTGGGTTGATAGAGAATCCAGGTGCCATGTTTTCCAGGGTTCCTCCAGTCTTAGTCAGACCATTAAGTCTGGTCTTCTTATTAGAATTTGAGTTCTGCACCCCACCCTTTCCCTGCTCCATCTGGGACTCTCTGTTGTGTTCCCTGTCAGGGCGGTCATTAGTGGTAGCTGGGCACCATCTAGATCTTCTGGTCTCAGGCTGATGAAATCTCTGGTTTATGTTGCCTTTTCTGTCTCTTGGACTAATACTTTCCTTGTGTCTTTGGTGTTCTTCATTCTCGTTTATTCCAGGCGGTTGGGACCAATTGATGCATCTTAGATGGCCGTTTGCAAGCTTTTAACACCCCAGATGTCACTCACCAATGTAGGATGCAGAACATTTTCTTAATAAGCTTTGTTATGCCAATTAATCTACATGTCCCCTGAAAGCATGGTCTTCAGATCCCCACCTGAAAGTGTTTGCTATTCTGTCCCTGAAAGTGTTTGACTGTACTCAGGAAACTTCTTAGCTTTTGTTTAGTCCAGTAGTACTGACTTCCCCTGTAGTGTGTGCTGTCCTTCCCTTCACCTAAGATAATTCTTATCTACTATCTAGTTAGTAAATAACCCTCACTCTCCTTCCCCACCCTCGTAACTAACAAAGAATGTTTTCTTCTGGGTTTAAACCTTTTCTTGAGTTCTTATAATAGTGGTCTTATACAATATTTGTCCTCCTGTGACTGACTAAATTCACTCAGCATAATGACTTCCAGCTTCCTCCATGTTGTAAGATGTTTCACGGCTTCATTGTTGTTCTTTAATGTTGCGAAGTATTCCATTGTGTGGATATACCATGATTTGTTTAACCATTCCTCCGCTGATGGGCACCTAGGGTGTTTTCATCTTTTTCCTATTGTGAACAGTGCTACAATGAACATGGGTGTGCATATATCTATTCGCATGACGGCTCTTATTTCTCTAGGATATATTCCAAGGACTGGCATTGCTGGATCGTATAGTACTTCTATTTCTAGCTTTTTAAGGAAGTGCCAAATCGATTTCCAAAGTGATTGTACCATTTTATATTCCCACCAACAGTGTATAAGTGTTCAAGTCTCTCCACAACCTCTCCGGCATGTATTATTTTGTGTTTTTTGGATTAATGTGAGCCTTGTTGGGCTGAGATGGTATCTCATTAGAGTTTTGATTTGCATTTCTCTAATGGCTAATGATTGTGAGCATTTCTTCATGTGTCTGTTGGCCACCTGAATGTCTTCTTTGGCGAAATGCCTGTTCATGTCCTTTGCCTTTTTTAAACTGGGTTATTTGTCTTTTTGTTGTTGAGGTTTTGCAGTATGTTATAGATTTTAGAGATGAGAGGCTGATCGGATTTATCCTAGCCAAAATTTTTTTCCCAGTCTGTAGGTTGTCTTTTTACTCTTTTGGTGAGGTCTTTTGATGAGCATAAGTGTTTGATTTTTAGGAGCTCCCATTTATCTAGTCTCTCTTCTGGTGCTTGTGCATTGTTACTTATGGTTCGTATTGTGTTTATGCCATGTATTAGGGCTCCTAGCATTGTCCCTATTTTTTCTCCCGTGACCTTTATTGTTTTTGATTTTATATTTAAGTCTTTGATCCATTTTGAGTTAGTTTTTGTGCATGGGGTGAGGTATGGGTCTTGCTTCAGTTTTTGCAGATGGGTATCCAGTTATGCCAGCACCATTTGTTAAAGAAACTGTCTTTACCCCAGTTGACGGACTTTGGGCCTTTGTCAAATATCAGCTGCTCATAGGTGGATGAATTTACGTCTGGATTCTCAATTCTGTTCCATTGGTCTATGTATCTGTTGTTGTAGCAGTACCAGGCTGTTTTGACTACTGTGGCAGTATAATAGGTTCTAAAATCAGGTAGTGTGAGGCTTCCCACTTTGTCCTTCTTCTTGAGTAATGCTTTACTTATTCGGGGCCTCTTCCTGTTCCATGTGAAGTTGGTGATTTGTTTCTCCATCTCATTAAAAAATATCAGTGGGATTTGGATCGGGACTGCATTGTATCTGTAGATTCCTTTGGGTAGAATTGACCTTTTTACAATGTTGAGTCTACCTATCCATGAGCAAGTTATCTTTTTCCACTTATGCAGATCTCTTTTGGTTTTTTGCAGTAGCATCTTGTAGTTTTCATTGTATAGATCTTTTACATCTCTGGTTAGATTTATTCCTAAGTATTTTATCTTCTTGGGGGCTATAGTCAATGGTACTGCTTTGATGATTTCCTCTTTGAAGTTCTCTTTGTTGATGTAAAGGAATAGGACTGATTTTTGTATGTTTATCTTGTATCCTGAAACTTTGCTGAAATCTTTATTAGTTCCAGTAGTTTTCTTGTGGATTCTTTGGAGTTTTCTGTGTATAAAATCATATCATCTGCAAATAGAGATACTTTGACTTCTTCCCTACCAGTCTGGATGCCCTTTATTTCTTTTTCTAGCCTAATTGCTCTGGCTAGGACCTCCAGAAAAGGGCCACTTTCAAAAATTATAAAACGTATCATACATACAAGGGTATATGTAGTTTTTACAGTTTAAGAATAATAAAACACCGGGGAACATCTAGCTCAATTGGCATGACACAGCTTATAAAGACAATGCTCTACATTCTACCTTGGTGAGTAGTGTCTGGGGTCTTAAAAGCCTGTGAACGGCCATCTAAGGTACTCCACTGGTCTCATCCCTTCAGGAGCAAGGGAGAATGACGAGAACAGGATACAAGGAAAAGAATAGTCCGAAGGACTAATGGTCCACACCTCCAAGGCCTCCACCGGACTGAGTCCAGTACAGCTAGATGGTACCCAGCTACCACCACTCACTGCTCTGACCAGGATCACAACAGACGGCTCTGGACAGAGCTGGAGAAGGATGTAGAGCATAATTCTAACTCACAAAAAAAAGACCACATTTACTGGTCTAAAGGAGACTGGAGAAACCCCGAGAGTATGGCCCCCAGACACCCTTTTAGCTCAGTGGTGAAGTTACCTCAGAGGTTCACTGTTCAGCCTGGGAGTGGACAGCCCCGTAAAACCAAATGAGACTGACGAGGTACAGGAGTCCAGTGACAAGGGCCAGAAGGCAGAAGGGGACAAGGAAGCTGGTGATAGGGAACCCAAGGTTGAGTAAGGATGTTGTTGATGCGTTGTGAGATTGTTAACCATTGTCATAGGGTAACATTTGTAGTAACTGTTAAATGAGAAACTATTTTGTTCTGTAAGCCTTCATCTTAAGTGAGAATAACAGCACAATTGGAAGAGTGTAGTCAATGTCACTGAACTGTGCATGTAGAAATTTTTGAAATGGTGTATCTTTGGCTATGTGTATTTTCACCAAAAAAAAAGGTCAAGAAGTTAGAGGGTTGATATGTTGTGGGGTTGTTAACCAATGTCATAAAACAACATGTGTACTACTGTTTCATGAGAAACTATTTCTTCTGTAAGCCTTCACCTGAAGTACAATAAAAAAATTAAATTAAATTAAAAAAGTACTAATTATGTTTTAAGTTGGCACCAAAACCAAAGAATTATTATTTCAAATGACTTTAAAACACACTGACAGTATACTTCTAATAAAATATTCCATAAGAACAAAATAAACTGCAAAATATCATAAATTGTTTTTAATAATCATATTGTTGGAGGCAGCTGATATTATTATCTTGAGGATATGCGTGCATACTATGAGATAAAGGAAATGAGAAATTATATGAATGTATTCATTTTGGTACAGGAAAAAGTTATAAGTTGCAATGCTGAAGAGGTTAAGTTAAAAACCCTATAGTTCTGGGTATCAGTGGAAGTTAGAATTAACTCATGATATATTTTATATATTTTTTAAAAATACATTATTTCCCAGCTATATCCCCTGAAAAGCCCTAGAAACAATGACTAACCAGTAGCAATGAATGCTCTGTTCCTACTGCCTACATTTATGGTGATTAATTGCTATTTTCCACTAAAAAGAACTAGAGCTCCTTGGAGAATGGCTGATTCCAGGCTGGGCAGAAAATGTACAAAATAAGCCTGGAACACCTTGTCATACCAGATGGCAAGAAAGCTATCAAAGACTAGTGGAGTCATGATAAAAGAATATTCTGAGCATAAATAAGAATATCCATAGTGGATTGAAGCATCTCAACTATGTTTAAGTCCATGAGATAGTAACAATACTTAAAAATTAAAAATTTTAAAAAAGAAAGAATAATAAAACAAACCCATATACTTATTAACAGTGCCTTGAAGCCACCAGTGAAAAAGGAACTTTTCAACCAGAAGGACCATCTCCCCACCACCACGACAACCTCCAACGCAGGGAGAAAGGCTGATGCTTCTGCTCAGGGACAGCTCTGGGTCTCCTGTCAATTGCACCAGCTTCTGAATTTGAAAAATGACCAAAGCTAGTATTACTGATCACATTTTCTGTACCAAGCCCCATACTGAGCACTTCACAAACAGTGCTTCACTTAATTCTCACAGCAAACTGTAAGGTGAGTAGCACTTTAATCACCGATTTACAGTGCCTTACTTATCTAGTGCTGCTATAACAGAAATACCACAAGTGGGTGGCTTTAACAACAGAAGTTTATTCTCTCACAGTCTAGTAGGCTAGAAGTCCAAATTCAGGGCGTCAGCTCCAGGAGAAGGCTTTCTCTCTCTGTTGGCTCTGGAGGAAGGTCCTTGTCATCAATCTTCCCCTGGACTAGGAGCTTCTCAGGCACAGGGACCCCAGGTCCAAAGGACACGGTCTGCTCCCAGCGCTGCTTTCTTGGTGGTATGAGGTCCCCACATCTCTCTGCTCACTTCTCTCTTTTATATCTCAAAAGACATTGGCTTAAATTGTAGATTAATCTTGCAGATTGAGTCACATAACTGCCACTAATCCCATCTATTGGTTGTCTATGAGTCGGAACTGACTCGACAGCACCTAACAACAATCCTATCTCATTGATATCCTAAAGGATTTACAACACACAAGAAAATCACATTATGTGGCAAAACGGTGGACAATCACACAATACTGGGAATCATGGCCTAGCCAAGTAAATATACATTTCTGGGGGACAGAATTCAATCCATGAGATATGGTGAGGCTGAGAAACAGAAAGCAAATGCCTTCTCCAAGGTCACACAGCTGGGAGACGGCTAGGATTTGCACCCAGGTCTCTGCCTACAGAATTCAACTCTTCTGCTTCCAAAGTCTACAGATGCTAAAAAACTATTTTGGAATTTATTAATCTCACATTTCTAGGTACCTTTCTTTTCCCAAATGTACAAGCACTTCTTTTCTCCTCGCAATTAACAGAGTGAATGTGCGTGTATGTGTGTGCGCGTGTGTTTTCTCTTTTTACTTTCTCCAAAATAAATCTTTCCTAAATATCTTAAAACACAACTGTTCCATTCTGTCTTTTTGATCTTCCTGTACCTAAGTGAATTAAAACAACAACAGCTTTTACCTCTTTTGGATACGGACATTTTTTATATTTTAAAATCTTGGGCAAATGACAAAGTTTCACCTGATGCCCACGTGGGGTCTGGGGTTGATGTTCGGAATGCTTCCCTTCCACCAAGTAAACAGAGGTAAAATCTCCTTGTAGGCATACCATTTTGATAATGATGATTTCCTACCTGAATTTTCATCTTTGAAATTACGAAGGGAGCTAGAAAACAATTCCATTCACTAAACAATGTTTGTGTAGTTCTTCTTGGTAAGATCCTCTGGAGATAAGTCTAAGCATATATTGGATTAAAAAAGCAACTTCCACTTAAAAAGATCTGTTGCCACGAATAGCCAGAATTATAAGAGTCATGTGAAAGTGTGCCGCAAACACCATCTTTCCCCAGCCCAGAGTTTGTCTCTGTTCTGAGTTGTACATCTGTTCTGAATAATTTCCTCTGCTCCTTGTGCTCTACTGCCATAGCAGGTAAAGAGATAGTAAAGTTGATTTAAACTTGGCAGTGCAAGCATCAATGGCCAGCTTGCATCAAAACTAGAGGATAAAAAGTAGGTTCAGAATGTACAAATGTACTGGTAATTCATCATAACTCCAGATTACCCTCTTTCATAGCATTGCCAGATAAAATACATGTGAAACATTACATGGGACATACCTATACTAAAAAAGCATTTGTTGTTTATCTGCAATCCAAATTTAACTGGGCAACTTGTATTTGTATTTGCTGAATCTGGCAACCCCACCCTTAGGTTAAGTCGTTTTTGTGGGGAAGGACTTATATTGCTTTATTTAATTTTTATACAGTCAGCAATAGCTGACAAGTTTATCAATCTTTTTTTTACTGTACTTTAGATGAAGGTTTACAGAACAAATAGTTTCTCATTAAACAGTACACATATTGTTTTATGACAAAGGCTAACAACCCCACGACATGTCAACACTGTCCCCTCTCAGCCTTGGGTTCCCTATTACCAGCTTTCCTGTCCCCTCCTGCCTGCTAGTCCTTGTCCCTGGACTGTTGTGCCCATTTAGTCTCATTTTGTTTTATATGGGGCTGTCTAATCTTTGGCTGAAGGGTGAACCTTGGGAGTGACTTCATTACTGAGCTAAAAGGATGCCCGGGGGCCATACTCTCAGGGTTTCTCCAGTCTCTGTCAGGCCAGTAAGTCTGATGTTTTTTTGTGTTAGAATTTTGTTCTACATTTTTCTCCAGCTCTGTCCAGGACCTTCTATTGTGATCCCTGTCAAAATAGTCAGTGGTGGTAGCCAGGCACCATCTAGTTGTACTGGACTCAGTCTGGTGGAGGCTGTGGTAGTTGCGGTGTATTAGTCCCTTGGACTAAATTTCCCTTTTGTCTTTGGTTTTCTTCATTTTTCCCTGTTCCTGAAGGGGTGAGATCAGTGGAGTATCTTAGATGGCCGCTCACAGGCTTTTAAGACCTCCGACTCTATCACCAGAGTAGAGCGTAAAACGTTTTCTTTATAAACTATGTTATGTCATTTGAGCTAGATGTTCCCTGAGACCATGGTCCCCACATCCCTCAGCCCAGGAATTCGGTCCCTGAGGGAGTTTGGATTTGTCCATGAAGCTTCCATGACCTTACCCTAAACAAGCTGTGTTGGCTTCCCCAGTATTGTGTATTGTCTTACCTTTCACCAAAGTGACTGCTTATCTATTGTCTATTTAGTGTTTTTCCACCCCCATCCCTCCCCTCCCTCGTAACCATCAAAGATTGTTTCTTTTTGTGTGTAAATCTTTCCATGAGTTTTTATAGTAGTGGTCTCATACAATATTTGTCCTTTTGTGATTGATTTATTTTACTTAACATAATGCCCTCCAGATTCATCTATGTTGTGAGATGCTTCGCAGATTCATCATTGTTCTTTATCATTGCATAATATTCCATTGTGTGTATGTACCATAGTTCGTTTATCCATTCATCTGTTGATAGGCATCTAGGTTGTTTCCATCTTTTTTGCTATTGTGAACACTGCTGCATAAACTTGGGTGTGCATATGTCTATTCCTGTGATGGCTCTTATTTCTCTAGGATATATTCCTAGGAGTTGGATTGCTGGATCATATGGTATTTCTATTTCTAGCTTTCTAACGAGCCATATCATTTTCCAAAATGGCTGTACCATTTTGCATTCCCACCAGCAGTGCTTAAGAGTTCCAATCTCCCCAAAGCCTGTTCATCATTTGTTATTTCCTGTTTTTTTTTTTTTTTGATTCGTGCCAGTAACGCCAGGTTAAGATGGTATCTCACTGTGGTTTTGATTTGCATTTCTCTAATGGCTAGTGATCGCGAGCATTTCCTCATGTGTCTGTTGGCCACTTGAATGTCTTCTTTGGTGAAGTGTCTGTTTATTTCCTTTGCCCATTTTTTAACAGAATTATCTTTTTGTTGTAGAGGCATTGGATTTTCCTGCAGATTTTAGAGATTAGACCTTTGTTGGATTTGTAACAGCCAAAAATTTTTTCCCAGTCTGTGGGTTTTTTTTTTAATCTTTTGCTGAAGTCTTTTGATGAGCATAAGTGTTTAATTTTTAGAAGACCTCATTTATCTAGCTTATCTTCTCGAGTTTGTATGTTGTTAGTTATGATTTGTATCCTGTTAATGCCATGAATTAGGGTCTGTAGCATTGATTCTATTTTTTCGTCTATAATCTTCATAGTTTTGGGGTCTATATTTAGGTCTTTGATCCATTTTGAATTAGTTTTTGTGTACGGTGTGAGGTATGGATCCTGTTTCTGTTTTTTTGCCAATGGACATCCAGTTTTGGCAGCACCATTTGTTAAAAAGACTGTCTGGTCCCCCATTTGATGGACTTTGGGCCCTAGTCAAATATCAGGTGACCAAAGGTGGATGGATTTACATCAGGATTCTCCATTCTGTTCCACTGGTCAATGTGTTTGTCGTTGTACGAGTACCAGGCTTTTTTGACTACTGTAGCTGTATAGTATGTATGTTCTGAGGTCAGGTAGTGCAAGTCCTCCTACTTTATTCTTCTTCTTCAATAGTGTTTTACTTCTCTGGGGCCTCTTCCCTTTCCATATAAAGTTAATGGTTGCTTTTTCCATCTCTTTAAAGAATGTTGTTGGTATTTGGATTGGGATTGCACTGTATTTGTAGATTGCTTTGGGTAGAATTGTCATTTTCACAATGTTGAGTTTTCCTATCCATGAGCATGGTATGTTTTTCCATTTAGGTAAATCTCTTTTGGTTTCTTACAGTAGTGTTTTGTAGTTTTCTTTGTATAGGTCTTTTACATCCCTGGTTAGATTTATTCCTAAGTATTTTATTTTTTTAGGGGCTATTATAAATGGTATTGTTTTCCTGATTTCCTTTTTGTCATTCTCTTTATTGATGTATAGGAATCCAACTGGTTTTTGTTTGTTTATCTTGTATCCTGCTACTCTGCTGAATCTTTCTATTAATTCGAGTAGTTTTCTCACGGAGTCTTTTGGGTTTTCTACATATAGTATCATATCATCTGCAAATAGGGACAGTTTTACTTCTTCATTACCAATTTGGATGCCCTTTGTTTCTTTTCCTTGCCTTATTGCTCTAGCTAGGACTTGCAGCACGATGTTAAACAGGAGTGGTGATCAAGGACATCCTTGTCTTGTTCCTGTTCTTAAGGGGAATGCTTTCAGCCTCTCTCCATTAAGAATGATGTGGGCTGTTGGTTTCGTATAGATGCCCTTAATTATGTTGAGAAATTTCCATTTTATACCTATTTTGTTGAGAATTTTTATCAGGAATGGGTGTTGGACTTTGTCAAATGCCTTTTCTGCGTCAATTGAGATGATCCTGTGATTCTTTTACTTTATTTATGTGGTGGATTATGTTGATTGATTTTCTAATGTTGATCCATCCTTGCATATTTGGTACGAATCCCACTTGGTCAGGGTGTATATATATATATATATGATGCTGAATTCTACTGGCTAGAATTTTGTTGAGAATTTTTGCATCTATATTTTTCAGAGATATTGGTCCGCAATTTTCTTTTTTTTTTTTTTTTTGTGGTGTCTTTGCCTGGTTTTGGTATCAGGGTTATGCTGGCTTCAAAGAATGAATTTGGAAGCATCCCCTCCTTTTCTATGTTCTGAAACAGTTTGAGTAGTACTGCTGTAAGCTCTTCTCTGAATGTCTGGTAGAATTCTCCAGTGAAGCTATCTGGGCCAGGGCTTTTTTTTGTTGTTGTTGTGAGTTTTATTTATTACCTTGTCAATCTCTTCTCTTGCAATGGGTCTGTTCAGATTTTCAACATCAATTTGTGATAGTTTGTGTAGGTAATGCGTTTCTAGAAATTTGTCCATTTCCTTGAGATTTTCAAATTGTTGGAGTATAGTTTTTCATAATACTCTGTTATAATCCTTTTTATTTCAGTTGGATCTGTTGTATGTCCCCCATTTCATTTTTATTTGGGTTATTTGCATCCTCTCCTGTTTTTCTTTGGTCAGTTTGGCTAGTGGTTTGTCGATTTTCTTGATCCTTTCAAAGAACCAACCTCTGGTTTTGTTGATTCTTTCTGTTGTTTTTCTATTCTTTATTTCATTTATTTCTGCTCTGAACTTTATTATTTCCTTTCTCGTGGTGGCTGTTGGCTTTTTTTGCTGTTCTCTTTCTGTTTGTTTGAGTTGTAGGGATAATGTTTTTATTTTGTCCCTTCTTTTTTGATGTGTGCATCTATTGCTATAAATTGACCTCTGAGGACAGTCTTTGCTGTGTCTCAAAGGTTTTGGTATGACGTGTTTTCATTCTCATTTGAGTTTAGGAATTTTTTGATGCCATCTTTCATTTCTTCTGTTACCCAGTGGTTTTTAAGTAGGGTATTAGTTTCCATGTAATTGATTTTTTTTCCTTGCTCTTCCTGTTGTTAATTTCTACTTTGATGGTGTTGTGATCAGAAAAGATACTTTGTATTATCTCAGTGTTTTGGATTCTGTTGAGGGTTGTTTTGTGGCCTAAGATATGGTCTATTCTGGAGAACATTCCATGTGCATTGGAAGAGAATGTGTACTTTGCAGCTGTTTGGTGGAGTGTTCTATATATGTCTGAGTTCAAGTTGGTTGATTGTGTCCTATAGACCTTCTGTATCTTTGCTGAGTTTCTTTCTAGATGTTCTGTCCTTTACTGAGAGTGGTGTGTTGAAGTCGCCTACTATTATAGTAGAACTGTCAGTTTCTCTTTTTAGTGCTGTTAAAGTTTGTATTATGTATTTTGGAGCCATCATTGAGTGCACAGATATCTATTATGGTTATGTCTTCGTGGTGGATTGTCCTTTTAATCACCATATAGTGTCCTTCTTTGTCTTTTATGGTGGATTTTGTTTTAAAGCCTATTTTATCTGAGATTAGTATTGCCACTCCTGCTCTTTTTTGGTGGCTGTTTGCTTGATATATATCTTTCCATCCTTTGATTTTTTAATAAATTTATGACTTTGTTTTTAAGGTGTGTCTCTTGTAGACAGTATATTGGTGGATTCTGTTTCTTTATCCATTCTGTCACTCTGTGTCTCCTTATGGGTGCATTTAGGCCATTTATGTTCAGTGTAATTATTGATAGGTGTGAGTTTATTGCTGTCATTTTACAGTATTTTTTTTTGTAATGCTGACAATTTCTTTGTTCCTCTTACTCTCCTGTGCTGAATTCCTTTTATTTGTGGGGTTTTTTCATTTCTTTTGTTTTTGTAGATTTTGTTTTTACTGAGATTTTATGTTTTTCTTCTTTATTTTGATGAGTAGGTTTGTTAACTTTCTTTGTGGTTATCTTGAAATTTACCCTTATCTTCCTAGGTTTGAACTATTATTATTATTATTATTATTATTATTATTATTATTATTATTACTTGGTATTGCCTTGCCTTCCTCTCCATTAGAAAGTTCTATCCCTACACCATTCATTCCCTCTTACTGTTCTGACATTTTTGTCATTTGCAGAGTAACTTCTCTGATTCCCTGTTGTATTTCTTTTGGTTATGGATAGTCCTTGAGAGTTCATTTCCTAGGTTGATAGCTGCCTGGTGTGATCTTGTGTCCTAAATTCAAGCTGTCATATGATATTGTTTGTTCTCACACTGAAGGACTCTCTTTAATAATTCTTGTAAGTTTTGTTCGGTTTTTACATAGTCCCTTAATTTCTGTTTATCTGGAAATGTCCCAGTTTCATCATCATATCTGAGAGTTTTGCAGGTATATTATTCTTGGTTGGCAATTTTTTTCTTTCAAGGTTTTATATATGTCATCCCATTGCCTTCTTACCTCCATGGTTTCTGCCAAGTAATAAGAGCTTAGTCTTGTTTCCCTTCTGTATGTGACTTTTCATTTTTCTCTAGCTGCTCTCAGGATTCTTTCTTTGTCTTTGGTTTTAGCGAGTTTGATTATGATATGCCTTGCTGATTTTCTTTTTGGGGGTCTATACTATATGAGGTTCATCGAGCCTCTTGGATTGTCAGCTTTTCATCTTTCATGATATTAGGGAAGTTTTCTGTCAGCAATTCTTCAATGATCCTCTCTCTGTTTTCCATTTTCTCTCCCTGTTCTGGAACTCCGATCACTCAAAAATTTTTGCTTTTGATTGTATCCCACATCATTCTCAGGGTTTCTTCATTTTTCTTTGTTCTTTTTCCTGATTTTTCCTCAAAGTTGTATCCAAGTGTTTGTCTTCAATTTCACTGATCCTATCTTCCATTGTTTCAAATCTATTCCTCAGCCCTTCTAGAACACTGTCCATTTCTGAAACCTTGTTGTTTATCTTTTGGATTTCTAATTGTTCTTGTATGATTTCTAGTCGTGAATTTATTTTGGCATTTTATTTATTTTCCTGAATTGTTCCATTTTTTGTCTGTATTTTCCATGAATTTGTCTATTTTTTCCTCATTTTTCTCTGCTTTTGGCTTCAACTCTCAGATAGATCTGAATATTAGAGATTTGAATTCCCTATCAGGTAGTTCTAGTGCCTTTTCTTCTACTGGAAAGTCATCTGGTGTTTTATTTTGAACACCTACTAGAACCATCCTGTCCTGTCTTTTTATATGTTTTGATATTGTCTGCTGTCTTTGGGATTTTCAGTATCATTCAGTATTATTGTCTTGATTGTAGATTTGTTTGTTTCATCCTGATGTTTTGTTTTATTTGGTTATGTCTAAGCAGGTGGGCTGTGTGTTCTTTGTTGTTTGCTTGTCTGTGGACACAATATTTTTCACCTCCTTGTCCAATGGGCATGGCCAGTCGCTCAGCTATGGTGCAGCAGGGCAAGTCCAGCTGAAGGGGAGCAGTTGGGATGGGTTGTTTGTGGCAGGTGCTGGAACTGACAAGGTGAGCCGGGGGTCGGTGCAGGGCAGGTTTCGGTAGGCCATGTCTGTGCTGCTTGGGAGTGCAATGTTCTGCACATGGTGCAGATAGGTAGGAGGGAGGGGTCGGGGGAGGTTGTGATGTATGAAGCTAGGTTGGGTATGGGAAAGGAGAGAAACAAGGGCCAAAAATAAAGTGCTGAGGGAGCCTGCCATTGGAGCAGAGAGACAAGAAGCCAAGAAATGAAGAAAAATAAAAAGGAAATAAATAAATACTTTTTTTTTTTAAAGCCCCCAGGTATGCCACTGGCGCAGCTGCATAGACCGGGTAAGTGGCTCCCAAGCCACACAGTACAGCCTGGCTAGAAGGGGTGCAGATGATACACAGGTATTCAGGGGACAGGAAAAGACAGTCAGTAGAAAGAGACAAGAAACTGAGAAATGAAGAAAAATAAAAGGGAAAAAAGAAATAGAAAACAAACAAAAATAAAAGGAAAAGAAAAAAAAGCCCGCAGGGAACCCACTAACATGGAGGCACAGACCAGGGAAGCAGTTCCCCAGCCGAGCAGCGCTTCACAGCCTGTCAAGAAGAAGCAAAGATGGCACACAGAGTCAGGTGTTCAAGAGAAAGGATGGGGAGGAGGTGATAGTCTGGAAAAAAATCAAAAAAGGCCAAAAAAAGCAACACCAGCAACAAAGAAATGGCAGTGAAGAAGCCAGCTGGTGGGGGTGGGGTGAATCCTCACAGCAAAGAACCAGGACCTCCTGTGCCACAGTCGCAGCCCACTGGGAAGCAGCAGATTGGCCTGCCAGGAAGCTGGGAATTGATCCACTGAGAAGCTGCAGATCAGCCAACCAGGAGGCCACAGACTGGCCAACTGGGAAGCGGCAAAAGTCGAGCAGGGGGAGGCAGGGTAGCCAGTGAGAAAGCATGTCTCGCTGGTTACCGGATGCTGTCTCCTGCTGGGAGCTCCATGAATCTACTTTCCTGTACTCCCTGTCCACTGATCTCTGACCCAGGAGTCCAAGATGGTGGATCTGTGCTGCTTTAGCTGATAGGGTACCTCTGCTTGTAACTCTCCTCACTCTGTGTTCTTTGTCAGTTTCTTATTCCATTTGGTGCTTAGTTGAGTTCCTTATCTCTTCATTTGATGCGTAGGGTTCCAGGATTGATATTTGTCTCTGTTTTACTTAGTTTTTTGGGTCTTTGCTGTGGAGGGACGGCATGGTGCTTCTGTCTATAGCGCCGTGTTGGCTCTGCCCTCATCAGTCTTATAGAGTAGAAACTTTCCCAAAAGTAT
Organism: Dugong dugon; assembly: GCA_030035585.1. Lineage (NCBI taxonomy): Eukaryota > Metazoa > Chordata > Mammalia > Sirenia > Dugongidae > Dugong > Dugong dugon. The sequence goes on along the minus strand of CM057481.1, from coordinate 10,562,869 downwards.
GCTTGGAAAAAATAAAAGACATATTAAGAAACTAACTTAAAGGAAATGTTCAAAGAAATCCCAATTTATACTTCTTTGACAACAATAGCTATCATCTGAGTTGTTGCTCTGTGCCAGGTCTTTTATATGTATACCTATTATTAACTGTGAGTCCCTGGTTAGTGCAAATGGTTAGTATGCTCAACTACTAACTGAAAGGTTGGAGGTTTGAGTCCGTACAGAGATACCTCAGAAGAAAGGCGTAGTTATCTACTTCTGAAAAATCAGCCACTGAAAACCCTATGGAGCCCAGTTCTACTCTGACACATACGGATGGGGCTGTCATGAGTGGGAATCAACTCGATGGCAACTGTTTTATTTTTGTATTTTTTTTTATCAACTATACAGAAGGTTATTATTGTCCTCATTTTATAGATAAGGAAACTGAGTACCAGAGAGAAGGCATGGGTTGCTGACTAACTGCTGAACGGTGGCCACTTGGCACCAAGTCTTGGACTCTTTTTATGCCACCAGGCTAATTAACGTTCTTTCCAGATTCAGCAGACTCATCACTGACTTCTTGAACTTCACAACTGTGTGTTTATTTTGGTCTTGATATTTCTAGCAAGGAATCAGACTCCCTCAACATTTTCATTTCAGGCCATGTGCCATCCAGCTAACAAATGACTATCCATGACGCGACGATGTTGATATATCTGTTAATCACTCCCCTGGTTTGCAGATCTTGACTGTGGTCACAGCAGAGGTACTTCTGACCCCGCATTACAGTTTATAAAGCAGGGATGGAAATTATGCAGGACATGTGCTATTCTCCCACCTCTATCAGCCAAGGAAGACATTACTAGTCTATCACATATGGTAGCCTTCCCTACAGGATTCAGGCTTAGCCTCAGAATCCTTCTTAATCCAGCACTCCAGGTAAACCAATCAATCAGATCTGGTAAGTGAGCTGAAATCCATTTATCATTGCCGATATAAGAAAATCTTTAAGCGCACTAGATGCAGAAAACTTTCTTAATTAGTAAAAAGTCTGAAATATAGAAAATTATCCAAAATTAATAACTCCCAAGTATACACAGCTGGAATACAAATTTTCTTATGCAAGTCAAATTTTAACTATTAATCAAGAAGAAATTGGAATTAAATCAGAGCACTGGCCAAACAGGCATCGATGTTTATTTTAAATGTAATCACAGAAGTACCCAGTGCTACTTCCCCAAAAACTAAGGTACCTGAGCACCCGAATTCCTTTGCTGCTTTTGTTGGGCCTTGGGCCAAATGCAATTGGATCCTTCTTAATGACTCAGACTAATCATTATGATACATCATTGAGCTCTGCTGAAGTAGGGGTATGGGGCATTGGGTCAAGTCAGGACTTAGTCCCATGGGTCAGTATGAATTCCTCCAGAAGCAAGCCACGGAAAATCTAACCTACAGTGTTTAAACCATAAGGATGGCTACTGTTTGCTTCACAAGAAGCCCAGAGAAGGCTGCATGGCTCCAAGCAAAATATCTTCACACTATACCATCCAGGTCCTAAAGGGGGAGATAGAGCAAGGAGACCTTTCCCTCTTCCCCTCAAAAAAATTTTTTCCCTGTGTGCCCTTCTCTTCTTAATCAGAAATTGCTCAGAAAACTTTTACTACTACAGGGTAACATGCTTATCCTTTGACCAATCACAGTAACTAGACTGGTGGTTTCCAACCCTGTCTGCATCTTAGAATCATCTGGAAAGATTTTAGAAAATACTAAAGTCCTAGTCCCACCCAAGAGATTTTTATACAATTGATCTGGTACATGACCAGACCTTGATATTTCTTAAAAACACCCCAACTGGGAATCTAGACTAATTGTGATTCACCCTCTGTAGCAGGCATCTTGCTGCTTTGACAGCAAAGAGAGTCTGCCATACTCTAGAACTTGTCTTTTCAAAGAACCTTGGTATTAGTTGACTTCTTTGCCCCCTCTCACAAAGTAAGCCAACGATTAGAGCTAGGCTATGCTCTGGTGTTGTGGATTGAGTTGTGTCCCCCAAAAAATATGTGTTGAAGTCCTAACCCCTGTACTTGTAAATACAACGCTTTTTGGAAAAAGAGTTTTTCTTTTGTTATGTTCATGAGATCGTGCCACAGTAGGCAGGTGCTAAACCTTATCACTTCTAAGTGGTATCTTATAAAAAGAGCAGAATACACCCAGAGACACACACACAGGGAAAAACGGACACCCTGTGAGGACTCATCTATAAGTAAAGGAACATCAAAGACTGTCAGCAGACACCAGAAACTAAGAAAGAGGCCCACCAAAGGAATCAATACAGCTGACACTCTGCTTTGGAATTTTAGCCTCCAGAACTGTGAGAAGATAAATTTCTGTTCTTTAAAGCCACCCACTTGTGGTATTTAATTTGTTTGTTTTTGTTACAGCAGCAACAGGTAACTGAGACAGCTGGGAATAAAATATGTGGTCATGGATGTCTCACAGCAAAACCAGGATAGCAGAGGCTGAAAGATATGACCATTTGGCCAGAATGGTGGCTACCACACGGAAGAGCCAGGCTCTCAACACAGAGACACACAGAGAGAACATGGCCATGTGCCAATAGAGTTACATATACTGCAGCTACAAGCCAAGGAGCTCCTGGGATTCCCAGAAGCTGACAGAGACAAGAAAGGATCTTCCCCTAGATCCTTCAGAGAGAACATGGCCCTGCGGACAACCTGGATTTGGACTAGCAGCCTGTGAAAGAGTAAATTTCTGTGCCTATGAGCGCTGGTGATGAAGTGGTTAAGAGCTCAGCTGTTAACCAAAAGGCTGGCATTTGAATCCACCAGCTGCTTCTTGAAAACCTTATGGGGCAGTTCTGCCCTGTCCTATAGGGTTGTTATGAGTTGGAATTTACACAGTGGCAATGGGTTTGGTTTTATGAGCACCTAGTTTGTGATATTTTGTTATGGCAGCCCTAGGGAACTAGTACAATCACGAACATAAAAAACACTCCAAGGGCCACATTCTCATGGTCAACCATGGTTCCCTGGCAGGCATACAAGGCGTAAGCAACCAGACCTGCTATATTAACTCTTTCCAGAGAAATGCACCTAATATTGTGCGGTCAAAGATGAAGGAAACACGTAGCAATTTCCACTCCAAAAAATTGAAAAGAGGGCAAAATGAAGAGAACTGCGAATTTTGAGGAACTGGGAAAAGACAAACAGAATATGTGATTAAATCAATAGAAAAGGACACTGAATTATTTTTTTCTTTCTTTCGATCTCCTCAGTAGAAGGGGAAGGAAACGCCAACATGAAATGTTGCCTGGACGTGTTTGGAAGGGTGTTTGATACCCCCTTTCTGCTTGTCTCAAAGTAACCAGGCCTCTCTTTGATGGGGACACACAGACAGGTGAGGAGAGTCCAGGAGACTGCATGCTCTTTGGGGTCAGACAGATCCAGTCTGGGCTCTGGTTCAGGTAGCAGATAACCTCTGAAAGTCATGCCATTCCTCTGATCTTGGTTTCCTCTTTTGTTAACAGTGACACTCAGCACCTACATCTTGGATGGAGAGGATGATCTGTAGTCTATAGCAGACTGCTTGGTGAGTGCCCCATCTGCTCCTCATTCTTTCCTAGGGAGCTAAGGAATTCAGCTCCTGATTAGCTAACTTTCAGGTGTGTATTTACTTTATTCTTACGCTTAGAAGGCATTCAATCTGATGTAGTTTGCAATAAAAAATTTTAGTCTTTGCCCTACTGGAGTCTGAAATAGTGAAGTGAAAAATTAATGGAAAAAAATTTAATTACATATATGTGTGTGTGTGCATATATATGTACATATTATACATATATGTAACCGTGTCTATCTATAAATGTAGCTGTCATCTGCAGGAAAAAACCAAGACCTCTTTGTCCACTACAAAGCAGGTGCTCAGTAAATTTTTGTCAAATGAAGGAATGATAGTTCCCAGCCTTTTTTGTGTTGTGGACTCCTTTGGCAGTCTGGTGAAGTTATGGGCTTCACATCAGTTAGCTTTTGCTGCTGCAACAGATCACCCTAAAACTTAGTGCCTTAAAGCAACAGACTTTTAATTTTCATGATTCTGCAAGTCAGCCATTTTGGTTGGGCTTTGTTGGACAGTTCTTCTGGTCTAAGCCAGCTGATTCGTGAGTCTATTCTCAGCTGGTGAGTCGCAGCTGGGACTGGATGACCTCTGCTGGGACAGCTATGGACTAGGGTCTTTCTCAACATGGTCTCTCATCTTCCAACAGGAGCCAGCCAACTCAGATTCACCAAACACAAACCAAGCCTGTTGCCATCGAGTTGATTCCAACTTATACCAACCTTACAGGACAGAACAGAACTGCCCATATGGTTTCCAAGGCTGTAATTTTTACAGAAGCAGACTGCCATGTCTTTCTCCCACAGAGTTGCCGGTTGGTTTGAACTGCCAATCTTTTAGTTAGCAGCTGGTTGCTTAACTACTGTTGCATCCCCAGCACCAAGCTCTGTAGCCAGCAGAGAGTTAGCACTCAGTACTTATTTGTTACATGAGTAAATAATAAGAATGGTCCTTTGAACAGGACAAGTGAAAATGTAATCCCCCTGGATTTCTTCTACAGCTTCTTTGATTGATAGGTTGATTCTGAACCAATCTATCAGAACTCTTATTTCTATATACTTGATCCAGTCCAGTGTTGTGTTGACGCATTTGTGCTCCCCTGGGCAGCCGCTACATGCTGGGCAGTTCAGCAAGGGGGGAGACGAAGGGAGAAGGAGGTCTAGAACCTCTAATATTGCTTGGAGATGCCATTCCAAGTAGTTCTAAAAATTTCTTGATACCTTCATTTGAACCACATGAGCATTAACGGCCACCCTGATACATCACAAGAGAAAAAACAAATCCTAAGAACAAGTACTATCTTTCAAGTATTGGGGAAAGTCGCCTTGTTTTGTGGAGAGCGCCACTGTAATTCCTTGAAAGCACTATTCACTACAAATTGAGGGTAGCAGACCCATATCCAAATGTTTGGAAAATCTCCCTACCTCTAACTCGGAAAAAAAAAGAAAGAACCAGTATTTAGGGAAAGGGGTATGCATGTTAAAAGGTGGGAAGAAGTTAGAGAAGTAAATACTGTATAGTCATTCCAAATGTGAATTTCTTTTTTTTGGATTCCCTAGTGGCCTTTGGCATAGTTTTGTGACTGGATAGTTGAAATATTTGAAAATTCAAGCTCTCAGTTTTATTCTAAACAGACATAACAGCAGAATGTGGTCTTCACTAGAGTGTACGCTCTCCATGGCCAGGGACTGTGTCCACCCCCAGGACCCAGCATAGTGCCTGGCAGGAGTAGGCACTTGATTAATATTTAAGGAGTGAATAAATGAATAAGCAAACAACTGATCAGGAGACCATGGAATTATAATCATTAGATTCTACATTCTATATTTATCATTTCTTTTCTATCTCTGCATCTGATTTAAAATCACATAGCTCCAATGCTTTCTCTAACATTGTATGCATAACAATTTCTCTTGGCATTACTGAGTTTAGGTGATTGCCTTCTTGACATATTCTAGTGTTTTGATCTTGAAAAACCTTGTCTATAGCTTTAAAGGATGTTAAAACCCTGAAAATAGATTTTAAAATATTAGTTTTACATTTTAATCCTATAGTAAGTGTAACTCAGGGAAAGGCACGTCCTCCCTTGAGGAGCCATTGACATCTGGATTAGGATCTGCAGCAGCAGCAACTATGACAAAAGCCACCAGGGCAGGCAGCTCAGCACAAGCCACATCTCTTCCAACTGCAGATGGTCATTTAAAGTGCTGGCTTTGGCAGTGGTGACACTGAGCAAGGTGTCAGAAAGAGTAGGCATATGTGGCCACTTGGGTGTGTATCTTTTAGACTGCACAGGTTTCATCAGATGATGCCAAGCCAGTGCCTCTGACAGAAGCAGCAAATTCTGGAGCAAGCAGCACTCCTGGGCAGTGGCTTGGGAATCCTTGAGTCTCTGTAAGGCACATCTGAATTCCACACATGAGGTGAGAGCCCTCAGAACCAACCCTAGAGGTCTTGGAGCTACATGGAGAAGAAAGAAACCCTAGACAGAGAAAAGGGAGCAGCAGAGGATTGTGAAGGAAAGATGATCAGTGTGATTGGGGAACTCCTGAGTTTGTCATGTCTGCAGGATACAGAGACAGAAATACATACTTGGCAGCTGTTTTATAGGTTGGATTTCAGGAAGGAAGTCAGAGCTGAAGACATGGGTACAGGTATCAGTCAAAGCCCTGGAAATGGATGGTGTTCCCCATAGAAAATGCATCTGGAGAGGAAAGCAAAAGGCTAAGGTCAACCTGGGAAATTCCAAAATTTAAGGGAAGTTGAGAGGAATAGGGGTCATGAAAGGGACAGAGAAGGAACTGTCAAGGACCAGACCTTCCCAACCTCGGCACAATTGACTTTTGACATTTAAGGCCAAATAATCTGGAGGCTGTCCTCTGCATCTTAGGATATTTAGCAGCATCCTTGGGCCCTACCCATTAGGTTCCAGCAACACCACCCCCACTCCTGATACTCAAACATGTCTTCAGACATTGCCAAATGTCCCCATGGGGCAAAATTAGCCGATTGAAAACCACTAGTCAAAGATGTAGGAGAAAAACTGGAAGCAAATTGTGTCACAGAAGGTAAGGAATTGAAAAGTCATTAACAATGTCAAATTCTAAAAAGACATGGAGTAAAGTGAGGATCAAGGGGACCAGTGTCGGGCCATTAGAGACTCATAGGTGAACTAAACAAGAGCAGTTTCGATGGAATTACTGAGGATGGATACCAAACTGTCTGAATATCCCCCCAGCAATAAACAGCAAAAGAAAGAGTTAGAAGGATCTTTGGATGAGTTGGGTGACCCTTTTAAGGTACCTTCCAACCGTGGAATTGTGTGATTTCAGATGACTGCCAAGGAACATCTTTTGGGATCCCTGAAGCCCTGGTCTGCTGGTGGTTGCTCACCCTGTTGACATGTAAAACCAGCCATGTCTCTGCTTGCCCTACTCATGTCACATAAAATAAAAAAATCCAAAGAACTATTAACTACTATGTGGTCTGGACCCAATGCACGATGAAAACTAAAATATGGTTTTCTATATGTCATCACATGACCAACAGATGAGCAATAAAAATTTATCAAATTGTAAGGGCAATTGTGGTTTAGAGAGACTCTAAGTTCATAAGTGAATCTGAACACATCAGGTTTAAGGTTGGCCTGGGAAGAAAGGGGTGGTGTTGAAGTTACCCAAAGGCCTGCTGAAAGCATGCGTGCATTACTCAACAACTCCAGACATGACCCCCAGGTGGGCTCAGAGAGGAGATTCCCATCCAGAGATAAAACCAGCGGGGCTGGTGTTCACTAAGAGCGCCGTGGAGATGCCCGCATGTACGTGACGGCCAGCACTCTTCTCTGGCTTTCGGAGAATCAAGCTGACCTCTATGTAACTAATAAAGACACCAAAATCAAAGATCAGGTTTTCCAACAAAGTCAGGAAGATTTTTTTTTTTTTAAAGGCCGAATTGAGAAATAAGAAATGAGAGTTTTCATTCTGGCTTAGTTACTAAGATTGAGTCACCTCCCTTCTTTGCACTCAGTTTCCACATCTATAAAACAGGGGAACTGAAATAGATGGGAACCAAGATGCCTTCTTCTTCTCTGGCAGAGACATGCTCCTGGTGTGGGTTTTCCACTGTCATGGTTCTTTTTCTTACAAGATCAATACAAAAGAATCAAGTGTATTTTCATATACTAACAATGAGCATATTGGAACTGAAGTTAAAAGCACAATACCATTTATACTTACTCCAGATAAAATGAAATACTTAGGTATACACGTCACAAAACATGTATAGGATCTGTATGCTAAAAATTACAAAATGTTAATGAAAGAAGACCTAAATAAATGAAGAGATGTACGTGTTCATGGACTGGAAGGCTCAGCATAGTCAAGATGGCCATGCTCCCTAAACGTCATGTAGCATGTCTTGCTTAACCCACCGTCCTCCCCACCAGACTTAGTTCTTTGAGAGCAGGCAGCAATCCCCTCTTGTCCACCACTGAATCCCCAGTGCCCTGCAGTGCTTGATAAATATCTGTTAGGGGAAAGAATACTTCTACCTCTAAGAGGAAGCATTAGGAAAAGATGACTCGGTATAAATCTAAATAAAGCAGGCTGGGATCAGAGCCTGCCTCCCATTTCACTCTGCTTCTTTAAGTTCTTGTAAGAGCCCAGCTCTGGTTTATAAAAAATGGCAACATCCTAAAATACTTTCCACACCTCTGACATGGATACCACTGTCACCCTGTCTTGTGATTTTCAGCTAAACCAAAATTGGAACCTGCATCCAACTCAGCTATCTTGGAATGAAAAAGCAATCCAACACTATTAATCCTGTTATGTTTCTCTCCCACCCCACGGAAGTTAGCTTGCCTTGGGATATCACAAAACAAAGCACTGAAGTGAGAGGATGAACAGGGACACCATGTGTGCTCATAAGAATTAGAATAAAATATCTTGAGTTAAAATGTTTTGTTTGTGATTTTCCCTATAGGCCAGAACACCAGGACAGAACACTAGACAGTAGGAACCTCCACTAAGAAGCTCTGGTGGCGCCATGGTTAAGCACTCGGCTGCTAACTGAAAGGTCAATGGTTCGAACCAACCAGTGGCTCTGCAGGAGAAGGACCTGGCAATCTGCTCCTGTAAAGATTACACCCTAGGAAACCCTATGGAGCAGTTCTACTCTGTCACATGGGGATGCTATGAATAGGAATCAACTCGACTGCATACAACCACCACAACAGAAACCTCCACTCATTCCCAGAGTTACCCCCAAGGACTCCTGCTCAGCCTCACTTAAAGAAATTACCTTGGTCTGATTTAGCTAGAAGAATAATCTAGCCGAAGTTGGAGAAAAGAAGACAGGACAGGAACAGAGAAAAATCAAAGCCAATCAAACATCAGGGATTACTGAAAGGCTAAATGAATAAGCAGATGCTGCATCCCAGAAGGCACCCCATTGTCTCTCAAGTCTGGCCCTTCCCTCACCCTGGAAACCAGGATGGTAGAAATGAGACTGATGAGAAACATTAGAGACAGAGATGTGAGGACTGATGAGTCACAGCTGCAAGAATGGAGTCACAGGCTCTGTCATCACACAGACTCGGATTTAAGCCCCATATTTGCCACTGCCTGGCTCTGGGTGAGTTCCTCAACTTCCCTGAACCTCAGTTTACTCACCTACGGAATTTCAGTTGCTAAGGAGTCGATCCCAACTCAGGGCAACCCCAAGTTGTCAGAGTAGAACTGTGCTCCATAGGGTTTTCAGTGGCTGATTTTTCAGAAGTAGATCACAGGCCTTTCTTTTGAGGTGGCTCTGGGTGGACTCAAACCTCCAAACTCTTGATTAACAGCAGCACATTAACAGTTTGAACCAACCCAAGGACTCTACCTATGGAACAGGGACTGTAATAGTGCCCTCATTATGGAATTATTATGAGGACTGAATAAGGTAAGGCATGTAAATCACCTAGTCCAGGGCCTGGTGCATAGCAATAAATGTTACCTGGTGGCACAGTGGTCAAGCGTTCAGCTGCTAATAGAAGGTCAGTGATTCAAACCCACCAGCTGCTCTGCAGGAGAAAAATGTGGCAGTCTACTTCCATAAAAATCATGGTCTTGGCTGAGTCCAGTACAACTAGATGGTGCCCAGCTACCACCACAGACAGCTCTGACCGGGATCACAATAGAAGGTCCCAGACAGAGCTGGAGAAAAATGTAGAACAAAATTCTAACTCACAAAAAAAGACCAGACTTACTGGCCTGACAGAGACTGGAGAAACCCCGAGAGTATGGTCTCCGGATACCCTTTTAGCTTAGTAATAAAGTCACTCCTGAGGTTCACCCTTCAGCCAAAGATTAGACAGGCCCATAAAACAAAATGAGACTAAAGGGGCACAACAGTCCAGGGAAAAGAACTAGAAGGCAGGAGGGGACAGGAAAGCTGGTAATAGGAAACCCAAGGTCGAGAAGGGAAAGGGTTGACATGTCGTAGGTTAACCAACGTCATAAAACAATATGCGCACTAACTGTTTAATGAGAAGCTAGTTTGTTCTGTAAACCTTGATCCAAAGTACCATAAAAAAAATTTTTTTTTAAAATCAGTCTTGAAACCCTATGGGGCAGTTCTACTCTGTCCTATCAAGTCGCTATGAATCGGAATTGACTTGACGGCAACAGGTTTGGTTTGGTTTTATTCTTGTAAAATCATTCCAGTATCAGATAAGGTGACTGGGACACCACAGACAGAGTCAGAGAGAGCTGTGGCAGTGGATAACAAAACGGTTCCAACATTGTGGACGTTCAGACTTTGATGTCAGTTACATGTCTTGGTTTGGAAGTTAATTAACAACACTCTTGTCGTGAATTTACTGTTTTGGAAAAAAAATCACTTTATTAAATATTCATTTTAATACAAAAATCAATTCCAAATTAAATAATTCCTACTGGAGAAAGGCCCAGAAAAAGAATATAGAGCTGTTTATAACCCATTGTTAACTTGCAAATGCTGCTGAGTCCTGGCCATGCTTCTGCAGAACGTGGTTCACTCAAGCGTTGGGTAATGAGCAGTTCATTTGGAGCCATTTGTCCAAAATAGAGGAGGCTATTCATGAAATGATTCTTCGGGTATTTATAGTTAAATGCCAATCTTTGCTTTTCAGTTGCAAGGAAGACTCCTTTCTGAAAGCTCCTGTTTGTGATTTGGAAGCTGAAGGAGACCAACGCTGCCTCTCATTGCTGCCCCATCCTCCCTCCCCCTCAGATCTAGTGCTTTTAGGGCAGTGTCCAAACTAACCCAACATATTACAAAAGTTTCAAACAATAATACAAGATGAACGTGGATTCAGCCTCATCATCAGCAAAGACAGGCAATTTCATGATGTTTTTCTCATTTAGCTTTTGTGGCCAAGAGGGAAAAAAAAGTTTTTAAATAGTATAAAGAGTTGTTGCTTTCCAAGGGTCCAATTTTTTTCTTTTCCTAGGAAGGACCTAGTTACCAATGAAGTAATTCTAATTAAGTTCTCAATAATTTTAATACTCTTTCTAAGTACATTGTAGGATCAATAAGCAACATTATGATAAACAGAGAAAATACTGAAGTTATCAAGGATTTCATTTTTACTTGGACCCACAATCAACGTCCATGGAAGCAGCTGTCAAGAAATCCAAAGATGCATTGCACTGGGCAAATCTGCTGCAAAAGACCTCTTGAAAGTGTTAAAAAGCAAAGCTGTCACTTTAAAGGACTAAGGTGCACCTGACCCAAGCCATGGTATTTTCAATCGCCTCATATGCATGTGAAAGCTGGACAATGAATAAGGAAGACCGAAGAAGACTTGATGTCTTTGAATTATGGGGTTGACGAAGAATATTGAATATACAATGGATTGCCAGAAGAATGAACAAATCTGTCTTTGAAGAAATACAGCCAGAATGCTCATTTGAAGCAAGGATGGCAAGACTTTGTCTCACATACTTTGGACATATTATCAAGAGGGACCAGTCCTTGGAGAAGGACATCATGCTTGGTGTGGAGTGATGAATTACACAGTACGGCCTTTCTTGCTATGGTCTCGTAACTCCCACCCAAGTGATTGGGAGGGGGTATACAAATAAGATAATTGTGTCCCACCAGGGGGATTGGTCAGGTTTGCCTTAAAAGAGAGCCAATTCCAGAGCAGAGAGGAGAGGGCACCACCACCAAGGAAGGAGAGACCCCCTGAAGGAGACGGTACAGTGGACTTCTGGGCCCACGGAACGAGAAAGCTGAGTGCCTTTGGACAGAGGCAGAGGGCCAGGGAGAAGCCTATGCCTGACCTACAAGTTTGGGACTTGCCAGCCTCCACAACTATGTGAGCCATTTCCTTTATATTGTGAGTTCTGTGAGATGTTGCAGTGAATTAGGGAACCCAAGGACGGGAAGGAGAGTACTGAGCGGAGAGGGAGCAGTTGATGTTAGAGATGATGGAGTGGTACAGCAGCTTGGAAAAGCTGGACATTTGGGACATCTTTAACCTGCCCCTCATAGAAACCAGCTTTGTGCTGATCCTTATAAAAGAAATGATTCATTTACTTGATAAAGTTGAGGGTCGGCAATATAGAGACGAAGACCCTCAGGGAGATGGATTGACACAGTGGCTGCAACAATGGACTCAAGCATAGCAACAACTGCGAGGATGGTGCAGGACTGGGTAGTGTTTCATTCTGTTGGACACAGGGTCTCTATGAGTTGGAACTGACTCAACAACACCTAACAACAAATACATTGTGCATTGCAGATTTAGCTAGAGGACATTAGAAGATCTAGAGACTTATCATCCATGAGAAATACTTGACTACGTTGAGCCTGATTCTCCATTTGTCAAATGAGAGTGATCTCCATTGTCTATGTCATTGGACAACATTGGAAAGACATGGAAATAATGTTCAATAACAGCACCCATAAAACTCATTGCCATCAAATCAATTCCGACTCATAGCAACACTGTAGGACAGAATAGAATTGTCCAATACAGTTTCCAAGACTGTAACCTTTTCAGAAGCAGATTGCCACATCTTTCTCCCGCAGAGCAGCTGGTGGGTTTGAACTACCGACTTTCGGTTACCAGGTGAGCATTTAACCACTATGCCACTAGAGTTTCTTTAATAATAGCAGTTCTATTCAATGAAATGCAACATTAATGCAAGGCAAAATTATAAATAATGCTATCCAGTACAACAAGCAGAAAGTGATGCAGCTATGTAAGAAAAATTTGTAACAGAAAATTCTCAATTTCTATGTAGCCTTTACTTTTCCAGCTTAGTTTTATTTCACACATTATGAATGGGTTTAGAAAGAGTAGTGAGATGTATACACAGGCCATTAATCAAGTTACATTACTCTTTTCATTAACTAAGAAAAGAAACTGGAGGTGGGAGTTTAAGAAGGGAAGAAACTCAGATTCTAATTTTGTTTTCCCTTCTGTGTATACATTTTTCCACACGAATTTTGTTTAAACTCAATCAGCACTCCTTTTGTGAAGTAAATGTACGAAATGAAGGGGATTTGCGGATTGGGCTGGTGTCTATGGCAACACAACGATCTAAGAAACAACAGTGCACGTCAATTGGCGCTATCTAATGGCAAAAGACAGGAGCTAGATGTATGCCTGGAGAAAGGTGGCAATCAGCTTCAATCTGTCTTCCGTAAATAAGGATTCTCTTCCTTCCAGTGGAAGTTCAAAGCTTTTCATTTCTGTCTCTCCTATGTGCATAAATGTTCACCAAGGAAGCATCTGACTTCACAATTCGTAATTGCTTTCTCTCTTTTCTCTTGTTAGTTACATGTTGGGAATACTTCAGGAAGGCTGAGTCGTTAACACTGATTATTCCTATCCTGATTTATTATTCAGCTTTGCAAATGTCAGTACCCATAAATCTCTGCTTCTACACCTAACTTGGAAGGTTATAGTTAAGATAAAGATACATGTATTAAAATTGTCAATGAACAAATAATTCCAACCTTACACAAACTTTTTTGGAGAATATATAAAGGAGGAATGAGTTCCAAGTCATTCTATAAACTTAAGATAGCTTTGATATCAAAACAAGATAAAGAAATACAAGAAGAGAAAAACCCAGGCCAATTATACTCATGCATACCAAAACAAGAATCCTAAACAAAATATTGGTGAACTAAATTAAGATATGTATAGATACACACTATACATCATGGGCAAGCTGGGTTTATCCAAGAAACATAAGATTGGTTTTTAACATTAGAAAAACATGTTAGTGCACTTAATGACACTGTAGATTAAGGGAAAAAAATCAAATGGTCAATGCAGTAAATTCAAAAAAAATGATAAAATTTAACATGCACAACAAAAATTCTCATCCACCTTAGAATGATGGTGAACTTCCTTAACCTGCAAAAGGATAACTACAAGATATGTACAGCAAATACCCTTCATACCCAAACTCGTTGCCATCAAGTCGATTCTGACTCATAGCGACCCCACAGGACAGAATAGAACTGCCCCATAGGATTTCCAAGGAGCGCCTGGTGGATTTGAACTGTCAACCTTGTGGTAGCTCTTAACCACTATGCCACCAGAGTTTACAATACCCTTCGTAATGGTGAAATATTAGAACATTGCTGTTAAAAACAGGAACAAGTCTTCCCGCTCTCTTCACTCCTATTTACCGTTATCCCTGAGATCCTAGCTGGCAGAGTAAGACATAAAAAAGTAATAAAAGCTATGCACATTGGATAGGAAAAAACCAAATTGTGCTTATCTGAAAATAGTATAATAGTTCACAGAGAAAAGCCACAAGAATCTAGAAATGACTGACGTTAATAGAGCCATAAGATGCATTGTTGTTGTGAGATGCCGTTGAGTCAAATTCGATTCATGGTGATCCCATGTGACACAGTAGAATGGCTCCATAGGGTTTCCTAAGCTGTAATCTTTATGGGAGCAGACTGCCACATCTTTCTCCACAGAGCTACTGGGTGGGTTTGAATTGCCAATCTTTTGGTTAGGAGTTGAGCACATAACTGTTGAGGCACCTTCCGTAAGATGTAACATAGGAGTTATAAACAGATATATGAGTAATAAACATCCAACATTTTTTTTGAAATACTATTTACAAAATCAAAAGCAACTATACAGATAATATTTGCAAAGCCAATAAAAACCGTGATGTACTTAGAAGTAAATCTAGCAAAAAATGTTCAACACTTCTTTGAAGAAAATTATAAAATTTTTTGAAAGACATTTTTTAAAAAGATTCAAATAAATGAAGAGATACACCTTGTTTGTGGATAGGATGACATATCATAAAGATTTTAGTTCTTCCTAAACTGACCTATAGATTCAACACAATCCCCACCAAGGAACTTGACAAGCTGATATTAAAATTTATATGGAAGAGAGAAGACATTCCAAGAAGAAAATCAAAGTGGAAAGACTTGCCATACCAGAAACCAGGACTTATTTAAAAGCTTTAGCCATTAAGACAATGAGGTATTGACAAAGAGATAAGCAAATATGCTGATGGGAAAAAAAGGCCCCAAACAGGCCCACACACATATGGAACCTTGAAATGTGACAGAAGTGGCATCACAGACCAGTGGTAGGAGGATTACAAACTCATCCCACACACACACACAAAATCAATTACAGGTGGATTAAAGACTTTAATGGGAAAAATACAACTTGGAAACTTTCTGGTGCAGAGAAAGATTACTTAAATCCGAGACAATGCATGCCAACAATAAAGAAAAATACATATTTTACTACATTAAAGTTAAGAACTTTTGTTAATAAATGCATCATAAAGAAAGTGAAAAGATAAGTCACAAACTGGGAGCAGATAGGTGCAATGCATATAAACCACAAAGGATTAGTATTCAGAATATGTATATCTGTCAAGAAGAAAAAGACAATCCAATATAAAAAGAAAATACACGACACGATACAAAAAGAGGCAAAATATAAGTGTTTTTCACAGAGGAAGATACACAAATGACAAACACATGAAAAGATGATTAATTTCATTAATAATTAGGAAAATACCAATTACTACCAATGAGGGAGTGTTATACATCCTCCACACTGGCAAAAGACAATACATCTGAAATACCAAATGTTGGTGAGAATTTGAACAACGGGAATGCTTATGCAATGCTGGTAGGAGTGTAACTGGAAACAATTTAAAAAACATATTGGCCCTATCTGGTGAAGTTGAGGGTACACACATGCTTTTGCCCCATCACGCATCCGTCAGTTTGTCATCCTGTGGGTGCTTGGGTGTTGCTGTGATACTGGAAGCTTTGCCATCACTATTTCAAATA
Organism: Dugong dugon; assembly: GCA_030035585.1. Classification (NCBI taxonomy): domain Eukaryota; kingdom Metazoa; phylum Chordata; class Mammalia; order Sirenia; family Dugongidae; genus Dugong; species Dugong dugon. The sequence continues at coordinate 10,546,927 of CM057481.1, read as the reverse complement.
CCAGCAGGGCCACCCTTGGTAGACAGGTTTCAGCAGAGCCCCCAGACAAAGACAGATTAGAAAGAAGGGCCTGGCAGTCTACTTCCGAAAAAATTGGCCAGTGAAAACCTTACGAATAGCAGCAGAACATTGTCTGATATAGTCCTGGAAGATGAGCAGCTCAGGTTGGAAAGCACTCAAAATATGACTGGGGAATAGCTATCTCCTCAAAGCAGAGTCGATCTTAATGACGTGGATGGAGTCAAACTTTCAGGACCTTCATTTGCTGATGTGGCATGACTCAAAATGAGAAGAAACAGCTGCAAACATCCATTAATAACCAGAAGGTGGAATGTCCGAAGTATGAGTCTAGGAAAATTGGAAGTCATTGAAAATGAAATGGAACAATGCATAAACATCAGTATCCTAGGCATCAGTGAGCTGAAATGGACTGGTATTGGCCATTTCGAATTAGACAGTCATATGGTCCACTATGCTGGGAATGAGAAATTAAAGAGGAAGGGCATCACATTCATTGCCAAAGAGAACATTTCAAGATCTACCTTGAAATACAATGCTGTCAGTGATAGGATAATATTCATACACCTAAAAGGAAGAACAATTAATGCAACTATTATTCGAACTACGTACAAACCACCAAGGCCAAAGATAAAGAAACTGAAGATTTTTACCAACTTCTGCATTCTGAAATTGATCAAACATGCAATCAAGATGCATTGATAATTACTGGTGATTGGACTGCGAAAGTTGGAAATAAAGAAGAAGGACCAGTAGTTGGAAAATATGGCCTTGGTGACAGAAATGATGCCAGAGATCGCACGATAGAATTTTGCAAGACCAATGACTTCTTCATTGCAAATATCTTTATTCAACAAGATAAACAGTCACTATATATGTGGACCTTGCCAGATGGAATACACAGGAATCAAATAGACTACATTTGTGGAAAAAGACGATGGAGAAGCTCAATATCATCAGTCAGAACAAGGTCAGGGTCTGACTGAGGAACAGATCATCAACTGCTCATATGTAAGTTCAAGCTGAAGCTGAAGAAAACTAGAGCAAGTCCACAAGAGCCAAAATACGACCTTGAGTATATCGACCTGAATTTAGAGACCATCTCAGGAATAGATTTGATGCATTGAACACTGATGTCCAAAGAGCAGATGAGTTTTGCAAGGATGTCACACATGAAGAAAGCAAGAGGTCATTAAAATGACGGGAAAGAAAGAAAAGACCAAAATGGATGTCAGAAGAGACTCCAAAACTTGCTCTTGAACACAGAGTAGCTAAAACAAAAGGAAGAAATTATCACATAATAGAGCTGAACAGAAGTTTTCAAAGGGCAGCTCGAGAAGACAAAGTAAAGTATTACAATGAAATGTGCAAAGACCTGGAGTTAGAAAACCAAAAGGGAAGAACACACTCAGCATTTCTCAAGCTGAAAGAACTGAAGAAAAAATTCAAGCCTTGAGTTGCAACACTGAAGAATTCTATAGGGAAAATACTGAATGACGCAAGAAGCATCAAAAGAAGATGGAAGAAATCCACAGAGTCACTGTACCAAAAAGAACTGGTTGATGTTCAACCATTTAAGGAGGCAGCGTATGATCAAGAACCAATGGTACTGAAGGAAGAAGTCCAAGCTGCACTGAAGGCATTTGCAAAAAACAAGGCTCTAGGAATTGATGGAATGCCAACTGAGATGTTTCCACAAAAGGATGCAGTGCTGGAGGTGCTCACTCATCTACATCAAGAAATTTGGAGGACAGCTGCCTGGCCAACCAAATGGAAGAGCTCCATATAGAAAGGTGATCCAATGGAATGCGGAAATTATTGAACAATAACAAGCAAAATTATGCTGAAAATCATTTAAAAGCAGTTGCAACAGTACATCAACAGGGAAATGCCAGAAATTCAAGCTAGATCCAGAAGGGGATGTGGAATGAGTGATATCACTGCTGATGTCAGATGGATCCTGGCTGAAAGCAGAGAATACCAGAAAGATGTTTACCTGTGTTTTACTGACTCTGCAAAGGCATTCAACTGTGTGGATCATCATAACAAATTATGAATAATATTGGGAAGAATGGGGATCTCACAACACTTAATTATGCTCATGTGGAACTTGTACATAGATCACAAGGCAGTCTTTAGAAAAGAACAAGGGGATACTGTGTTGTTTAAAGTCAGGAAAGGTGTGCATCAAGGTTGTATCCTTACAACCATATTTATTCAATCTGTATGCTGTACAAATAATCCCAGAATCTGGACTATATGAAGAACATGACATCAGGATTGGAGGAAGACTTATTAACAACCTACAATATGCAGATGATACAACCTTGCTTGCTGAAAGTGAAGAGTATTTGAAGCACTTACTGATGAAGAGCAAGACTATAGCCTTCAATCTGGAATGGACCTCAACATAAAGACAACGAAAATTCTCACAAGTGGACCAATAAACAACATCATGATAAACAGAGAAAATATTGTAGTTGTTAAGGACTTCATTTTACTTGGATCCACAATCAACACCCATGGAAACACCCGTCAAGAAACCAAACAATGTACTGCATTGGCAAATCTGCTGCAAAAGACCTCTTTAAAATGTTAAAAAGCAAAGATGTCACTTTGAGGACTAAGGTGCACCTGCCTCAAGCCATGGTATTTTCAACTGCCTTATGTGCAGGTGAAAGCTGGATAATGAATAAGGAAGACTGAAGAAGAATTGATGCCTTCAAATTATGGTATTGGTAAAGAATATTGAATATATCCTATAGACTGCCAGAAGAATGAACAAATCTGTCTTGGAAGAAATACAGCTGGAATGCTCCTTGGAAGTGAGGATGGAAGACTTCGTCTCACATACTTTGGACATGTTATCAGGAGGGACCAGTCCCTGGAGAAGGACATCATGCTTGGTAAAGTAGATGGTCAGAGAAAAAGAGGACGACCATCAACGAGATGGACTGACACAGTGGCTGCAACGATGTGCTCGAGCATAACAACAATCGTGAGGATGGCGCAGGACCGGGCACTGTTTTGTTCTGTTGTACATCGGGCTGCTATGAGTCGAAACCAACTTGAGGACACCTAACAATAACAACATACCCTATGACCCGGAGACAGGTATTAAATTTTTTATAGTAACATCATTTGTGAGAGAAAAACAAACAGACTCAAAAAAGGTAAGAAATTTAGTTTTCCAATAACAGGCGAATGAATTTCTTTAAGTACAGTATTATTCATATAATAAGTCCTATACAGCAACCTACTGCTAACATATAAACATGAATGAATCTTAGAAATACAACACTGTCTGACAAAAACAAGTCACAGAAAACTAGTTAGAGTATGAATCCATTTATATGAAGTTTAAGGACAAGCCAAACTAAGCAATATACTGTTAAGGATAGCTCTACTGCATATGTAATATGTAACAGGAAAAAGCCAAAAATAAAATAACAAAAGTCAACATAGTAGGCAGGAGAGGGAGGAGCCTAACAAGTGCATAGGGGAGACTCCAACATTCTTGATGATACTCTACCTTTTACATGAATACTCTCATGTTCATTTTATTATTTTTCATACCTTATATCTATTATATATATATTCTTTAGTGTGCTTGAAAATCTTTATAATAATAAAGCTTTTAAATAAACATAAAAGAAGATATATGTATCAGTACAGTTTGGACTGCATATAACAGAAATCCAACCAAATTAGCTCAAGTAAAAAGAAAATTTATTGGCTCAATACATGAGAATACCAGAAGTCAGGATGGATTAAACATGGATGGATCCTAGGATTCGAAAGCTGTCATGAGGTTCCTGACTCACTCTTTCTTCCGCCCAGAATAAGAAAAAAGATAATCCCTTTGGGTTTGGGCACAAAATTTGCTCAGTTACCCTGAAGAATTTTCATTTGTAAATGATCATTCCTATTTAAATTACTGGAAACCCTGGCAGTGTAGTGGTTAAGAGTTCGGCTGCTAACCAAAAAAAACGGCAGTTCAAATCCATCAGGCACTCCTTGGAAACCCTATGGGGCAGTTCTACTCTGCCTATAGGGTCACTGTGAGTCGGAGTCGACTTGACGGCAATGGGTTTGGTTTTTGGTTTTTTATTTAAATTATTAGGATAACTTTGAAATAAAATAGTGAATTAGTGTTCTGGATAAATTTTTATACCTTACCAATGCTTTTTAAGCAATAAATAGAGAACATTTCAAGTTCAAGTGATGGTTCTCCTATTTCCATGGTTAATTCATTTCAGACAACATTTGCTGAAAAGAAAATGGTGAATAATATTAAGTTCCTCACATTCACAGTCTGATAGTGTTGTAAATTTCCATATGTGGCTAATTCCATAAAAGATACAGAAAATATAATTCCTGAACACGTTTTTAAAAAGTTAATTGTAAAAGTTCCAAATTAGCTCATCTTCTAAAAATTAGTGCTTTATCACAATTAGACAACACATTCTACAATGTACCTGTGTTTTTCTTTTGAAATATCTGTAACCTGGAAAAAAAAAGTAATTATGTGAAAATGACTAGACTATAAAAATGTTTACTGTTGAATCCAATTTCAAAACTCCAATCTCAAAAATAAACAGTATCTTCAGTAAAGTTGCCAGGTACATAGTCAACACTCAAAAATCAGCTCTTTTTCTATGTACCAGCAATGAAGAATCTGAAAAGAAAATTAAGAAAACAATCCCATTTATAATAGTACCTAAAAGAATAAAATACCTAGGAATAAATTTAACCAGGGAAGTTAAAGACCTGCACACAGAAAACTATATAACATTGCTCAAAGAAATTAAAGGAATTCTAAATAAATGGAAAGACATTCATGTTCATGGATTAGAAGATTTAATAATGTTAAGATGCCAGTACTACCAAAAGTGATCTGCAGAGTCAACTCAATCCCTAGAAAAATTCTAAAAGCATTTTTTGCAGAAATGAAGAAGTCAATCGTTACATTCATATGGAATTTCAAAGGACTCCAAATAGCCAAAACAATCTTGAACAACAAACCAAGTAGGAGGACTCCCACTTCCAGATTTCAAAACATACTATAAACTACAGTAATCAAAGCAGTGCGGTACTGGTGTAAGGATGAACATATAGATCAATGGAATAGCACTGAGAGTCTGGAAATGAACCCACGCATCTATGACCAGCTGATTTTTGACTAAATGTCAAGTCCATTCCCTGCGGAAAGAACGGTCTCTTCAACAAATGGTGCTGGAACAACTGGACCTCCAAATGTAGAAGAATGAAGTTGGACTCCTATATCACACCACATACAAAAATTGACTCAAAATAGATCAACAACCTAAATATAAGAGGTAAAGCCATAAAACTTTTAGAAGAAAACATAGGGGTAAATCTTCAGGACCCTGTATTTGGCAAATGGATTCTTGGATATGTCATCAAAAGTACAAGCAACAACAACAACAAAAGTAGATAAATTGGACTTCATTAAAATAAAAAAAAAAACTTAGGTATAAAAGGACATCAAGAAAGTGAAGCGACAACCTACAGTATAGGAGAAAATATTTAGAAATCATATATCTGATAAGAGTTTAAAAACCATAATATATAAAGAACTCCTACAGCTCAACAACAAGAGGACAAACAATCCAATCAAAAAATGAGCAAGGCACTTGAATAGACATTTCTCCAAAGAAGATATACAAATGACCAATAAACACATGAAAAGATGTTAAACATCATTAGTTATTAAAAATTTTTTAAAAAACCCAACCCAGTGCCATCAAGTCAATTTTGATCATAGCAACCCTATACACAAAACCAAAACCAAACCCATTGCCATCGAGTCGATTCTCATAGCAACCCTACAGGACAGAGTAGAACTGCCCCATATGGTTTCCAAGGAGCACCTGGAAGATTCGAACTGCCAACATTTTGGTTAGCAGCTGTAGCTCTTAACTGCTACTTCACCAGGGTTCCCAGCAACCCTATAGGAAAACAGAAATCAAAACCACAATGAGATACCACTTCACACCTATTAGAATGGCTATTTTTTTTAAAAAAAAAAAAAAAGAAAGAAAGAAAGAAAGAAAAGAAGTGTTGACCAGGATTTGGAGAAATTGGAACCCTTGTTATAGATTGTGTCCCCCAAAAATATGTGTTATAAATCCTAACCCCTATACCTGTGGTTATAATCCCATTTGGAATGGGGTTTTCTTTGTTAGTTAACATGGCAGTATTAATGCAGGATGTATTTTAAGTCAATCTCTTTTGAGATATAAAAGAGCAGATTATGCAAGCAAGCAGAGATGGGGGAAGACAGATGCCACACCACATAAGCGCTCAAAGGAACCAAGAAACAGAAGCTGAAAAGAGACAAGGACCTTCCCTGAAACCAACAGAGAGAGAAAGCCTTCCCCTAGAGCCAGCATTCAGTTGCCCTGAATTTGGACATCTAGCCTCCTAAACTAAAAGAAAACAAATATCTTAGTTAAAGCCACTCATTTGTGGTATTTCTGTTGTAGCAGCCTAGATAACTAAGACGCTTGTTCATTGGTGGTGGTGGTTGTTTCTGTTAGGTGCCATCCAGTCCATTCCAACTCACAGCAAGCCTATGTACAACAAATCTAAACTCTCCCTGGTCCTGCGCCATCCTCACAATCATTGCTATGCTTGAGCCTATCATTTCAACCACTGTGTAAATCCATCTCATTGAAGGTCTTCCTTTTTTTCACTGACCCTCTGCTTTACCACGTATTATGTCCTTCTCCAGGCACTGGTCCCTACTGATAATATGTCCAAAGTATGTGAGAGGAAGTCCCAGCATCCTCACTTCTAACGAGCATTCTGGCTGTACTTCTTCCAGGACAGATTTGTTCATTCTTCTGGCAGTTCATGGTATATTCAATATTCACCAACACCTTAATTCCATTGCTGGTAGTAATGTAAAATGACAAAGCTGTTGTGGAAAACAGTTTGGTGGTTCCACAAAAAGTTAAACATAGAACTACCACATGACTAGCAATTCCACTCCTGAGTATACACCAAAAAAAAAAACTGAAAGCAGGGACTCAAACAGATACTTGTACACCAGGATTTACTGCAGCATTGTTTACTATAGTCAAAAGGTGGAAACAACCCAAGTGTCCATCAACAGATGAATGGATAAAGAAAATGTGGTATATATGTACAATGGAATATTATTTCACCATAAGAAGGAATGAAGTTCTGATACATGCTGTGATATGGATGAGCCCTGAAACTTGCTGAGTGAAATAAGCCAGACACGAACAGATAAATATTGTATGATCCCATTTATGTGGAATCTCTAGAACAGACCAATGCATAGAGACAGAAAGTAGATTAATAGTTACCATGGGCTGCATGTAGGGAGGCATGGGGAGTGATTGCTTAATGGGTACAGAGTTCTTTCGGGGGTGATGAAAAAGCTCAGTAAACAAATAGCCGTGATAGTCACGCAACACTAAGAATGCAAGTAGTGCCAATTAATTATGTATTTAAGAACGGTTAATATGGCAAATTTTATGTTATGTATCTTTTACCACAACAAAAAATATGTTTAATGGCGTCAAACTCTTAAATTCAGAAAAAAATTAACATATCAGGAAAAGAGAAAGAAGGACATCCATAGTATGAAATGAAACCACTTTGGCCTGTGCATGTCACAATAATATTAAACCCGAGTGGACTCATGCAAACTTGGAGATACTCAGGGTTTACAAGCTGCTGTCATTTACATCTCCAGAAAGGGTCATCGGTTGAGGTGACAATTATGGAATGCTCTCAATGACTACAGAAACATTATTCCAGGAGATCTGAACAAAGCCCCCAGGAGGATAGCACTGGATTATTTTTCTCCCCTTTGCAACTCTTGAGGATACAGTATTTTGCAGACTGGTACAAGAAGAAAAGAATGTTAAAAACTAATTACAATGCATTCAACAAACATTTATTGATCACATACTATATACCAGGGACTCCATTTATTTAGCACCTATTATGTGGTTAAGAGCTACGGCTGCTAACCAAAAGGCTGGCAGTTCAAATCCACCAGCCAAAGTTCTATGCTGTTCTTTAGGGTCGCTATCAGTTGGAATCAACTCGACAGCAGTGGGTTTGGTTTATTATGTGCCACTGCTTATATGTTAAGCTGTACACAGGCAATCTCTCCCATGTTTTGCTCCTGTTCAGTTGAATTTAAATAGGCTAAGAACTTCTCTATAGAGACAGAGAGCTGATCAGTTGTTGTCTGGGGCTGGGGGTGGGAACATGGATTGGATGTCATTTAGTTTTGAGACTGTGTTGTTGAGATTAATTGGATTGCCAGTTCAACAGTAAACATTTTATAGTCTAGTCATTTACATATAATTACTCTTTTTCAGGTTATGCTTGTTTTGAAAAGAAAAATACATGTAAATTTTAGAGGGAACTTTTTGGAGGGATGGAAATATTCTAAAACTGGATGATGGCAATGAACAACTTTTCAAAAGGATTTTCCCTAAATCCTATGAACTTAAAAATAAGGCCCAATGTGATATTTAAATCTTGTATTAATATTAAAAATGCGTATGTGTATCAACTTTTATGTGAAATAGGTATTTGTACCTGAGAAACACAACTAAAGAATAATTAAAATTTTTATCTATATTTTCATGACTGTTATAGCTTGCAGCTAATAAAATACCACTAGAACTTTTAAAGCTCAAATGAAATAATTATGTCTATGAAAAACATTTTATTTAGTAGCTAAGTTTTAAGGTATCATACTTAATGAACGATTACATGCACAGATATGAAAACATCTCGAGTCTTGTACTTCGTGCAAATTCCATATAATTACTCCCCACAGAGAACAGTCCATTTAAAATAAAATCCTTAAACTTGCTTTGAATTATGATTTTCCTTCCTGTGAGTCATATAAAACAATTCTTCTGATCAAGCTACGGCTTGATAAAATCTTACTTAACTTTACTGCAAAATTTATATTAAACCTCTAGATCTGTATCAGCTGATATACAGAAAGTGTAATAATTTGTATCCTCGGGAAAAGCAGGTGACTTCATTAACTCACATTTTAATCTTTCGTTTAATGATTGAGGTGCACAGGTATCACAAATAAGAACAGGTGTAGTCATCCATAAACCTGTGCTTATGTCAAACTTGCCAGGTGCTGAGAGAGAGAGGGAAGTTCCATTTTCAGGGTGAGCTTTGTATAACTGCCATTAGGATACAACCGAGGAGGCTCCCTCCAGCCACGGGCCCTTTGCACATGCTGTTTATGCTGTTTGCCATGCTCTTCTCTCATCCCTCAGATCACAGATCAAGTCTTCCCCAGGCCTCCAGGTCAGGCCAGCCTCCTTTGTTGTATACTCTCCTGGAAGCATTCCTTTCCTTCAGAACATTTCTTTGGTTTGTAATTGTATGGTCATTATGGTAAATGTTGAACTAATGTCAATCTTCCACAGTCTTACACTTTAGGGAAGCAAGGTCTGTGTCTGGTTTTGCTCACTATTGACTGTATCTCTTTCTCCTAACAGCGTCCATAGCACATAGTAGATGTACAAAGTATTTGAAGAAGGAAAGAGGGAGAAGAAAAACAACATAATGATTATTTTCTTGGAGCCATCCCTCTCCAACTCTGACTCATAGAGACCCTATAGGACAGACTAGAACTACCCCATATGGTTCCCAAGGCTGTAATCTCCACAGAAGCAGACTGCCACATCTTTCTCCCGCAGAGTGGCTGGTGGGTTTGAACTGCCGACCTTTCGGTTAGCAGCTGAGCGCTTAACCACTGTGACACCAGGGCTCCTTCCAGCCAACTTTAAAAACCAAACCTGTTGCCATTGAGTCAATTCTGACTCATAGTTACCCTATAAGGCAGAGTACAACTGCCTCAGGATGTTTTCAAGGAGCGGCTGGTAGATTCAAACTGCCAACCTTTTGGTTAGCAGCTGTAGCTCTTAACCACTGAGCCACCAGGGCTCCCAGCCAACCTTACTGGAGAGCAAATACTGGTGGTTTAAGTCACACATTCAGAAAGAAAACTGGCCATGACCTCTTTCCTCAAGACAGGCCAATCAGACATGTTTTCCGATTCAGGAATTTGAATCTTGACGGGATCATACAGGAGGACAAACAGATGAGGCCATTATCCCATAGCTTTTGTTCCACTGGGCTCTGGAACAGCCCTGGGCTGCCTTCCCTGAGACCTGGTTCTTTGACTTTCCTTTAAATGCTGTGAGTCACTCCAAAAATTCTGATTTTTGCTTAATTAAATCATCCAGAGTTGACTTCTTCTGCCCATAGCCAAAGAACCCCAATGGTTACATTTTCTGACCCCTTTTACCCTAATCACATTTTTATTTTACTGTTCCTTGAACTTCGTGTGTACCAAAGGCATCCTGTGAAAGTACTGGCCAAAGCAAAATTCTCTACCTTTGTGAAGAATGGGGTGGACATTCCTGTGGTTTACCTCCAATATTAAATACACTCTCTTCAGTTCTGCTCTATATCAGTTATTAAACATAAAGACTTCCATACTGCAGTACTTCTCAAGGTGAGGAATTAATGATATAAATTTCAGAACTGTAGCTAAAGGAATGTGCTACATTTAACCAACACAAATGTTCAAGGTCAGTGGTTGCCCAGGCCAAGCGCTTTTTCAGATGCCCTTCTAGTTCATCTCTAGCAACACTTCTCTGAACTGTCTCCATTTTCCATCTCCCAGCCGTGACGTGCGGTTCCCTTCATGGCCAAAGAATCTTTTTCAAAATGCAAATGGCTCTTTAGGACCAGCAACCTAGGATGTAAAACTCCAGGCCACAAGAAGTGAACTCCCTCATTTCCCTCTAGCTTACCTGTCTCCAGCCCCATCCTCCCTCCTTCACACATGTCCCTGAGAATGGGACTCCTTCATCAAGACAACCTTCCACCTCTGCCCATGTTAGTCTCTTAAGGCCCGATCCTCTCAGTAGTAACATTTACTGACAAGGACAGTTGTAAACCCTTCATATGTTTGACAGCCCAATGAAGTAAGGACTAATAAACTCAGAGAAGGGAATTAACTTGTCTAAGGTCAATAAACCAATTTGACTGGACAATTTGACTCCAGAGCCTATGCTCTTAAACACTATGTCTTTCTGCCTCAATATTGTTCACACTTCTAAAGCAACGTTGAAAAAGAACAAACTAGGAGGACTCATAAAACATGCTATACAGCTATACAGCTACACTAATCCAAAAAGCCTGATACTGGTATAACAATAGACACATAGGCCAATGGAATAGAATTAAGAGTCCAGAAATAAACCCACTTATCTATCATCAACTGATTTTGACAAGAGTGCTAAGTCCATTTGATGGGGAAAGAAGAGACTCTTCAATAATTGGTGCTGGAAAAACTGGATTTTCACATGCAGAAAAATTAAGCAGGATCCATGCCTCACACCATAATTTATGCAAATCCATCTTTCTCACTTCATCAGAGGTTTTTATATCACCTTAAAATATTAATCCCTTGTAGAGCAACACAGGAAGAAGGAACGTCAGCAATAGAAGGAGGAAATAGAATGCATGGCTAATTGCCTCCATGAGCAACTATCTCTTTTGCCATGAGACCAGAAGTGAAAGGTGTCTGGCTACCATAACTGAACATTTTGATCAAAGATTCTGTAGAAGAAATCTGATTGGAAGGGGGGAAATGCAGAACAGAATTCCAAATTTTCATGGAATCTATACTTTCTGGAGCCATTGAGGCTGGATGAACCCCTTGAAACTATTGCTCTAACTTTTCAACCTTAAACCAAAACTATCCCCAGAATTCTTCTTTAAAGCAAATAAGTTTAGCATAATTAGTAAAGAATTTCTGCCTTGAGCATTGTGCCCTTTTTAAAGAAGTATCTCTATGGGATCAAATTGACAACAGGAACTCGAAAGGTTAGATAAGAAGCTTAGGGGGTAGTGAGTCTATATCAATGGAAGAGGAACAATTCAGAAAAGGAGGGTGAAAATGGTTGCACAACTTGAAGAATGTAATCAGCAACACTGAATTGTACATGCAGAAATTGTTGAACTGGTATATGTTTTGCTGTGTATGTTTACAACAATAAAATTTTTTCTCAAAATTTATGTTATTCCTTGCTTCAAACTTCTTATGGCACCCCCTTTATAGACTAAACTTTGAGCTGCTTAACATGGCAATCCACACCCTTCATGTTGAAGCCCTAACCATCCCTCTGCTCTCATCCCCTACTGTTCCCCCACATGCCTCCAGAGCTCTAGCCATATCAAAATACTCATACTCCCCATTCCACCACCCAAAGCTTTACTGTTTCCTACCTCCCTGCCTTTGCACATTCTGTTCCTTCTGTATGGAATGCTCTTTGTCCTTGTCCACTTGGTAAATTTGTCTTTAACTAAATGATCTTTTAAAGCATAGACTCTTCTGTAAACTTCTCTCTTACCTTCCCATTCCCACTAAGTAGATTGCTCCCCCGTCTTTTGCACCATGGCAAACTAAATCTTGCGTATATGTCCCTTTTGTAGCATTTATCACACTGACATATATATATTTGCTTATTTGTCTGTTTCCACTATTATGTAGTATATTCTATGAGGGTAAAGAATGTGCTTTCTTCATCTTTATATGCCCAGTGCTAAATTCATCCAATCAGTAAATATTGACTGAACATGCCAGGTACTGTTCTATGACTGAGAATACAGCGGTGAGTAAGATGAAGTCCTTTCCCTCATTGGAGTGAAGGAGGTAGTTAAACAAACAAAAGTATAATACATTTACAGAACAGAAGAAGAGAGTCCAGTTAATAGGCTGTTGCAGACTTCCAGGGAAGAGATACTAGTGTGGAAGAGAGTGGGAGAGGACAAGACGGAGCAAATTGGATCCACCTGAGACAAATTTAGGAGGTGAAGCTAATAGCACTTGTAGATGGATTTCCTGGGAGTGGGAAGGAAAGGAGAAATTAAGCATGACTTTTAATAAGTGCTTAATAAATTCGTGTATGGATAACCTCCTTAACAACTGAAAACTAGTTTTAAAAAAGGTGAACCTTGTGAATTTATTTGTTTCAAAGTCTAACTGGCAAGTTTCATCAGGAATATTTGTCTGGTACCGACTATAGATCCCATTGAGTTTGGACTCAAGAGTTAGACAAATTTGGTTCCACCTTTACTCACTCTGTGAACTTTATCAAGTTACTAACCTCTCTAAAGCCTCAGTTTCATCATCTGTAAAATGGAGATAATACTAGTGTCTACAGATTAAATTGAACAGATGAATGGATAAACAAAACGTGCTACGTACATGCAATGGAATACTACTCAGCCATGAAGAGAAATGAAGTACTGATTGATACACACCACAACATGGATAAACCCTGAAAACATTATGCTGAGTGAAATACATCAGTCAAACAAGAACAAATATTGTATGACCTTACTTATACAAAATAAGGAAATATATAGAAACCAAAGCTTATTAGTGGTTATCAGGGGTAGGAAGGAGAGAGAAAGGCAGAGTTTTTGTCGGGGGCCACTGAGTTTACATTAATGGTGGTAGAATAATTAAGAAAAGCTAGGGATAAGGGATATGCAACATAAAGAGAGTAATCAATGTCACTGAATTGTGCATGTAGAAAATCAAATCGGTGAATGTTTTGTTGTGTATATTTGCACAATAAAAAAAATAAATTGAAATAAACTTTCCAAGTAATTAGTACTATGCCTAATACATAATAGGTGCTCAATAAATGGGAGCTTATATCAATATATTACTAGTGAAACAATTAATTTGTTGTTTTGTTGTTCTGTGTCCAAGAAGAATATCATGTTTAAAATTTTTGTTCATAACCAATGATCCTCGGTAGAAATAAACTTAGGTAAATCTTGCTGTGATATATCTTCTGGCCTAGAAAATTTAATGAGGCTTTCAAAAATATATAAGTTCCCTTCAAAGAGTACAAAATGAAACATACAATTAAACTATCACAAAAATCTCCCCAACAGAATGTAAATTCTACAATGATTTAGTACTTTGAAGTATTTTTCTAAAGTGTCCCATTTTCAAATATTTCTAACACTGGGAGAAAAGCCCATCTGGTGAATCTTCTAGCTGAAGCAAGTTCTGAGTTCTCCTGAGCCTTTAACCAGGGAATGTTAGGGGAGGTGGGTGTACCCAAGCAGAAGATGGCTGTGTCCCCAGAGGGGAAGGAATAAACAAGGTCTGTCACTCATTTCTTTGGGAATCAGGAGTAAATGAAGATGAACATTGAAAAGCAAGATGAAAAGGATAAGTGGAGTGTCATGGATTGAACTATGTCCCCCCAAAAATGTGTATTTCAACTTGGCTGGGCCACGATTGCAGGTACTGTGTGATTTTCCTGTATGTTGTAAATCCCGCCTCTATGATGTAAATGAGGGAGGATAGGCGGCAGTTGTGTTAATGAAGCAGGACTCAATCTACAAGATTGGATTGTGTCCTGAGGCCATCTCTTGAGGTATAAAAAAGACAAGTGAGCAGAGAGACAGGGGGACCTCATACTACCAAGAAAGAAGCACCGGGAGCAGAGCACGTCCTTTGGACCCGAGGTTCCTGCGCAGAGAAGCTCCTAGTCCAGGGGAAGACTGATGATGACGAGGACCTTCCTCCACAGCCGACAGAGAAAGAAAGCGTTCCCCTGGAGCTAACGCCCTGAATTTGGACTTCTAGCCTACTAGACTGTGAGAAAATAAATTTCTCTTTGTGAAAGCCATCCCTTGTGGTATATCTGTTATAGCAGCACTAGATAACTAAGACGTGGACTTTTGAAATGGGAGAGAGAATGGGAAAAAGAAAAGGAAAAAACCAGGGTCTAATGAGGGACAGCATACTGGAGACACACTGCTGAGAAGGCAGAGCCAAAAAGATGTAGGGCAATGGGTGTTTTTACGCATTCTGTAGAAGGGCAGGGAGTCCCTGGGCGGTACAAATGGTTAGCACTGCTGCCAACCAAAGAGTTGGAGGTTTGAGTCCACCCAGTGGTGCTCGGAAGAAAGGCGTGGCAATCTACTACCAAAAAGATCAGACATTAAAACTCTATAGAGCGCTGCTCTAATCTGACACACAAGTGATCTGCATGAGTTGGAATCAACTTGACAACAACTGGTTTTACTCTGCTCCCAGGGAACATACTCTGTGCTCCGTGCTCTATGCTTAAAGCAACTGGTTGATAGCAGGACATAGAAAGAGAACATAAAAGCGGTTAACAATGAGATTGAGCCTGACAACCCTCAAGAATAGATATCTGTGGTAATGTTACAAATGCATTATCATACTTAAGCCCTCCAAACCCATTGCCGTTGAGTCAATTCTGACTCATAGCAACCCTATAAGACAGAGTAAAACCGCCCCATAGGGTTTCCAAGGAGCGGCTGGTGGATTTGAACTACTGATCTTTTGGTTAGCAGTCAAGCTCTTAACCACTGCAGCACCAGGACTCCTAAGCTCTCCAGAACTCCTAAATACTAAGTTCTATTACCCCTATTTTACAGGGAAGGAAACTGAAATTCAAGGAGGGCAATTAGATTCCCCCAGGTCACACAAGTAGGTAGCAGCAAAGCAGGAATTTGAATCCAGATCTGTTTAATCAGAGACTCTACTCTTTTCCATCTTTCTGCAGGCCCCTCTACCTCTAGGTAATGAGAAGCTAGGCTGTGGATATTTTTGCGTACATATTTGTATGTACAGCATGTATAATTCACATACATAACAGAGCACAAAGAGGGCACAGTCATAGAAGCTTCCTAGACACATCCAAACACCTTGAGGGACTGAGTTACTGGCTGAGGGCTGGGGACCACGGTCTCGGGGGACATCTAGGTTAACTAGCATAACACAGTTCATAAAGAAAATGTTCGACATCCTACTTTGGTGAGTAGTGTCTGGGGTCTTAAAAGCTTGCAAGTGCCTATCTAAAATACATCTATTGGTCCCATCCTGTCCAGAGCAAAGGAGAATGAAGAAAACCAAAGACACACACACAAAAATATTAGTCCAAAGGGCTAATGGACCACATGAACCACAGCCTCCACCAGCCTGAGCCCAGAAGAACTGGATGGCACCTGGCTACCACTACTGACAGGTCTGACAGGGACCACAGTAGAGGGCCCCGGACAAAGTGGGAGAAAAATGTAGAATAAAATTCAAATTCACAAAAAAGACCAGACTTACTGGTCTGACAGAGACTAGAGGTACCCCTGAGACTGTGGCCCCTGGACACCCTGCTAACTCAGAACTGAAGCCACCCCCTAAGTCCACCTTCCAGCCAAAGATTAGACAGGCCTATAAAACAAATAACACACCTCAGGGATGTGCTTCTTAGTTCAATTAAGTATAGGAGACCTAATGGGCAACACCTGCCCAAAGGCAAAGACGAGAAGGCAGCAAGGGACAGGAAACCTGGATGAATGGAAACAGGGAAACCGCAGTGGAAAGGGGGAGAAAGCTGACACATTACAGGGATTGCAACCAAAGTCACAAAAGAATTTGTGTATAAATTTTTGCATGAGAAACTAATTTGTACTGTAAACTTTCACCTTAAGCACAATAAAAAAATAAAAAAAAAAGAACGCTATAGAGCAAATAATTCGGAAGACAGGAAAAATTAGGTTGATGGCTCAAAAAGTAGACCCTGTGACCTAGTTGTCAAAGACCTTTGTAAAAGTGTAAATAAAGTGTTCCACAGAACAAGGAAATAGATATATATTTATTTAATCTTTTCCTCTTTGTGTTTGATTTTTTTTTAAAGTCTTGCTATAATGTAATTTTATGGTAACAAAACATGAAGGTGCTTAAGTTATTTTACGAAAGAGGGAAAGTAGTACTAGCTCGTACAATCACTCAGACACAGTCTTGTGAGAATGAAGGCTGCTCAGTATCTCTTTGAAGGCGATTCCCTTTTCTGCTTAAAAATTAGCTTTTGCTTTATTACTGAAGTATTTTTCAAAATGAATCTAATACAATAAGAAAATTTGCCTCTAAATCCCCAGGAAGGAGTCATGATTTTCTCTAATTTGGTATTTTCTCTGTTAACCATTTAAAAGCACAGTGTTTCAGCTAAAATAAGTTCCATCTGTGAACCTGGCCATATGGGTGGGATTGTTGTATACAAAGCCAGACCTACACTGCCATCTGCTGTGTCAAGATTAGGTTAAAAGTCACCCACACAAATTGGACTGGAAGTATGCAAAATCTGCGTATCAAAAGCCTGTATCACTTTGCTTGTTGGGAAATTAATGCAGAGGAAAATATATGCTTGTAGCTATATATTTCAAATATTATTGGAAGCATGGGAGGCATTGTGTGTGTTTGTGTGTGTTTTAATATGACATGTTTCTGGAAGATGAAAAACGAATAAAGAACAATGTAACTAAACTTGTGTCTGCCACCAATAGTAAGAAATGAATATACCAATGTCACCGATTCTCCCTGTTTGTCTCCCTGGTCCCATTCTCCACCACTCCCACCCACACCCCATAGAAATCCCTCTCCTGAATGACAGCTTTATCACTGGGTATGCGTTTCCAAGGGCTGCTATAACAAATTACTACAAACTGAGTGGCTTAAAACAGAGATTTATGCCCTCATAGTTCTGGAGGTCAGAAGTCTGAAATTAAAGTGTCCACAGGGCCATGCTCTCTCTGAAGTCTAAAGGGAAAAATCCTTCCTTGCCTCTTCCAGCTTCTTGGTGACTCAACTAAGCCCTTTGGATTTCATACCAGGCACAATGGGTTTTTTTAATTTATTGAGAGATTTTCAGTAGCAGAGAGTCTTACGCAGATTCACATGCTACAAATCATCTGGCTACAGTGTGGAGACCAGTTTGGAGGCTGCTGGAATAGTCCCGGCAGAGAGGAGCCTGGCCCTGACCAGGGAGGAGGCAGTAGGCAAGGAGAGAGGTTGAGGATAATTTAGATTCATCCTCTTACCAACTGAAAGGGGCTTCGGTAGTTTGTCTAATTATTCTTTTACATGAAGACCCTGGGGACAGAGAGGGTTAACAGACTTAACTCCCATAGTGGTTTTCTCTCTCTCCTTCCGCTGCTCTTTCTGTATCTTTTAAGACGTTTCTCAGAATTGCCCAATTAAGACCTTCATCCCTTCACACCTGAACAACTTACTTAATTTAATTTTGCTTTTGTGTACTGTATCTGTCCTGTGGTTTCTATCAGCTGCTCCTGGAGGCAGAGAAGGCTGCTGATGAACTTGCTCTGTAGAGCAGCGCTCACAAATGAATCATGAACACTGCTCGGCAGTGCTGGCTGTGGAAGGAGGAAAAGTGAATTCCCCAAATGCAGGATGCTGGAAAACCATTCCCAGTCAGGGATTTCTGAAAATCTTTTTGAATAGCTTCAAGCAAAAAGCTGTGGAAACCAGAAAACAATAAGCCAAGGATGTAGGTATCCAAGGCTTGGCGAGGGGCTGGTCCTTTTTGCATAATATCAAAGTGAATCTGCAGAAATCCTTGAACAAAACACCGGAAAAGCCAACAGGCAGGAATCTTGAGCATTCACTGTGAAAAAGGGCCCTAGGTAATCCCGACAGCAACAGGCCTCACAGTTAAGCAATTCTGGAGCCTCTGGTTTTCACTATTAATCAGAACAATCCCCAACAGCAGATGTTTGAGAGCCTCATAAGACAGAATTTGTTGTTGGGTGCCGTCGAGTCTGTTCCGACTCACAGCGACCCCATGTGACAGAGTAGAACTGCCCCATAGAGTTTCCTGGGCTATAATCTTTCAGGGGCAGATCGCCAGCTTTTTCTCCCAAGGAACCTCTGGGTGGGTTCCAAACGCCAACCTTTCTGTTAGCAGCTGAGCACTTAACCGTTGTGCCACTAGCGCTCCTTTTTCATAGAAATTTAGCCTGAATGGTGCTCCCCGCCCCCACCTTGTCGGTCAGCTATGTTTAAGATTGATAAACTGGTGTGGTGGGCCTGCCAGCAGTCAGCTCACCTGAGCAGCCCGCGATAATGTAAGGCATAGAAAGATCTTCTCAATGGTGGGGCCTCCACCTGCATATTCCGTAAAAACTGAGTCTTCGATGGTGCTCGAAATCATTAGTTAATGCTAATTAAAACCACGAGTCCCGGGCGCTCCGAGCAGGAAAGATTGGAAGTTTCAGTCTACCCAGAAACACTCGAGAAGAAAGGCCTGGCAATCTACTTTCGAAAAATCAACCACTGAAAATCCTATGGAGCACAGTTCTACTCTGACACGCAAGGGGTCACCGTGGGTCGGAATCGTCGTCACAGCAACTGGCTTTGCCTGGCAAACTGATCTATGGTGGTAGAAATTAGAACAGTCGTTTTCTATTGAATAGCGTGGGGATTTATAGAGGAGGCACAAGAAAACTTTCTGGGCTTATAGAAACAGTCTATTATTTTTAAAAATTGTGATATATATATGTAGGTCTAACATTTGCCATTTCAATCTTTTTACGTGTCACATTAATTAATTTAGTCACATTAATTACATTTACCATGTTGTACAACCATCACCACTGTTTCCAATTTTTTCCATCACCTTTAACAGGCACTGGAGCCCTGGTGGTGCAGTGGTTAAGAGCTATGGCTGTTAACCAAAAGGTTGGCAGTTCAAATCCACCAGCTGCTCCTTGGAAACCCCATGGGGCATTTCTACTCTGTCCTATAGGGTTGCTTTGAGTCAGAATCAACTGGACGGCATCAGGTTTTGTTTTTGTGGTTTTTTTTTTTTTTTTTTTTTTTTTTTTGTTAACAGAGACTCTGTGCCCTTTAAGCAATAATTCTCCCTTTCCCCCTCTCACCTGCCCCTGGTAATCACTAATAAGCCGTGGTCTCTGTGTATTTGCTTGTTTGAAATGCTCTGGCGATCTGCTCCTGTAAAGATTACGGCCTAGAAAAACCCTAAGGGGAGGTTCTACTCTGTCACATGAGGCCACTATGAGTCAAAATCGACTCGAGAGCACCTAACAACAACAATTGTTGACGGAGGTGGTGGCATTTACTAAAACTCTTTGAATCGTACACTTAAGATCTTTGTACTTTGTGTATTTTTTACCTTAATTTTTTTTTAACGGAAAAAAATGAGTGAGCTAAAACCCTGTAAGTTATTGGGACTCAAACAGAACTTCTTTGGTAATGATATAAATTATCGCTGACATTTACATGGCGATTAGGTACTGGTATTATGCTAAGCATTTTGCATTCATTAAACTCATTTACATAATCTTCCCAACAACCCTGTAAGGTAGAGTACTGTAATTCATTCTCATTGTGTGGAGGAGGAAACTGAAGCACAGAAAACTAAGTAACTTCTCAAGGTCATATAGCTAGGAAAGCAACAGAGCTGGAATCTGAACCTAGGCAGCATGGCTCCAAAGCCAGTGCTCTTAAAAACAATGCTATGTCCTGACACAGAACAGAACACGAGGGACATGCACTTCTCCTTCCCCACAGGTGACTTGCAGATTCAGCTCCTTCAGGACTCCAGTGCCCCATCGGTGGGACAAAGAAGTGCTTTGGAGGTGCTTCCACCGGACAAGTGGCCTTGAGTTTTCAAAAAGTCAATGTAACAACAATAAAAAAAATGAAGTGACCATTCTATATGAAAGGACAATAAAGAAGCATAATAACAAGATGCAATGTGTGATCTTTGATTGGATCCTGGTTTGGTAATAAAAAGCTATGGAAGATATTCTTAGGACAAGTGGGGAAAATTAACTAGAAACTGGATATTAGATGTTATCATAAAATTGTTAATTTTCTTAGGTGTGATCATGGTGCTGTGGTTATATAGGAGAATGTCTTATTCTTTGGAGACGCATGTCGTTGTAATGTGCCAATGAGCAGGTTTTCAACTCATAATGACCCAATGTGACAGAGTAGAACTGCCCTATGGGGTTTTATAGGCTGCTGTGAGTCAGAATCGACACGATGGCAACAGGTTTTGTTTTTTTAAATCTTTACAGAGGAGCCCTGGTGGCATAGTGGTTAAGAGCTTGGCTGCTAACTGTAAGGTTAGTGGTTTGAACCGACCAGCTGTTCTGCAAGACAAAAGATGTGGCAGTCTGTTTCCGTACAGATTATGGCCTTGGAAATCAACCCTATGGGGGCAGTTCTACACTGTCCTATGGTGTCTGACTACGAGTCAGAAACAACTGAATAGCAATGGGGTTTTGTTTTTTATCTTTATGGGAGCAGATTGCCAGGTCGTTCTCCTGCGGGGCTGCTAGGTGGGTTCAAACTACCAACCTTGCAATTAGCAGCTGAGTGCTGAACCAGGGCTCATTTTGGAGACAGCAGACTATTGTTTAAGGATGAAGTGTTATAATGTCTGTAACTTACTTCCAAACGGTTAAGCAAAAAAAAAAAAAAAAAAAGAAAGAAAAGAAAAAATAGATGTGTGTTAGAGACGGAGGAAATGTAGCAAATCATTAACAACTGTTGAATCTAGGTAACATTTTCATAACGATAAAAAGTTAGAAAGAAAAGTAAAAATTTAAAAATCACACCATTCTACCTGTCAGAAATACTCCCGTTAACATGTTAGTGCGTATCCTTTAAGACTTTTTTTCTGTGCATAAATATTTCTTTAAATAAACAAACACTGGATCAAATGTAGGTTGGTACCAGTTTTTTTATTCAATCAAATAAGTCAACAAATGTTCATTTAACTACATCCTACGCAGGCCACATACAAAAATGAGTATTAATAGAGCTCTTTGAAATGTCACTGAACATTACGTGAGAGTTCAATGTATGTCATTTATTATCAACTGTAATAAAAAAAATTATATACAGAGCAGATAGATGAAAAAATTGCAAATTTGTATTAACTGCACTATAATCTATGGGCATCATGAAATATGAGTCACTCAAATGAAATTTCATTGAGTCAATTTTAATTGTTGTTGACATTTTTTACCTTTGCTGTTCATTCATTTAATATATACTCTCTACACTGTGCAATGCTAGGTACTGTGGCTACAAAGGTGAATAAAACACCAAATGTCCATCCTTCTGAAGCTCACTGTTATGGATTGAATCGTGTTCCTCCCAAAAAAATGTGTTGTAAATCCTAACCTCTATGCTTGTGGCTATAATCCCATTTGGGAATGGGTTGCTTTTGTTATGTTAATGAGGCAGAATTAGTGTAGAGTGTGTTTTGAGTCAATCTCTTTTGAGATACAAAGAGATTAAACAAGCAAGCTAGCGAGCACAGATGGGGAAAGAGAGATGCCAAGCTACAGGAAGATCGCCCAGGATCAGAAGCTCAAAGGAATTAAAGACCTTGCTCCAGAGCTGACAGAGAAAGAAAACCTCCCCCTAGAGACAGCACCCCGAATTCAGGCTTCTAGCCTCCTATATTGTAAGAAAATAAATTTGTTTGTTAAAGTCACCCACTTGTGGTATTTCTGATATAGCAGCACTAGATAACCAAGACACTCTGCCTCATTTAATGATCTTAAATTCATTACATTTCCTAATCTAGAAAAAGGTCAGGGATTGAGGAATTTGGAGGATAGGTTCCTAATCCACCCACTAGTAGATTCCAGGAGGGCTTAGTGAAGAAGTGATGTTTAAATTGAGATCTGAAAGATGAAGAGGAGTTTATTGTTGCTGTTGGGTGCCACCGAGTTGATTCCAACTCATAGGGACCCCATGTGACAGAGTAGAACTGCCCCCATAGGGTTTTCTGGGCTGTAATCCTGGGGAAGTAGATCACCAGGTTCTTCCCCTTCGCATAGCAACTAGGTGGGTTCCAAACTCCAGCATTTCACTTAGTAGCCAAATGCTTAAACGTTGCGCCACCAGGCCTCCCAACCTCATATAACACTGCTTAGGAACATGGTCTCTGCTGTCAAATTGCTTGGTAGTCATTGACCTTGAACACTTAACCTCTCTGTGCCTCAATTGCCTCATCTGTAAAATGAGGACAATGCTGTAAGGCTTAAATAATAGATAGAAGGTGCTTACAGTAGATCTATGGCTGGCTTATAGCGCTAAATTTATAGAGCACTGGTGATTGTTGCCGTTACTAAGATACACAGTATGCTATGTTTGATGCAGGGTCTCAGCAAGGAACAAGGCATGCCCAGTACCTGCCCTGGGAGTACCCACCTGCCAACCTTTTTTGTAGTAAAATAAGCCTCTCTTCCAACTATAAAATATGTTGTTAGTTGCCATTCCATTGGCTCAGACTCATAGCGACTTTATGTATAACAGAACTAAACGTTGCCCGTTTCTGCGCGGTCTTCAGAATCGGTGCGCTTGAGTCCATTATTGCGGCTGTCAATCCATCTCCTTGAGCGTCTCCTTATTTTTTGCTGACCTTCTACTTTACCAGACATGATGATGACCTTTTCCAGCGATTGGTCCCTTCTGATGAAATGCCCAAAGTAAGTGACATGAAGTCTCAACATCCTTGCTTCTGTGGAGCATTCCGGCTATACTTCCTCCAACACAGATTTGTTCATTCTTCTGGCAGTCCATGATATATTCTATATTCTTCGCCTCCAACACCACAATTCGATTAATTTCCTAAAAAGATTTATGCTTCTTCTTCCTCCGTATCTTCACCAACCTCACCTGAGATGAGGCATTTTCCCGACGGCTGTGAACTTTGGACGCTGCGATTCCCATGGCTTCTAAGCCATTCAATTCCCAGAACCAAGAGTCTGTGGCAGCTCAGCCCAAACCCCGAAACTACGCCCAGCCTGGGGCGGAGTCAAATCGGAGCAGAGCCTAATCCAAGCGAAGGCTATTGTCCTCGGAGCCCCGCCCCGGTTGAGCGCCTTCGCCAGCACGCCCTATTCTGATTGGTCGACCTTCCCAGCTCGCTGGCATCCCCGTATCCAATCGGCGTAGCGCTTATTGAGCGGCCGCGGCAACCGACGTACACTAGGGGCTTGAGCGTTCTGCAGGTAGAGCGGGAAGTGAGACCATGAATTTGGG
The DNA here is from genome assembly GCA_030035585.1 of Dugong dugon. Classification (NCBI taxonomy): domain Eukaryota; kingdom Metazoa; phylum Chordata; class Mammalia; order Sirenia; family Dugongidae; genus Dugong; species Dugong dugon. The sequence continues at coordinate 10,522,914 of CM057481.1, read as the reverse complement.
GTAAGATGGGGTGAGGAAGTTGGTTGGAAGGGGAGAGGAGGGTGAGGCTGGGTTGGACTTTGGAGTCCTTCGCGGAGAACTTTCTTGGCTGTGCAGCCCCGAGCGTCAGTGCCCGTCTCCCTGAGGTTCAGAGGGGCGAGGAGGCCGGCTTGGCCTTTACCTCCCCGGTAGCCCTCGCTTTTACCCCTTCAAACTCGCGTTGAAACTGTCAGTCATCTCCTTCGGTTCCCTCATTTCTCTCAGTAAGAGAGGGAGGAAAGGCGTGGCGGAGAGGTGGAGAGGGGATAAATGACCAAGGCAGATGGAGAGATAAAAACAGAATCCCGGGGAGAAATCTGGCCCAAGACTCTGGTTCTGCGCGACCCTGTCTTTGCAGTTTTGCTGAAAGAGTGCTAAGATTAGTTTAACGCGGTTTAAAGTGGGAGGAACCAAGGCTCCTCAAGGAATCGGTGTATTATCAGTGCCTGGTACCTAATTGTTGTTGTTAGGTGCCGTGGAGTCGATTCCGACTCATAGCGACCCTAGTTAGAGCGGAATGAAACACTGTCGGGTCCTGCGCCATCCTCTCAGTCGTTGCTGTTTTTGAGCCCATTGCTGCGGCCACTGTGTCAGCCCATCTCTTTGAGGGTCTTCCTCTTCTTCTCGACACTCTGCTTTACCAAGCATGATGTCCTTCACTGGTCCCTCCTGATAACATGTCCAAAGTACGTGAGACAGGTCTCGCCAAACTCGCTTCTAAGGAGTGTTCTGTCTGTACTTCTTCCAAGACAAATGCGTTCATTCTTCTGGAAGTCCATGGTAATTGAATTTCCCTCCTTGAGCAACACCACAAATTCCTATTCCTAATGAGACTTTTCCCAACCGTTTCTCATCCTTGACTGGCTGAGTGGATTTAATTTTGTTTCTTGGACTTCAGTTTTGTCCTGTTAATATGTATTGACATACACCTTTTCCCCTCCTCTATTAAAACAGTGAATTACCCTGTAGACTGCCATTTTTGTTTTCAGTAGGGTTTTTATTTAGAACCTTAACAGATACAGAGGTTGTGTTGGCGATGTCTGCTGTTACTTTATGCGCTTGCTTTTTACGTGCACACATAGAGTATAATAGGAGCCAAAATTTATTACAGATTTGTTATTGTTAGTAACAGAAGTGTCACTAAGGATGAATATGTATTCTTTGAAATATTCAACATAGAGGGAAACTTTATGCTCAGGCAGGTACAATGTGGGTGGCAGTGTTACAGCTCGTTTCCAAATAATGCCCCTGCGCCCTGTAGGATGAATTTTTACTCGTGAGGCCCTTATGAAACTAATCCATGGTAGATATGCCCTGCTTCTGTAACTTTGGTGAGTTTGGGCAAGAGCATGATATTTTTCCATTCTAGCATTATAAGAGTTAAATTGATGGTGTAATAACTGAATTGATTCGCTGCTTACCAATAATAAAATGAGATTTCAGGTTAAAAATAACAAATTCTAGTATTACTGCAAAGTTTCCGGAAGAATTTTCTCATTGCAGTTTTTCGTTTTATCTTGGCTTAGAAATGTTTTTAATTAAAAGACTTGATCATGTATCGTATGATCTGATATTACTAGATTCCTTATAAACTCAAAGTAACAAATCTACTTTAGAGGTCATGAGCATTTCTGGCTATTTAAGATGATGCGATTTCTTAACAATGACACAAGTTTCCTTTATCTTGCAGAGATGGTTTAAAGCTTGAAACTGAATTACTGGATGGAAAAACCAAACTAATATTGTCTCCATATGGTATGCTGTGTTACAGGATATTTAAAATGTTAAATTTTAATGTAAAATTTAGTATGTTTATATAAAATTTATACTGGTTTCACGGACCTTTTGCTTGTAATAGACCCAAACTGTATAAACTGAAACAAAGTTAAGTGATACTTTGAAAATGGCTGTATTTCCCCAAACTTGGTCAAATTTACTTTTAGCCAAGTTACATTGCATCACTACTTACTACTGTCAGTGTTTAGTTTCACAAAATTTAATCTTCCAGTATATTTCATGTGTAATATAGCCACTATATTTATACTATATTTACAAATAGCAGATATCCTTATGCCTGATGAATCATATAGGTGAAATTTACATAATTATGTTCTTTGCATATAGAGTGTATTGCTTGAGAAGATTAAATTTATAGTAAGACTGCAGTTGTTGAAGTCATTTTTAGTATTAAAGTGAATCTGATCTCAGAGAGAGTATATTTTGATAGTATTCTCATTCACATTATTTTCTTTTTCCCTGATTATAGTTTTACTTTGGAAAGATAACCAAAATAAACAAAAAATGAAATAGAAATATTTGAACCACGCTGTAAAAGTTAGAACCCTCAGTCAGGACTGAAAGTTAATATTTTGTGGAGAACATTTCTATCTTAATGTCTTCTTAAAACAATGCTAATTAAATTTTTCTTTCATGACTGCCTTCGTATAGTTTTGGTTGATAGTGATTTTTTTTTTTTCTTTTGTAGAACATAAATCAAAAATTTCTGTGAAGGTAAGCCAAATAACTTTGACCTGACCTGTTTTCAAACGTAAAATGCAGTTTCATTACAGTGCTTTGAAAATAATTCCTGGGGGTGTCAAAACATCAGGGTTTGGAATGATGGTGAGAAGTTATTGCTCCATTGCTTTCGGGCTGGTCCTTTCACAGAAATGGAATCTTACACAAATTTTCAGTTTCTAAAAGCCCTTTAGAATCTTTTTCTCCAGACCAGTGCTATCCAATAGAACGTTCTGCAGTGATAGAAATGTTCTAGAATCTGTGCAGTCCAGTATGGTAGTCACTAGCCATGTGTGGTTATTGAGCACTTGAAATGTGGCTAGAGTGATGACTTTTATTTAATTTTTAATTAATTGAAATTTAATAGTTACTGTACTGGACAGTACAGCTATAGAGATCTTTAAAAATATTCAGACTTTAAAACAAAAGTATATTTTCTTTTCATACTCAAATACCATTTCCCCACACAAAAAGGGAGTATTTGAATCACAAATTCTTACGTGCATTTAGCTTTGTCCTGTAAGAGAGCACACTTGATTTTAATGGTAATCTTCCTTTATCAGGAGCTCATTGTGCCATTTTCTACAAAATACATTGTTGCTGGTGTGCCCTCGAATGGGTTCTGACTCATAGCGACCCTATATGACAGGTTAGAACTGCCCCGTAGGATTTTCTGGGCTGAAATATTTACGGGAGCAGATTGCCAGGTCTTTTCTTCCCCGGAGCAGCTGGTGGGCTTGGACTATTGACCTTTCGAGCTTAAGCACTTTAACCACTGCACCACCAGGGCTACTTACAAAATACATTACCACTTGAAAATTTTTTAGATACCACTGCTCTTCTTCCTTATTTCTTTTCCATTTCAGGAGAAATCTCCTCTTTGCAACTCCTTTTCCTCCTATTTTTGCAGTCTTTCATTGTGTGTCTGTGGTTGGGTGATGTAACACTTTAGCACTTTTCCCTTCAACCCTGCGCCCCTGGTGGCTTTACTGTTTATTCCAGGTTTAATCAAGGTGGAGGAGTTACTTGAGTATCCAGGTCAAGCACTTGATAAACGTGTGATGATGATTAAAGTAATTCTACAGCTACCTATAAAAATTATTATTTCTTCAGTTATATACTTTGTGTGTTCCCTGAATCATAGAATATATGTCGTATATTATTTCCTGGCCCTTCCCTATTAAAATATAGCAATTAACTGCTTTTATTTGCATCACGTTAACAAATACAGTGCCCTTTTCAAGCTCCTTGATAAAGCTGATAGATGGTTGATGTCTGTCTCCCCTTTATTCTCTTTCACATGTTCGCTCCTCTTATTGATATCCCTGTGAATTTACCACAGGCGCCACGTTGGCGAGGACATTTCATCATCTGTTTCACCGTCTTAGAACCTCTGGAGAGACCCTTTCTTGTCTATAATAAAAAGAGTTATTCGTCATGGACTTTTATAGAATCATCACAAAATTGTATCAGTCTAGGGATATTTTATCCTAGAATTTTTCCAGAGTAAATAATGTGTTCTCGACTCATGTTGATCTTAAGTTATTTACTGCCTTAAGACAAATTGTTTGAGTTCATCCCTGTTGAATTTGGGACTCCAAAATACTGATGCAACCTAAGTCTCCTTTCTGTATTGATTTTTTTCTCAAGGATTTTCTCTTTTCCTTATGTATAGAGGTTGCAGCAATCCTCCTCCTTCCTTTCTGTGCTATTCACAGAAGACAAAACACCAACATCAAAAACAGAAGTACTTGTCATCTTTTTTTAATCTCCCAAGTCTCACAGGTCTACAGCTGTATGTTGACTTCTCTTTTCTGTAAGTTATTTATGACTTATCTCCACACATGCGTTTCTTTCTTTATATTGAAGTAAGCTCCTGAGTGGCTGCAAGACCCAGAGCTCTTCTACTTTCCCCTTCCTCACTGGTTGAATTACTGTTCTCTGCAAAGTGTGCTCTTTAGACACAGCACAACTGTGTCTCGTCATCAAGTTGAGCACATCTTGTGGTGAGAGCACTTTTTAATTTAGTCAGAATCTCTCTTGCATTCATCTTTAATCTGCAGTAATGAATATGAAGTATAGATGGTTACCAGCCTAATTCCTTGAGCTTATTAAAGAGGGAGAAATGAAAGATACAGATTACTCAGTGTCGTAATTTGTAAAGAGAGTGGATTCTAAAATTCTTATACTTGGTCTCACAAATTACTTGACATATAAAACATTTAAAAAGTTTTCAAAGATATTTCTACACTTGCAAATCAGTAGTGACATGCTAAGGAATTTACACAGTATTAGTGCTCAGAGGCACATTTTGTATTTAAATATGTTACTTTTCTCTTATTCTTTCTGGCCTTGGGATTCTGGCCCGTATAAGTTGTGGTCAGCCAGTATTAAACAAATGCATTCAACACTGTCTTTTAATATACAGAAAAATGTTGGTAGAATTAAAAATAGATGAAAGCAGCATACTGTATAAAAATGTTTATGACATAAAGGCCTTATCCCATTTTTAAAATTCATCTAATCCAGTAAACACTTGGGAAATTATTTGGGCTAGGGTACTTCTTTTTTAATTAACCAGCCTGAACATAATTGAATATTTGGTAGTTCAGTTTTGTGCTGCTTCTGTTCACTGTTCCTCTCTTGTATAAATCTACAAAAGTTGTCAGAACTAGGCTGAGTGTATGTTGACCTCTTGCCAGTTAAATATTTTTAGAAGACTTTTTCTGCATATTGTTTCTGATATAAATGGAATGTGACAAAATATTCTGGTGAAATTACAGCTCCAATTATTAGAATTTTGAGTAGCGTGTTTTACCATAGCTGTAGAATTCCATTATGGGTTTAGGGGTCTTGCCATTCTTGGCATTATTTAGAGACTAAAAGGAAAAAAAAAAAAATAAAGCCCAGCCACTGTTTTCTAGAAATGGAGATATCAGTAGGTAAAAACTATGCAATAAAGTGGTAGAATGAAATGAGCACTGTAGTAGGGTTATAAAAAGGAGAAAACAGTGGAAAAAGCGTCTTGTTCTGGTTTGGAGAAATTAAGGAATGCTTCATAAATGAGGTGACGTTTTAATTAGGACTTAAAAGATGAGGGAGATATTTGTAGTCAAAGAAGTAGGAAAGAGTATTGCAAGCTCAGAGAAAATAGTGGACAAAATACTGTGATAATAAAAGTATAAGTTGAATTTGAGGGGGTAGTAAGTACATCAGATAAAAGTGTTGAACATAAAGCTAAGGGGGATTTACAATCATGAAGAGTTGGAATGTGTACTCAAAAAGTTTGAACATGCTTGTTTCGTATGTAGAGAGCGATTAAAAGGTTTTTGAAAAGGGGACTGAATATGATCTGATTTATGTTTTAGGAAAGGCCCTCTGGTGGCTCTGTGAAGGCTCTGTTATCATAACAGGGAGACTAGTTAAGAGCCTATTATGGTAGTCCAGGGAGAGTCTTAGAGGCCCTGGCCCTGAACTTCTGTGGTGGCTGCAGGAATGAAGAAAAGGAGGCAGAAATGAGAGACTTTCAAAATATGTTAAGGGAATGCACTGCGCTCTTAGCAGTTTAGGTGAGATAAATTGATTAGAGAGCAGAAATGCTCAACTATTGCTGGCCCAAAAAAAAAAAAAAAAGGGGTCACTGTGATTCAAAGACAGGTGAGATCACTCAGAGCTGTGGTAGTTGGAGACTAACTGAGGTGGTAGGGCTCAGCTGTGCAAGACATGCAGCCCACAATCATTCGGTTGATCTACACAGTGGTTTTCAAAAACTATAATGAGTTGTCAGCATTTAAAAATCGGAAATTCTAATGTAAAATTTGGTGTTCTTTGTTATATTGAAGAACTGGATGATCTGGCAAATAGGCTCAGATTCCTATTTGACAGTATAGGGTGGTTCTGAGTGGTGGCTGCCTCCTTTATATGGAAAAAGTGCTCATCTTAATTCCATCCAGCCTAATCTGCAGTGGGTATTTAAATTTGCCTCCCCTCATTTAAGGAATTATATTAAACTAGTCATAGGGATGGGAGGGTAAAAAGGCATTTTAGCTAGAGATATTGGTATTGCTTGAAGTTAGGGGAGAAGTCTATCCTGGAGACACAAGGTTGGGAGTCATCAATATAATGGATAATATTTAGAGCCACAAGACTAGTAAGCCACTTGCCATTGGGTGTCAGAGTAGAACTGTGCTCTGTAGGATTTTCTTTCCTTTTTTTTTATTTTAATTTTTTCTTTATTGTGAAAATATACATAACACATCAGGCTAGCTCAGCAATTTCCACATGTACAATTCAGTGACGTTAATTACATTCTTCAGGTTGTGCAGCCATTCTCACTATCCTTTTCCTAATCATTCTACCACCATTAACATAAACTCGGTGCCCCCTAAGCACAGAATCCCCCTCCTCCCCTCCCACCCTTGATAACAACTAATCTTTGGTTTCTATATATTCACTTATTTCATATAAGTAAGAATATACAACATTTGTCCTTTTGCAGCTGACTTAGTTCACTCCACATGAGTTTTCAAGGTTCATCTATGTAGTGGTATACACCAGGACTTTATGCATAGCGTTCTGTTATGTTTATACACCACATTTGGTTTATCCATACATCTGTTGATGGACGTTTTGTTTGTTTCCACTTTCTGGCTGTTGTGAAAAGTGCTGCAGTAAACGTTGGTATACAGGCTTCTGTTTGCATTCCTGCCTTCACTTCTTGGTATATACTTAGAATTGGGATTGCTGGGCATATGATAGTTCTGTGTTCAACTTTTTGGGGAACTGTTTTCCACATTGGCTGTACCATTTTATATTCCCACCAGCAAAGGATGAGGGTTCCAGCTTCTCCAGTCTTGCCAACAACGGTTTTCCAATTTTTTGATCTTTGCTATTGTAATATGGTGAGATATTTCATTGTGGTTTTGTTTGCATCTCTAATGGCTAATGAAGGGAGCCCTGGTGGTACAACGGTTAAGCACTGAGCTGCTAACCAAAAGCTTGGCAGTTCAGACCCACCCAGAGGCTCTGTGGGAGAAAGACCTGGTGATCTGCTTCTGTAAAGACAACAGCCAAGAAAACCCTAAGGGATAGTTCTTCTCTGTCACATGGGGGCCTCTATGAGTTGGAATCAACTCAATGACACCCAGCAACAACAATGGCTAATGACTTTGAGCATCTTTTCAGGTGCTTGTGGGCCATGTGAGTATCCTCTTTGCTGAAATGTCTGTTCAAGTCCTTTGCCCATTTTTTGATTGGGTTGTCTTTGTTAAGTTGTATCCACAAGGTTTTCAGTGGCTGATTTTTTCTAGGAAGATTTCCAGGTCTTTCTTCCGAGGTGACTCTGGGTGGATTTGAGACTTTAGCCTTTAGGTTAACTGCCATGCAAGTTAATCAAGTTAACTGTTTGCACCACCCAGGGACTCCTGAGCCACAAGAATGAATGAAATAACCACGTGAATAAAGGAATTTACAGAAGAGATCCTGGGACTGAGCCCTGGGTACTCTGAGTTTAAGAAGTCTGTGAAAAGAGGAGGAGCTGGCAAAAACTGAGAAGGAGTAGTGAAGTAGAAAAGAACCAGGGTTATGGCATCCTGGTACTGCGGTAGAGAAAACATTTCAGAAGGAAAGAAGTGAGGGCAGTGGTAGTACAGTGGTAGAATTCTCACCTTCCAGACAGGAAACCTGGTTTGATTCTAGGCCAATGCACCTCATGTGCAGCCACCACCCATCTGTAAGTGGAGGCTTGCCTATTGCTGTGCTGCTGAACATGTTGCAGCGGAGCTTCCCAACTAAGATGGACCAGGAAGAAAGGCCTGGCAGCCTACTTGGGGTTGTCGTGAGTTGGGGACTGACTTGATGGCAGCTAAAAAACAACAGGTCCCGCCAACCCTACCGTCTTCCCAGCAGTCTTCTAAAAAAGAGATCTGCGGTCACATGCAGCTATTTGTTAAGTAGGATCAGAATTCGAGAATTGGTTAATGGGTTTAGCAGTGTAGAAGTTATTAGTGCTCTTGACAAGAGCAGTTTTGGTCTGTTGGTATGGATGAAAGCTTTGTTGGAATAGGCTTATGGAAGATGGGAGGAGAGAGTGGGATGAAGAATTTGAGATGGTAAAATAATAACATGTTTGTATGCAAACAAGTGTAGCAGAGATGGAAATTAGTGATGATTCAGAGGAAAGCAAAGAATTGCCAGAGAGATCCATGAGGAGGAACGAGGTTTATGGGAATATGTACGAGTTTGTATGGGTAAAGATGCTGGTGCGTAGATGAGATTTGGTTGTGGAAACTAGTTGACGTTTTCTTCTGAACGCTTCTCTGAATTTCTGAGTGAAACGTTAAAGTGTTCAGCTGAAAATGAGTACGGGAGAGAAACTATTGCTAAAAGAGTGAGAGTGTAAATGTGCTTGGGAAATGTAGTACGACTGCCGGGTCACACTAAGGACCTGTTTGATGTCCTTGGTCTTGAGTTTAAGGTGAAACCAGTTAACATCACCGTGTGTTGTTCTCCATGGGTGCAGGCACAAAGTAGGTGAAGAGTGGATTTTATTAGGGTTGTGACTTTACCAGGAACCACTGGTAGTGCAGTGGTTAAGCCCTGGACTGCTAACTGAAAGGTTGGCAGTTAGAACCCACCAGCGGCCCTGTGGGAGAAAGATTTGGCAGTCTGTTTTTGTAAAGATTTACAGCCTTTGAAACCGTGTGGGGAAGTTCTTCATTGTCCTTTAGGGCCCTTGTGAGTTGGAATCGACTTTGATGGCAGTGGGTTTAGTTTTGTTTTTTTTGTGACTACCAAGCATGCACGACATAGAGTGGCACAAATGAGAATGGAAGAGACTGTTTATTTTGGTTGATCGTGGAATTGAAGCTGGGTAAGGAGGGAAGTGGCACAAGAGGGAGGTGGTAGGATCAACAGATTGTAGATCCCAGCAGAATTAAAGAATTGTTGAAATTGAGATGAGAAGTGAGCTGGAAAAAATAGGAAGTGGTGGTCATTGTGGGGTGCTTTAAATTAATGGGTGTTAACAAGATTAGGTATAACATATCACCATGGGAATGAGTAGGTGAGGTACCATGGAGGACAAACTATAGGAGAAGAGTTCAAGGAAATGAGAGGCTAGCATATTGGAAGAACAGTCAACATGGATATGAAAATACCTGTAATTAAGACGGAGCCCTGGTGGCACAGTGGTTAAGAGCTTGGCTGCTAACCAAAAGTTTAGCAGTTTGAATCCACTAGCTGCTACTTGGAAGCCTAGTGGGGCAGATGTCCTTTGTCCTATAGGGGCTCTATGAATCAGAGTTGACTAGCCGGCAATGGGTTTGATTTTTGGTTTTAGTATAATTAAGACAGGAGTTATGTTAGAGAGAGAGATGGTGATGCCCTAAGATATTCAAGGAATGAGGCTTGGCAGCCTAGGGTCCATAGATGCCTGTAAGAAAAGAGGTGGTGTGGGGAGTGTAATCCAGTGACATGAGATTCAGAGCTGGAGTGGAATGGAGATGTCCAGCAGAAATTAGAATAAAAGTTCTTCTGTATTCTTCATTATCCTGAAATTAAATAACTTCTGATTGTTGTTGAATCTTTCAAGTGATTTACAAAGGTTAAGTTGAGTTTCTTATAAGTATATCATCTAAGCAGCAAAAAGGAAAAAAGTTTAGAAGAATGACTCATCAGAGATTATGTAAATAAAGATAATCATTGATTTTTCATGGACTGTTATAAAGAATAAGCTTCTCTTTTAACAGATGGGAAATAAGACCAAGATTGCAAAATATCCTCTAAAAACAAAACAAACTGGACACATTCTAAAATCCACACAAAATACTTGTGTCAGGAGTGAAAAACGTTTGCAAAAGAGAATTGGTTCAGAAACTTCACTGGCAAAAGGTGAAAAAAATAAAACGAGTTTTTCACCCACTAAGGATTTATGCAAGCAGTATGAGGATAATGACTGTCTTCATATCCAAAAAGGGATTTCACCTGCGACTCCTAATATGCAGAAGACTAGAAACACCATAACTACATCTGCAGCTAAACAGAAGCCTTGCAGAAACCACATCGCAGCTGAAAATATGAAGAGCAATTTGGTGTGTCTAACACAAGACCAACTACAACAGATCTTGATGACTGTGAACCAAGGAAATAGACCTATTTCTCTGACTGAGAATGAAACAGAGGAAACAAGTAAGATTTTTCTTAAGTTTTTTAAAATTTGTCTTTATTTTTTCCCATACAAAAATTTATACATACATTGTTATGTGACTCTAATTGCTCTCCCCATGCTGTGACAGCACACTCCTCCTTTCCACCTCTGATTTCCCATGTCCATTCAACCAGCTCCTAACCTTCACTGCCTTCCCATCTCACCTCTGAACAGAAGCTGCCCTTTTAGTCTCTTGTATCTACTTGAGCTAAGAGGCACATTCCTCACGAGTATCACTTTATGTCCCACGGTCCAGTCCAATCCCTGTCTGAAGAGTTGGCCTCAGAAATTGTTTTAGTTCTGGGCTGATAGAGAATCCAGGGGCCATGCTTTCTGGGGTTCCTCCAGTCTTAGACCATTAAGTCTGGTCTTTTTACTAGAATTTGAGTTCTGCACCCCACCTTTCTCCTGCTCCATCTGGGACTCTCTGTTGTGTTCCCTGTCAGGGCAGTCATTGGTGGTAGCCGGGCACCATCTAGTTCTAGTCTCAGGCCAATGAAGTCTCTGGTTTATGTGGCCCTTTCTGTCTCTTGGGCTACTACTTTCCTTGCGTCTTTGGTGTTCTTCATCCTCCTTTACTCCAGGTGGTTGGGACCAATTGATGCATCCTAGATGGCCGCTTGCAAGCTTTTATGACCCCAGATGCCACTCACCAAAGTAGGATGCAGAACATTTTCTTAATAAGCTTTGTGATGCCAGTTGACCTAGATGTCTCCTGAAAGCATGGCCCCCAGACCCCCACCCTTGCTACTCTGTCCCTCAAAGTGTTTGATCATATTCAGGAAACTTCCTGGCTTTGGTTTAGTCCAGTTGTGCTGACTTTCCCTGTAGTGTGTGCTGTCCTTCCCTTCACCTAAGGTAATTCTTATATACTATCTAGTTAGTAAATAACCGTCACCCTCCCTCCCCACCCTCATAACCATCAAAGAATGTTTTCTTCTGTGTTTAAACCTTTTCTTCAGTTCTTATAGTAGTGGTTTTATACAATATTTGTCCTTCTGTGACTGACTGAATTCGCTCAGTATAATGACCTCCAGCTTCCTCCACGTGGTAGAATGTTTCACGGCTTCATCATTGTTCTTTATGGATGCGTAGTATTCCATTGTGTGGATATACCATAATTTGTTTACCATTCGTCCGTTGATGGGCACCTAGGTTGTTTCCATCTTTTTGCTATTGTGAACAGTGCTGCAGTGAACATGGATGTTCATATATCTATTCATGTGATCTGAAGTTTTCATGAACATTAATTTTTTCAGATTCATGACGTCATAACTTTGCCTCTTAAATTCTTATTTGATAATCTTTTAAAATAATCATTCTTTTATAGGACATTTTCTGATACGCAAAATTACTTTTATAGTTATAATATGTCACATTATAAGTTTAATTCTCAGAATATTATTCTCGTGCATTATAGACTTAAGAATTAAGCCCAGTTTCTGTGGAGTCCAGAAAGGATGGTACTACAAAAAGCTATTTTATTTGTTTTAGATTTCATTTTCCACAATTATTTTAAATGTAATGCTCTAAAAAAAATTGTGTTGGTAGTGAAGATTAAGGAAACCTTAATATGGAGATTTGACTTGAGTTGCTAAAAGCATTGCTTTTCTGGCCCCTGCATTTAGCTTTTCCTGACCCCTGAAGCTATGCTAAGGATTGGCAATACTATCTTTTTAACTAATGTAAAACAGACTTGGAAAGAAAAGCAGAGTATTAATATGCTTTCTGTTTCATAAGTCAAGGCGTTGTATTATGTTTTTAAAAGCCTTCTATTATCAGCTTTGAGCTAAGGGATTATTAATATGAAGGTAATAGAAATACCAAAATTTTATTAGGCAATAATGAAATTATAAGTTGTCTCGATAGAGAGGCCTCATAACTGGTTGGGGGCCAAGAAGCTCCTGTACACTTCCCAGGGTGCTCAAGATGGAATCATTTACCCTTTCTTGGTCTAGATTTTGCTTAGTAAAATGAGGGAGCTGAATTTCGTCTTTAAGACTAGAATTTTAGCTTACCAAAAACAAACATCTGTGGCTGTCCATAGCGACTCTATAGGACAGAGTAGAACTACCCCCATAGGGTTTCCAAGAAGCGGCTGGTACATTCAAACTGCTGACCTTTTGGTAAGAGCCATAGCTCTTTACCACTACACCAACAGGGCTTAGGGGAGAAAAAAGAAAGTAAAAACTTATTTGGCATAATAAGTGATAATATTAACAAAGTTAAAAGTAAAATTTGCCTAATCATATAATGACCTGCATATTAGATATACTGTCTTCATTGGGAGAGCTAACACTTTCAGAAGTTATTAGAACAGTTTTGAGTTAAACATACGAGCTCTCTGTAAAATGTTTGGTATAGATATTATAGCTGGGCATAGAGGCAACAGTCCATAGTAAAGTCTTCCATGATTTCACACCTAAATAAGAAAAATAAGGACAGGATAATAAGTTTTTTATAAAGCTGTTTACATTTATTTCCCTTTAAGTTGTTATATATTTGTGTTATAATTCATAATATTTGTAAAAACTATGTTGGCAAGAGTAAATGGAGGTTTTTTTTTTTTTTTTTCGTGCATTAGGTGAAAGTTTACAGAGAAAATTATATTCCCATTTGATAGTTTGTACATAAAGTGTTTCATGGCTTTGGCATTCATTCCCAAAATTTGTGTTAACACTCTCCCCATTTCCGCCCTGGGTTCCCTGTTTCCTTTCGTCCTAATTTTCTACCCCTTTCAGCCTTCTTATCTTTGCTTTTGGGTAAATGTTGCTCTTTTGTTCTCGTGTAATTTGTTGTTCTAAGGAGCACATTCCTCTCAGGTGTTATCATTTATTTTATGGGCTTGGCTGTTGTTTGGCTGGAAGGTGGTTGCTGGGAATGTCTTCTGTTCCAGGTCTGAAGGATATCTTAGGGCCACAGTCTCTGTCAGACCATTAAGTCTGGTATTTTTGGTGAATTTGATTTTTTGCTCTACGTTTTTCTCCCGCTCTGTCCGGGACCCTGTGTTGTGATCCCAGTCAGAGTCATTGGTAATGGTAGCTAGGTACCATCTAGTTCTTCTGGTCTCAGGGTCATGTAGGCTGTGGTTCATGTGGCCCATTAGTCCTTTGGACTAATTGTTCCCTTGAGTCTTTGGTTTTCTTCACTCTTCTTTGCTCTGGACTGGAAGAGACCAGTAGTTGTATCTTAGATGGCTACTCATAAGCTTTTAAGACTCCAGACACTACCAACAAAATAGGGTGTAGAACATTGTCTTTATGAACCCTGTTGTGCCAGTTGATGTAGATATCCCCTGGGTTTATGTACCTTTGCCTTCAAGCCTAGGAACTTCATTCTAGATGTTTGGTTATGTCTAAGAGGTTTGTTTCCCTGACTATGCCACTTACGTGCTCTGTTGTCTATGTTAATATATGAGGAGTACCTGCAGTCATGTATTTAGAAATATCCGCCACCAAAACTGTATTTACTGGTGGGGGTGCTCCCTTACACCCCCCATCCCCCGCCTCTTGGCATACGTATCTGTATGTATCCATTTGTAAATTACTGTTAAAACTGTTGTTGCAACATGAATAGACATATGCACACCCATGCTCATGGCAGCATTGTTCACAATAGCAAAAAGATGGAAACAACCTGGATGCCCATCAACAGATGAATGGATAAACAAACTGGTACATACACACAATGGGGTATTACACAATGATAAAGAACAATAATGAGTCTGCGAAGCATCTCGTAACATGGATGAAACTGGGGGACATTATGCTGAGTGAAATAAGTCAATCACAAGAAGACAAATATTGTATGAGACCACTACTGTAAAAACTCATGGAAAGGTTTGCACACAAATAGAAACAGTCTTTGATGGTTACAAGGGATGGGAGGGGTGGGAAGGGGAAATACTAAATAGGCAATAGGTAAGTGGTAACTTTGGTGAAGGATAAGACAGTACACTGTACTGGGGAAGCCAGCACAACTTGTACAGGGAAAGGTTATGGAAGCTCCATAGACGCATCCAAACTCCCTGAGGGACCGAATTGCTGAGCTGAGGGCTTTGGGGACCATGGTCTCAGGGAACATCTAACTCAATTGGCATAACATAGTTTATAAAGAAAATGTTCTACATTCTACCTTGGTGAGTAGCAATCTGGGGTCTTAAAAGCCTGTGAGCAGCCATGTAAGATATTCCACTGGTCTCACCCCTTCGAGAGCATGGGAGAATGAAGAAAACAGGATATAAGGGAAAGATATAGTCCAGAGGACTAAGGGACCACAAGTACCACAGCTTCCAGCAAACTGAGTCCAGTACAACTAGATGGTGCCCGGCTACCACCACTGCCTGCTCTGACAGGGATCACAACACAGGGCCCTGGACAGAGCTGGAGAAAAATGTAGAACAAAATTCTAACTCACAAAAAAAGACCAGACTTACTGGCCTGACAGAGACTGGAGAAACCCCAAGAGTATGGCTCCCGGACGCCCTTTTAGCTCAGTAATGAAGGCACTCCTGAGGTTTACCCTTCAGCCGAAGATTAGACAGCCCCATAAAACAAAACAAGACTAATGGGGCACAGCAGCCCAGGGGAAAGGACTAGAAAGCAGGAAAGCTGGTAATAGGGAACCCAAAGGTGAGAAGGGAGAGTGTTGACATGTCGTGAGGTTATTAACCAGTGTCATAAACAGTATGTGTACTGTTTAATGAGAAACTATTTGTTCTGTAAACCTTCATATAAAGTACAATTAAAAAAAAAAAAACTATTGTTGCAGGATTGTGTGTGTTACAGTAGTTACTGTAGTTGCCCTTTATTCCTGTGTTCTTTCCAGAGTCCTCTCTTACCTTGGCCTTGTTGTGCGGACTCCTCCCATGTTGTATATTGCCTTTCCCTTCACCAAGATTAACACGGTCTGCTATCTCTTTGGTTAATTTTCACTCCCTCTTTCTTCCATCCCTGGTAACCATCAAAGTATTTTTTCCCCCTCTGTGTGTAAACCTTTTGTTGTTACTTTATAGTAGTGCTCTCACAATATTTGCCCTTTTGTGATTAACTGACTTCATTCAGCTTAATGTCCTTCTAATTCATCCATGTTATAAGGTGTTTTGTGGAGTTATCATTGTTCTTCATTGTTGTGAAGTATTCCACTGTGTGTACGTACCACAGTTTGTTAATCCATTTATCTGCTGATGATCACTTAGGTTGTTTCCACCTTTTTGTTATGGTGAATAGTGCAGCAATGAACATGGATGTGCATATGTCTGTTCATGTCATGGCTGTTATTTCTTTAGGATATATACCGAGGAGTGGGATTGCTGGACATATGGTATTTCTCTTTCTAGCTTTTTGAGGAGGCGCTATACCTTTTTCCATAGTGGTTGTACCATTTTACATTCCCACCAGCAGTGTTTAAGAATTCCAGTCTCACCACAACCTCACCAACGTTTGTTATTTTCTGTTTTTTTTGATTAGTGCCAGTAATATCGTGATGAGATGGTATCTCATTGTAGTTTGGATTTGCGTCTCTCTGTTGCTAATGTTGCAAGCATTTCTTCATATGTTTGTTAACACCCTGGATGTCTTCTTCGGTGAAGTGTCTTTTCATATTCTTTGCCCATTTTTGAATTGGATTATTTGTCTTTTTGTTGTCGGGGTGTTGATGTTTTCTATAAATGTTAGACATTAGTCCCTTGTCAGATATGTCAAAGCCAAAAGTTTTATCCAATCTGTAGATTCTGTTTTTACTCTTTTGGAGAAGTCTTCTGTTGAGCATAAGTGTTTAACTTTTAGGAAGTCCCGTTTAATTAGTTCATCTTCTGCTGTGTGTATGTTTTTAGTTATGTTTGATATTCTATTTATGCCATATATTAGGGCGCCTAGTGTTGTCCCTATTTTTTCCTCCATGATCTTTATAGTTTTAGATTTTACATTTAGGTCATCCATTTTGAGTTAGTTTTTGTGTATGATGTGAGGTATGGGTCCTGTTTCATTTTTCTACAGATGGATATCCAGTTTTGCCAGAGACATTTGTTGAAGAGATTCTCTCTCCCCCATTTAATAGATTTTGGTCTTTGTTGAAGATCAGCTATCCTGAAGTGGATGGAGTTACGTCTGGGTTCTCAATTCTGTGTGTCTATTGTACCAGTACCAGGCTGTTTTGACTACTGTGGCTGTATAGTAGGTTCTGAGGTCAGTAGTGAGAGGCCTTCTACTTTGTTGTTCTTTAATAATGCCTCTTTCTTCTCCGTGTAAAGCTAGCGATAAGTTTTTCCATCTCTTTGAAGAATGCTGTTGGGATTTGGATTGGGATTGCATTGTCTCTATTGCTTTGTGTAGTATTGACATTTTCACAATGTTAAGTTTTCTATCCAAGAGCATGGTATGTTTTTCTGTTTATGTAGGTCTCTTTTGGTTTCTTGCAGTAGTGTTTTCTAGTTTTCTGTGTATAAGACTTTTACATCCATGGTTAGATTTATTCCTAAGTATTTTATCATTTTGGTGACTATTGTGAGTGGTATTGCTTTCCTGATTTCCTTTTCAGAGTTCTCTTTGTTGACGTGTAGAGGAATCCAACTAATTTTTCTATGTTGATATTTTATCTTGCCACGTTGCTGAATCCTGGTGTTAGTTACAGTAGCTTTCTTGTAGAATCTTTAGGATTTTCAATGTATAGGATCATATCATCTACAAATAGGGATAGTTTTACCTCTTCCTTAGTATTTTGGATGCCATTTATTTCCTTTTCTTGTCTTATTACTCTTGCTAGGACTTCCAATACAGTGTTGAATAAGAGTAATGATAAAGGGGATCCTTGTCTGGTTCCTGTTCTCCAGGGCAATGCTTTCAGACTCTCTCTGTTGAGAATAATGTTGGCTGTTGGGCTTTAAAATGCCTTTTCTGCGTCAATTGAGATGATCGTGATTATTTCCTTTGCTTATTTATGTGGTGGATTACGTTAATCGATTTTCTAATGTTGAGCCATGCTTGCATGCCTGGTATGAATCCTGCTTGGTCACGATATAGTATTTTTTTGATATGTTGTTGAGTTCTGTGGGCTAGGATTCTGTTGAAAATTTTTGTGTGTGTATTCATGAGGGATATTGGTCTGTAGTTTTCTTTTTTAGTGATGTCTTTGCCTGGCTTTAGTATCAGGGTTATGCTGGCTTCATAGGATGAATTTGGGAGCATTCCTTCCTCTTCTATGTTCTGGAATAGTTTGAGTAAAATTGGTGTCAACTCTTCTCTGAATGTTTGGAGAATTCTCCAGTGAAGCCTTCTGGGCCAGGGCTTTTTTTTTTTTTTTTTTTTTAAATAACCCCTTCAGTTTCTTCTTTTGTAATGAGTCTGTTCAGATTTTCTAGTTCAGTTTGTGTTAGTTTAGGTAGGTAGTGTCTTTCTAGGAAATTTGTCCATTTCCTCTAGGTTTTTAAATTTTTCGGAGTATATTTTTCATAGTATTCTGTTATGATCATTTTATTTCAGTATATTCTGTCATAATGTCACCCATCTCATTTCTTATTTGGGTTATTTGCTGCTTCTCCTGTTTTGTCAGTTTGGCCAGTGGTTTGACTATTTTATCAATCCTTTCAAAGAACCAGCTTTTAGTCTTATTGATACTTTCGTTTTTCTGTTCTCTGTTTCATTTCTTTCTGCCCTAATTTTTATTATTTCATTTCTTCTGGTCACTGTGGGCTTCTTTTGCTGCTGTCTTTCTAATTGTTCAAGTTGTAGGGTTATTGTTTTCGTTTTTGCCCTTTCTTTTTTGATTTAAATTGACCTCTGAGCTCTGTTCTTGCTGTGTTCCAAAGGTTTTGGTTTGTTGTGTTTTCATTCTTCTTTGATTCTAGTAAAGTTTTAATTCCATTTTGATTTATTTTATTACTCAGTAGTTCTTAAGTTGGGTGTTATTTAGTTTCCATGTTATTAGATTTTTTTTCACTTGCTCTTCCTGTTATTGATGTCTGCTTTTGTAGCATTGTGATCAGAGAATTTGTTGCGCCTTGTTTTGTGACCTAATATATGGTCTTTTTCTGGAGAATGATCCATAAGCATTAGAGAAGAATGTGTACTTTGCTGTTATTGGATGAAATGTTCTGTGTATATCTATGAGATTGAGTTGGTTGATTGTGTTATTTAGATCTTCTGTGTCTTTGTTGGGAGCCCTGGTGGCACAGTGGTTAAGAGCTGGGCTGCTAACCAAAAGGCTGGCAGTTGGAATCCACCAGCCACTCCTTGGACACCCTATCGGGCAGGTCTGCTCTGCCCTATAGGGTCGATATGAGTTGGAATCAACTTGATGGCAACGGGGTTTTTTTTTTGTTTTTTTTTTTTTTTTTGGTGTTTTTGTCGAGTTTCCTTCTAGTTCTGTCCTTCACCAAAAATGGTTTGTTAAAGTCTCCTACTGTTTTTGTGGAACTGTCAGTTTCTCTTTTCAGTGCTGTTAAAGTTTGTTTTATGTATTTTGGAGCTCTGTCATTGGATGTGTATATGTTTATTATGGTTATATCCTCTTGGTAGATTAACCCTTTAATCATCATTTAGTGTCTTTCCTTGTCTTTTATGGTGGATTTTGCCTTAGAGCCTATTTTGTCACAGATTAATATTGCCAGTCCTGCTCTTTTTTGATCGTTGTTTGCTTGATACATCTTTTTTCCATTCTTTAAGTTTTAGTTTATTTATATCTTAGTGTCTAAGATGTGTTTCTTGCAGACAGCATATTGGTGGGTCGTGTTTTTTTAATCCATTCTGCCACTCTCTGTTGCTTTACTGGTGCATTTAGGCCATTTACATTCAGTGTGATTATCAACAGGTATGAGTTTGTTGCTGTCATTTAGTCACGCTTTTTTTGTTGTGTTGATGATTTCTTCATTCCACTTAATTTTCTGTGCTGAGGTTTTTTTTGTTTTTTTTTTTTTCCTCGTCTTTTCATTTCCTTCATTGTTGTTGGTTTTGTGTATACTAAGTCTCTATGATTTTCTTGTTTTATATTTTGGTGAGTAGGATTGTTAGCTTTCTTTGAGCTTATCCTAAAATTTACCTTTATCTTGGTAAGTTTGAAACAGTAATTTATTTCTTGATAACACCTTGACTACTTCTACATATGGAAGTTCTAAACTTATACCTTTTATTCCCCCTTTATGTTTTAAAGTGGTTGCATGTTACTGATTGACCTCTCTGGTTCCGTTTTTCATCTTTTAGCTTTATTTTATCTTTGAGAGTTCTTTATCTGAGTTGATATCGTATGTTGTCATGTGTTTTAATCTCAGGTTGTTTTCTGGTGTTAATTTTCCGTCTGAAGGACTCCCTGTAACATTTCTTGTAGAATTGGTCTGGTTTTTTTTTACAAATTTCCTTAATTTACGTTTATCTGGAAATGTCATAAGTTCATCATTGTATTTGAGGGATAATTTTGCCGTAGTATATAATTCTTGGTTGGCAGATTTTTTCTTTCAAGGTTTTACATATGTCATCCCTTTGCCTTCTTGCCTGCATGATTTCTGCTGAGTGATCAGAGCTTAGTCTTATCCATGCCCCTTTCAAGGTGATCTTTTGTTATTCCCAGGCTGCTTTCAAGATTCTTTGTCTTTTGTTTTTGAGAGTTCGATTATGATTTGTCTTGGTGTTCTTTTGGGTTTGTTGTGCTTCTTAGATGGTTATCTTCTTGTCTTTCATGATATTAGGGAAGTTTTCTGTTAGCAAATCTTCAGGAACTTTCTCTGTGCTTTTTGTTGACTCTTCCCTTTCTGATATTCCGATCACACTGTTGTCCTACTTAACCCTTAGCCTTTCTTCATTCTTTTTTATGATTGTTCCGTAAACAGATTAGCATCATGGGATTTGTCTTCTGTTCTGCTGATCCTGTCTGTTGTTTTAGTTCTACTCCTATGACTTTCCACTGAGTTGTCTATTTCTGAAATTTTTTTGCTAAACTTCTGGATTTCTAGTTGCTGTTTTTGTATGGTTTCCAATTATCTATTTATTTTGTGATTTTGTTCTTGTATTGTTTTCCTGAATTCTTCAGGTGTTTTGTTTGTGCTTCGTTTGGTTTTGTCTGTGTTTTCCATAGTTTTGTCTGTGTTTTCCTTGATTCCTTTGAGGACCCTTTACATAGATCTTTTGAATTCCTTATCAGGAAGCTCTGTTACCTTTTCTTCCTCAAGGAAGTTTTTCTGGTTCTTTATTTTGGTCACTTGCTGGGGTCATCTTGCCCTGTTTCTTTAGGTAGTTTGCTATTGTCTGTTGTCTCTGGGACATTAAGGGGTTATTGAATTTGTTTTTAATTGTATAATTGTTTGCTGGGTCCTGTTTTCTGTTTTGTTTTGCTGATCCCTGGTAGGCATGGCTGGCATGGTGCTCTGGTTGCTGTACTGGCTGTGCTGGATCTCTCCCTACCTGTGTCTGGGTGAGTGAGGTGGTATGTAGGTGCGGGAGTGTGGATCTCTGTTTACTGGTCTTGCTGTGTGGCTGAGGGTGGGTTGGTTGGGCTTTGGCCTCCATCTGTTTTTGGTTCCATGGCACAGGACCCAGGGAGTGTGCTCTCCATGCAGGTAGAGTGGCTGATGCGGTGTTTGTCGTGGGCAGGTGGGGGTGTCATTGTCACCTCTTACTGTCTGGGAAGGGGGAGCTGTGGGTGATAGAGGGGGACAGTGGGCAGACGTGCACAGTCACTCTACCTCTGCCGCCTCCTTTGCAGAGAGGGAGGAAGCGGAGAAAGGAAGGAAGGAACAAACAACAGGCAGATGCTCGCTCAGGTGCTCCACATCCACCTGTCTGTGGGCAAGGAGAGCAAGGAAGGTACAGCATGCAGATGTGTACACACTGGCTCTGCCTCCATCCCTCCCTAGGCAGTAGGAGGGAGGAAGGGGGCTGTGGAGGGACATGTGCAGTTGCGGCTCCTCTGCCCCTTGGGCCGGTTAAGGAAGGAGTTGCACCTGGCAGATGTGCGCGCAGTGGCTGTGCCTCTGCCTCACACCAGGTAGTGGGAGAGAGGAAAGGGGCTTCGGGGGTATGCGTGCGCAGTTATGGCTTCTCTGTCCCTATCTGGGTGGGTTAAAGGAGGGAGTGGCTCCTGGCAGATGTGCGCGCAGTGGCACAGACTCCACCTCTCACCATGTGGGGGAAGGGAGATGAGGCGGCAGAGGGCTGTCTTGCTGCCACTGCCCCCGCACTGGACCCTTGTAGTGTAAGTGGCAGGAGGTTGCGCATACAAAGGCATGCCTAGTCTCACTTACTGAGTGGGCAAGGGGGCAGAGTGGATGGGAATCACTGGGGTAGAGGGAAGAGGATAGGCTCATTATTACCTGTTAGGCTGGGCGGTCGGGGTGTGGGATCCTCTACTGCCTCCAATGAGGAGGATGGGGTAAGGAGGAGTGTGTCCCTCCAGTTAGGACACGAGTGCCAGGGCACCTTGTGTCCACTGCAGCAAGCTGGGCCTGTTTTCTTGAGTGCAAGGAGTCGGGTTTGCCCGGGGGCTGTTTGTGTGAGAGACCTCTTGCCAACGCTCTGCAGGTCCACCGCCTTGTGCGTACCACTCATCCCTGAGGTCAGGAGCTACTGCTCCTGAGTATCTCCGGTTCTGGATCCTGGCTCCCTCTCTGTCTCTGCTTCTTTCCGTGTAGAGTTTCTGTGTTTGTTTAGGGAAAGTCATGTAGTTTGGCTTGCTGTTTTCTTCACCGTGGGTCACTGCTGGCTTTGTCTTAAGATGGCTGCCTTGCAAGGGCAGGGATGGCTGGCTGAGCTGCTCCATTCTGTGTTACTCTCCTCATTTGC
This sequence comes from Dugong dugon, assembly GCA_030035585.1. Lineage (NCBI taxonomy): Eukaryota > Metazoa > Chordata > Mammalia > Sirenia > Dugongidae > Dugong > Dugong dugon. Next base: position 10,500,408 of record CM057481.1, on the reverse strand, counting down.
TGCTTTCATTCACTTTTCCCTTCCAGTTGGTGTTTGGTTCAGTTCTTTTTCGATGTTCAGGGTTCCCAGGTTGTTAATCTGCTTCTGTGTCTCTTGTTTTTTTGGTCTTTGGTGCAGGAGGACGTTATGGTGCCTGTGACTAAGCTGCTGTCTTGGCTCCGCCTCTCCAGAGGTTTATTTTCATTGTTGTTTGTTTTCTTGTTTGATAAAAGAAGTCGTATGGCAATGAGCAAGTCATTTAACCTCTTGGCCTTAGTTTTGTTTTAACTTCTTTTTTGTTATTATCGTAAAAAAATATATAACCCAACATTTGGCGATTTAGCATTGTTCATATGTATAACTTAGTAACACCAGTTACATTAATCATGTTGTGCAACCATCAGCAGTATCCATTGTCAACTTCTCCATCACCCTCAACAGAAACTCATTGATTCCTAACCACTGATTCCCCCTTTCCCCCTCCGTTTCACCCCTGGTGATCACCAGTAAACTTTGGTTTCTATGCATTTACTTATTCTAGATCATTCCTATATTGAGATCATACAATATTTGTCCTTTTGTGATTGACTTCACTCAGCACGATGTTTTCAGGTCTCATCCATGTTGTAGCAGGTATCAGGACTTCATTTCTCTTCATGGCTGAGTGGTATTCTTTTGTATATATACACCACATTCTGTTTATTCATTCCTCTGTTGGTGGACATTCCGGTTTTTCCACCTTTTGACGATTGTGTGTAGTGCTGCAGTGAGTATTGGTGTCCATGTGTCTGTCACTGCCTCGCGTGTACACAGGTGGACGTAGAGTTGCTAGGTCGTATGGTAGTTCTGTGGTAAACTTTTTGATGGACCGCCAAAATGTTTTCCACAGTGGCTGTACCATTTGCATTCTCACTAGTAGTGGATAAGGGTTCCAGTTCTCCACATCCTCGCTAACGTTTGTTGTTTTTTCTTAGCCATTCTGGTGGGGGTGAAGTGGTGTCTCACTGTAGTTTTGATTTGTGTGTCCCTGATAGGGTCACTGTGAGTCAAAACCGACTCCATGGCAACTGACAACCACAGCAGCAGTGGCTAATAATGTTGCTTGTCGGCCATTTGTGTAACTTTGGTGAAATGGCTATTCAGATCCTTTGCCCATTTTTTAATTGGAGTATTTGTCCTTTTGTTGTTAAGTTGTCAGAGTTCTTTTTAAATTCTGCATGTGAAACACTTATCAGCTGTGTGGTTCCCCCAAATTTTCTCTCAGTCTGTACATTGTCTTGGTTTCCTTTTTTTGACAAAAGAGAGTCCTAATACTCACCTTAAGGATTGTTATGAAAGTTAAATTAGATCATGTATGAGACAGTGTTTTTTAAACTGTATAGGAGTATGCCAAGATAAGGTATTGTAGTTGATATAATTTATTGTTAATTTTAAGGAGCCCTGGTGGCACAATGGTTAAGTACTCGTCTGCTAACCCAAAGGTCGGCGATTTGAACCCATCAGCAGCTGTGTAGGAGTAAAGGCCTGGCGATCCACTCCTGTATAGATTACAGCCTGAGAAACCCTGTAGGGAAATTCTACTCTGTCCCATGGGGCCGCTATGAGTCAGAATCAACTTGCTGGCATACAACAAGAACAACCACAGTGTTAATTTTAAAACATGCATTTTACCACCTCCTAGGTCAGTACAGTCTACATTTCAACAGTATTCCTAATCAGCCAGAGGACGAGAACATAATGGGACTACTCCAGAAAACTGAGGCTGTTTCATCTGTCTCAGATGAAAATAAATCTGTTTTAAATAAAAAGCAGGAGACATCTAAGCAGCTTGAGCAGAAAATTGCTACGTATGTAACTCATGTCTGTTATTGTTATCTTGGGGATGATATGACTTTACTTTTCCTTTACTGCATGTGAAATATTTACTCTGAAGACTTAGAGCCATTTAAAAGTTTACTAACTTTTATGGAGTAAGTTGTGTTAAAATGTATAATGATAAGGTTTCTTTTTCTTTTTTTATTATTGCCTTAGAGAGACTGTATGGAAACCAGGTGACATATTCAGTACTCTCGGGGAAAGAGAACGTGATAGAAGTTTGTTGGAAGCAAAGAAAGCCCAGTGGAGGAAGGAGCTAGGTAGGTAGTTTTTAAAGCTTACAGTATAGTTTTATTGGCTTAAAAAGTATATATTGAGCATGAAGTATGTTTTTCAGTATGGTACTATCAAAAATCTTGTTTTATAACATCTGACATCTAGAATAGTTCTCTACAAACACGTAAGAAACTTTGTAGCTGCCAATTGCCTTTTGTTTGGTACTCTGCAGTGTGCACCAGAAGCTAGGGGTGAGCCCATAGCTCAAACAAATTAACTTTTCTGATTTCCTGAGAATCCTTTTTCATATTTTTCCATTACATAAATCCTGTGGGTTTAAAGGCAGTTTTATTAACAAATAACTGATTTCGTTTTTTTAAATGATCAAAAGTTCTAATCAAGAGTTTCTAACCAGTATATCACTCAGTATGTTCTAGACAGAAACAAGCACTGCTTTTTGTTAGTCTGTGGACCTTAACACGGAAAAATGTAATTTCTGTTAGGGTCTTGAAATATTGGTAACAAGAAACTCCCATTACTTCTTGGACTAGAAGTAGGGTCCAGTAATCAGTTTGGAAAATGTACATAGTAACTGTTTTACTTCTTAGGAATACTGAACCAAAGCCAACCATTGCCGTCGAGTTGATTCCGATTTATAGTGGCCCTATAGAACAGAGTAGAACTGCTCCATAGGGTTTCCAAGGAGCAGCTGGTGGATTTGAACTGCTGACCTTTTGGTTAGTAGCCGAGCTGTTAATCACTGCGCCCCCAGGGCCCCCCTCTTAGGAATAGCTGTACTAAAAGCATGAAGATGGACATCACCCTCCACTCACCTGGTAAGGTGTATGAGGCAGTCAGTAAACCTGCTGGGACAGGTAATTTAGAAAAAGAAATAAGCAGCAGAAATAGGGAGTGAATTTATATTGGAAGTGAAGGTATGAAAAGAAGAATAAAGAAATTTAAAAGTACAGTAGGAATATCAGAAGGTTTAGGGGGTGTGATGTGTACTTATATCACAGTTTCAGCTTTAAATATTTCTGGACTAAATATTTTCTTTCAACACAAATGCAGCTTATCAAAACACCATTCCAAACTCACTTGAAATATTTTATGCTTTAATTATTATCTCAGAAAGCAATTAACTTTTAAAAAAAAAAAACTTGATCCTTTTAGAAAAGTACATCTCACTTTGTCTAAATCATGTTTTTATTAATTTTCCTGGAATTAAATTTACACATCTCTGACTTTTATATTTCCTTTGAAGAACTATTGAGGATTTTGGATTTATTTGTTACTGTATCTGTTAGACACAAGATTTTGTTTTGTTACTTTTCAGCGGTTATGAATAATAATGATTAAATGTTTTTTAAATATTTACTTTATGCTAGACCCTACACTGAAGTAGGTACTGTTATTACCCCAGTTTCATAGAGGAAGAAACTGAAGTTTAGAGGGGTTAACAGCAATTTGCCCATAGCTAAAAATAGTTGAACTTGTTAGGATTTTCTGACTCCAGAGCCCTAGCTTTTAATTCTCTTTATAATAACTGAATGACCGTAACAAGAACATAGAATAATTAGCATAATATGAAATAAGTTATTCTGACCAAACTTTCTCCTTACTGATATTTGTGGTAATAAACAAAACAAACACTTTTGTATCCATTTGTGCTGTGTTTAAGTTTGGTTCTGATTGTTTTCTTTTACTCCATATCCCTTAAAATTCCCTCTCTGTCTTGTGGTTAATCTCCCTGGAAAACAATTTTGATTAGATCTTTGTTGGAATCTGCACTCTTTAATGAAGGTCATGATTCGCTTATGTAATTTTTTTTTTTACAGTTTTTGTACATTTTTTTTAAAAAGGACATTATTTACAGATGAACAGGTTGCTTTAAAGAAGAAAGAAAGAGAAGCTTCTGAAAAATGGAATAATAATCCTTGGAAAAAATCTGAAAGTGATAAAACAGTATGGGAAAAACCTCAAATTCTTGACCAATCTCGGGTAAGCATATTTGAAAACTGAGCATTTATGGAACATAAGAGATTATGTTTTTAAAATGCTAAGTGATGTCCATCGTGTAAAACTTTTTTTATATCTATATTTAAATTATATTATTTTAAAATTATCAATTCAACAGCAATTGGTTTTAACCTTATGGTACCCAGTGTTTGCTTGTCAAACATAAGTACATACCAGATGTCCGTTGGATAGTACTTTTGTGATCTTTAAATTTTGTCTGCATTAAATTTTAGACAAAGAGAAAGGGCCCTTGTTGTTCTGTGTTTTTAGACATCTGCTAGCTCTTCAAGTGTCCTGTCCCAGTCCCCCAGCCAAGCAGTGGCAGTCCAGGCCTGTGGACACTCAGTGGTCAGAGCTAGTCCGATTTTGGAGGTGAGTCCTAGTGTCAGTATTTTGAATATTTAAACACTACACTACTTGATCTCTGCATGTCCTGTTTCTTCTTTAGGGTGTAAAGCTGAAAATGGTGTTATTTTTAATTACTAGTTAATGTTTACTGAGTAGACTATGTTCCTTCAAGTGAAGAAAAGTTATTAGCTGTTTCTTTTTACCCGTAATCCCTCTTTCCCAGTGACCATTTGCGTTTCAACAGATGTGTTCTGGACATAATGCAGTAACCCCGGGGGATGATTCTACTCATCCTTTTAATATTTAAATGTAATTTTTATGTGTTTGTGTGTGAATGTGGTGAGATCCTGCAGGGGTGCTGTTGAGGGTCAGTGATTAACTGTAACAGAAGAGCCCTTCTCTCAAATACCTGAGAGCAGTTGGTTTCAGAAATCCCAGCCGTAGCCACAACGATGTGTACAACTGTGTATTTAGTTAGCGTCTTCACGTAATTGGGAGGGAGAAAAGTTCGGTTGCAGACAAGGCCTCTTTTGTTAAAACGTGAAATAAAGCACGTAAGTGCTCTAGAGTAGTAGCTGACATGTAACACGTGTTGAATGAAGATTTGCTCTTGACACAGTCGACAAGACAGGTCTGTCTGGGGCCCGAAGGCGGCTTAGGGCTGTTCCTCTCACTGGTGTCCTTTCCTCTCTCCTCTTCTTGACGCTCAGTCCCACCCCGCTCCCCAGTTGGATACAAGTCACCTGCCTTATAGTCTCATCTCTGTCGTTTAGCCTGCGTATTCTTTTACACTGTGCATTTTAAAACTCCTGCGGTGTTTCTAAGAAATTCCCTTACAGCCTCAGCTTTTTTAGGACTACCTCACTTAATGAAAACTTGGCTTTCCTAATGACCACAGATGGCTCCTAATGACTTCCCCTCCCTTGGGAAACTCTGAAGTAACCACACCTAACCCACTGCCATTCTGACTCAGTGACCCTGTAGGACAGAGTAGGTAGAGCTGCCCCAGAGGGTTTCCGAGGCTGTAAGCTTTACAGAAGGAGACTGCCACCACTTTCTCCGCGGAGCAGCTGGTGAGTTTAAACCGCCAACCTTGGTTAGTGGCCGAGCGCTTAACCACTGTGCCACCAGGGCTCCTTTCTCTTAAGGGCGGTGTATTCTAACATACTCTTTAACATGGGGTAGAAAGTGTGTTGTCATTCAGATAGCTTCTTATTGCTTCCACCACACCATGGTTCTGTACTCAGCCAGCAGAAATTCCTCCTGTTTTAGTTTCTGTCACCTAGCTTTCACCCCTTCCTTGCCCTCGTCCTTGTCATCCACATGCTTTGTGTTACATTTTCTCAAGAACTTGGCTTACTGTTTGTTTTTTAACTTTAATTGCTGCTGTCTTGATGAGGGGAGGAGGGGGACAGGCTTTAAGTATTCTTGAGGATGATTTCATACCCTGACTTCACAATTCCTTGTCTCCTTGCCCGCTCACCACCCCTTTTTTTAATCAGCCCTGTCTTGACGTACAGACTAAATATCATGCCTGAGAATTTGGATTTTCTAGACCTTCTCCGCCTCTGAAACATTTAATTCTCGTATCCCAGTTTGTAATTACAGCCCGTATCTACCTGGCTTGCCCACTTTTCTTCCACGTCTTCTTTGATGTCGGTAAGACCTTGCTCTTCTAGCCTGTCAGCCCCTTTCCTGGCTTTGGTTCTTTTCCTACCCAGCCTGGACCATCTGTTGTTTCAACAATGTGGTTGTCATTGCCTTTGTTTCCCTCATCTGAGAAACCTTTTATAACATGCACCCTGCTAATCAGCAGCCCTTTTTCAGTCTGCCTCTCTCTGTTCTTCTGGTCCTGCTTGCAGACTACTAGAGAAAAGGGTGGAATTGTGAAGACTAGTTTTTATTTGAATGGTTTCAATTCTTCGCTGGGTCTAAAACATTGCCAAGTAGATTCCAACTCATGGCAATCCCATGTGTGCAGAGTAGAACTGTGCCCTATAGGGTTTTCAAGGCTGTGTGACATTTTGGAAAGCAAATCACCAGGAAGGCCTGTCTTCTGAGATGACTCTGGGTGGGTTTGAACTGACAACCTTTCAATGAGTAGTCAAGTGCTAAACTGTTTGCACCATCCAGGGACTCCTTAAACATTGCCTAGGTGTTCTGGTTATATTTTGTTGGGTTCCTTGATCATTCTGTATGGTTGTTCGAATCCTTTAACCTATCTACTGCACTCTCAGCAGACGATTTAATCAGAGAGGCGAGAGAAACTGCATAGCATAAAATGCGTCAATTTTCTTTCCATTTATTCCAAAATTTATGTACATCTTTCTGCTTAGTTTTTGTGTCGGTGAAAAGATGTTGTTAATATTTGCAAGTCTAACTTCTTTGGTCTTATTTCTGTTTCTGTCTGCTCTCTCTACCATGGATTTAAAATTCTCTCTGCCCACTGACCCTTTCTCCTCAGTTTAAAAGCTTGTTTAAATCTCACTCCATCCTAAAAAATCCTCAACTTTAACTCCTTAAGCTATTATTACCCCTTCTTAGGCTGCTGCTTCCTTTAGCTACTACTGTTAGATTCCTTAAAGATTAGACTACATTTTCTGATTATACGTTTTTGTTTTCTCTTCATTCAGAAACTCACAGTAGCCTGGCTTTTGCTTCAGCCATTCTTGAGAAAAGTTACTGGTTACCTGACTTCTAGTCACCACATTTCATGGGTTCCTTTTCAGTCCTCGTCCTGTCTCACCTCGCTGTAATATGATGATGTTGCTTACCCCTTTCTATTGTTTGGAATTATTTTCTTGGCTTCCTTGAGCTGCCTCTTCTAGTTTCCTTCATGCTTTTAATATTCACTCCTCCTTTGCCTATATCTTGAATATTAATATTTTCAAGGTTCATTTCTCCCCCTCACCAAATTTTAGTTCTTGGTTTTTTGCTTACTGCCTGTTCTTCTCAGACAGTTGGCATAGTCCTCCCTCCCCCAAATTAAGAAAAAAAATTACCAAGAATAATACAACATTCTCACCACTTAGAATTGACAGTTGTTAACATTCTCTCATTTCTGCTTCATCTTTTCTGTTTTTAAAAACGTAAAGTTGCAGCCCCCCATCATCCCCCCAACCCCCCGGTGTCCCATGAGTTTGATATGTACTCCTCCGGTAGTCTTTTGTTTTTTTTTTTAACGAGTAGATATACAAACCAGGGCTTCTAACCAGTTTGAACCAGTTCAGTCATGGCCAATGAAGCGAAATTGGAACAGACCCAAATTTTTAAGATTTCGGTGAAGTGGAAGATAACCAGAACAGGAAAAATTATGGATCAAAGCCCTAAAATGAGAGACTCAGAAGAGACGTAATGAGCCCTTCAGGAGCCTGGTGCAGGAGATTGGATTATTGCCAGGATTTTGGAGCGCGACACACATTCAAAGCGGCATAGTCAGCTGTCATCTTTGAGCTGGGCACAGCTGTTTCCAACTCTGTAGGTCAGAAGATTTGGTTGCTATGCAACATGCATGCTACCCTTGTTTTCTAAGAGGGAGATTAAGTTTTTAGCAGGGCTTTGGCCTGTAGTTTTTCTTGTTCTAGTTATCATTCTGATTCTCCACATTTTAAAAATTCAGGCTGTTCAGGTTTTGCTTCATCATCTATGATTGAATTGTGCAGAACTGGTTCGAAGCTCTGATACAAATGTTCATCTGCATTAATGCCAAAGACATTCATAATCATGTTGGCTCATGTATATGTATCTCTTTTTTTACTTTTAAACTTTCTGACTCTTAAAAATATTATGTAATATTTCTGACATGCAAAAGTATATAAGGGAAAATACAAAACCTCTCTTTCCAAGTCATGCACAGAGAATAGCCCATTATAGCATACTCAGAATTCAGTAATTTCTATGGATTTATGTCACTAACAGGATAAGATTTTTTTTTTTCTTTTAAATAGCAGGTTACACACCAGTAGAATCAAAATGACATACTGAGAATGTTTATATTCTTTTTGTTGTCAGGTTACTTTAGACTCCTGGAGTAGTGTTGGTATATTGTTAGTCCCTCCTGGACAGAACTGGGTTATGAGCTAGTTGTAGCCTGGTCCCAGTCCACTAATTGCCCTGTCTCAGGTGGGCATACATGCTACATCCTGGTCAACATGAGCCAGTCCTAGCCAAAGCTTCACTTTGCCTCTCTATACTGGGCAGTGTTAAGAAAACCCTGTCTTATTCTTCCAAAACTGAATTCTAAAGAAGTGGATGGTCTCTTTGCCTTGCCAGGAAGATGTAATAGTTAAATAGAATAAGGAAATGGAATTGTTTGAAGGCCTTTTATGCTCCAGGAGCTGTCCTGGGCACTTCGTATCCAAGCTCACTAACACCCTGACGGCTGGAGGAGAGCACTGAGAGCAAGCCAGGCATCCCCAGCACTAGGCCTAGCTAAGCCTTGTTTTGTTCATGGAGGAGTAAACAGGAAAAAAAAACAAACACTATGAAAATATTCAGCAATAGAAAGGGGGATATTCCTGCTAAGTACCCAAGAGGAAAATCTATTATTTTAATTTTGGTGAAAATGTACACAGCAGAACATACATTCATTCAGCGATTTCCACATGTACAGTTCAGTAACCGGTTACAGTTCTTCACATGGTGTCACCGTTCTTGCTATCTGTACCCGTGTTATTTAGCACTGTTGACTTAGACGCCAAGCCAAAACCAAACAGTTGCCGTCGAGCTGATTCCAACTCATAGTGACCATATAAGGACAGAGTAGAACTGCCCCATAGGGTTTAGGGAGCAGTTGGTGGATTCGAACTGCTGACCTTTTGATTAGCAGCCATAGCTCTTAACCACTCTGCCACCAGAGCTCTGACACACAACCCCCTAAACTTCTCATCTATGCCTTAGATTTGCTGTTATCAATTTGATCTCGTACAGATACTCGTTTAAAAGAGCGCAGTACTCGTGGTGAACATTCTTTACTAATTTAGCTAAATTGTTGTGTAGTTTAAAGATGACTTTAGGGGATAATTTTGGTTCAGGGTTTGAAGATTTTCCTCAGAGCAATAGATTTGGAGATTCCTCCCATCTCTGGGTATAGTATGTCTGGATTCTGTAATGATTTGAAATTATGTTCCACATTTTTCCCCTTTTCATCAGGATTCATCTGTTGATTCCTTGATCAAACCATTCTCATGACAAAGGAGGTAGTAGTCCATGGAGAAGGTTAGACCTGCAGTCCATTTTCTTCTCCGATTCCTGGGTCTCCTGCTGCTGCTGCTGCCACTCCCCCTTTCCACGCTATGTTTCCCGTGTCCCTTCAGCCAGCTCCTGTCCCTTTCTGCCTTCTCATCCCACCTCCAGACAGGAGCTGCCCGTTTAGTCTTGTGTATCTACTTCAAGTAAGAAGCACACTCTTCATGAGTATTATTTTGTTTTACAGTCTGGTCTAATCTTTGTCCATAGAGTTGGCTTCAGGAATGATTTTAGTTTTGGGTTAACAGAGAGTCTGGGGGCCACACTGGCAAGCTTTTAAGACCCCAGGCAATATTCACCAAACTGGGGAGTAGAAAGGTAACTCTAAAAACAGTATTAGGCCAGTTGAGTGGACAGTCTCACAAAGCCATGACACCCTGTACCTTTGAATCAACAGAAGTAGTCCCACGAGGTGTTTTGATGTACCTGATTAGTGTTAGCAAGTGTAGCCTCTCTTCTTCTTCTTCTTTTTGTTTTAATTTTTGGCTGCTGCTGCTGTTGTAAAATTATGTTTAACACAGTATTTGCCGTTTTACCCTTTTTTTGGTGAACGACTTTAGTGATAGGAAAATTTCTTGTAAGAAATAATGTCCTATTATGTAAAGCAGGAAAATTTTAAAGAAAACGTACATCCTCATGGTATGTAAAGAGAACATAAGGCATACTCAAACCTGTAAGAATTTACAAAATATTCCCCCCTAGGATCTTCCCCAGCAATTTAAAAAATAAAACTTCTTAAAGCTATTTTCCGGGCTAGAAAAATGAATAAAAATTAACACACAAAGAGGAATTTGTGGTAGAAATGGAATATGCAACTGACACGAGAGTCTCCAGGACACTGTGACGGGAAGACGCTGCAGAGCAACACGGGTCGTATCATAACCGTATCTGTTTAAAGGAAAAAATCCCCTTTACAAGACTTGAGAGCATATACACATACAGAAATGAAGAGAGACCACATTGTTGGCATTGTCTGCCTCGGATGAAGAGCAGTGGAAGTGGAAAACTTTCCACTTCCATTCTTTATGCTTTTGTTAGAACATTATGCATAGTGTTTGTGTTACTTGTGTGATCTCTTATAAAGAATTGTGTGATTATGATTTTGAAAATCAGATAAAGGTTGACGACTACGGAAAGGTGTAAGGTAACCACTAACATAATTATAAACAGTGTCTGTCAACATCGCCTGTACAACAGCAGCAAATGAGTAGAACAGCAGGAACACAAAAAGCTGCTCTAAAAGGGCAAAAGTATTTTGGTAAAAAATAGAGGTATAAGAACCCCAAAGACTTGCTGCTTAAAAGAGATGTGAAACAGAATTATACATTATTTAAAAAAAAGATACGTAAATTAATCACAATTTTTAAAAAAGAACAAAAAGCAAGATTGATCATAGTTATGTTGGAAATACTACTTCAGGGTAGAAAATTGTTGATTCAGTAGTTTATTGTGATAAAAAGCAGAGTCAGTAAGATGTAAAAGTGATGATTTTTCCGAAATATGTATCAAATTCATAAGTCAAAAACAAACAGGAAGAAATAGCACACGTTTACCGAAACCATTATTAGAGGATTTGAACAATATAATTAGAGTATCAGTTTTATTTTTAACACATATACAATTCAACTTCTCATATATCAGTGGAGCATTTACAAAGTTTGCTATAATGTTCTTAGAAACATAACCAAAGATAAAAGTCAAGGAGAAAATACCGATCACAAGCTTTACAGTTCACAGATACCGAGATCAGTGAGTCCTAACAAGATTTTGAACTCTGGTGCAAACTTCTGGAAACCCCAACCCCACCCCCACCAAAATCAATCCCTAAGATACTGAACAAAAAGTGAGGGGGGGGATACTACTTTGGCCTGTTGGCTTGGTAGGTGGCCTGGGGTGGAAGTAAGCCTAGCATTGCTGTGAAAGAAGAAACAAGTTTGGGAGTTCTGTTCTTGCTAACTGACCTCCTCCCACTCATGCTATTTATTACAACTCAGGTATCTCATCTGGTTGTCCTCCAGAATAAAACTCTGACCAGTGCTTGCTTGAATCTCACATCTTATGAGGAGCTGAGAAAGTTAGGTGGAGACTGCCCCACTCCTCCCTGCTCCAAACCTAGAGGGCTGGTGAGTTATAATTACAGTCTAAGGCAAGTTCCCAGAGAGTAAAGAGTTGTTTTGTAGGGGAGGAGAGTGATTGCAGTTTAACTCATGCCTGATGCTTTCCACCCTATGCCTGGTCTGCTTCTCACTACCTCTGCCTTCTTAGGTTATTGGCTGTTAGTTTCCAGACATTCCGACAGAAGGAAAAATGTTAGGACAGATGGACCAGTAATTTAAGTTGAGCCTAGTAAACATGATAAAAGATGGACGAGAGAAGGTATGAGCAATGAGAACAAGAAAACATAAAACCAGAAATAGTAGGTATGAAACATACAATAGTTAAAAAATACAATAGAAGAGAAACAGCAGAAATAATATAGTTAGGGAAGAATAATTTAGAGAGTTGCTTTAAAAGGAAAAAGGAGGAAAGGACAAATGTAAGGAAAAAGTCTTGTTGTTTTTTGAAAAGGCAGTATGAGAATAAAGAAATGCTAACATGTAGATTGCAGAGCCCTGGTGGCGCAGTGATTAAGTGCCACAGCTGCTAACCAAAAGGTCAGCAGTTTGAATCTACCAGCTGCTCCTTGAAAACCCGATGGGGCAGTTCAGCTCTGTCCTGTAGGGTTGCTGTGAGTTGGAATCAACTCAACAGCAACAGCAATTGAGAGGAGGAGATATTTGAAAAAGTAATTGAGATCTGTTTCCCGTAATTAAAGACTGACCTCAGATGTAAAGGGCCCATAAGTCACTGCTGTTGAGTCGATTCCGACTCATAGCAACCTCATAGGACAGAGTAGGACTACCCCATAGGGTTTCCAAGTCTGTAAATCTTTACGAAAGCAGACTGCCACATCTGTCTCCCACGGAGCAGCTGGTGGGTTCAAACCACCGACCTTTTGATTATCAGTTGATCACTTTAACCAGGGCTCTTTAAAGGACCCATAGTGCACCCAAAAGGAAAATAAGGACTGCCCCACCTACACATACTAAATTGAAACTTAAGAATATCTGAAAAAGGAGAGATTCTAAAATCCTACAGAGAGCAAGCGCAGAGTATATGTAAAAGAACAAGAATGAGATTGGAATCAAGATTTTCAGCAACACTGATTTCCTGGGGGTTGGAATTGCTGGAACTCCCCCCACCTGAAGCCTTCAGCTTTACCATCTTCAGGTTGTTCCTGGGGGTACTTGCGGCCATCCTAGAAAGGAGTCCCTCAAAATCTGGTTGTACTGTGGATCTTTTAATGCAGGGGCTTTGGTGCGGGGTGAGGGTGGTTGAAGTCCTCAGTCCTGGCCACCTGAAATTGGGCCCTCAAGGTGGCCACCTGATGGAGGTAGCAGTCGGCCAGGTGATGTTGTTCCTGAATAGCTGCTAGAAGAACCCAGCAGACGTCTCTGGGGGTGGGGCAGCCTTGTAGGAGTGCAGAGTCGCCTTTGGGGTTTGAGGAGGGACAAGGATGGCACTACTTTGACCCCAAGTTATTTTGTGGACTTCTTGGGCAGCTGAGGTCCAAGGGTCACTTCGTGGGTAATTGTCGAGGGTCTCAGATTTGGGACAACGCAAGAATAGCAGAAGACCCTGGTGCCAGCTGCACTGTTAGAGGTGGCGCAGTGCCTTTTTGAATTTGGAGTCTGGGGTCTGGGAGGCCATGCTTGGGGAAGGCACCCTGAATGTCGTGATCCTACTCTCCAGGCAACACAGCAGGATGGAGGGAAGAGGGTGCCTGAGCATCCCTGGGCACTGGAATGGATGGGTCCCGTAGGATTTGGTTGTCGCTTGCCAGCAGTGACTTTGGCAAAAATTGAAAAATCCCTTAATGGTGGCGAAAATGAGTACTAGGCAGGCTAGCAGCCTCCAGACCCAGACAGGGGCGTCCCAAAAATTGAGAGGTGTCAGCAAACCTCAGCCACAAATTGAAACTCTATACGCTGATGTGGAAGTCTTGCCAGCTGCCTTCCCATCCTCACTGCCAGTTTTATCTTTGAGGGCAGATTTTTCTGATTAGAGGGCTTCCCCTCTTGTGGGTCAAGGCTGGTGAAAGGTAAGAATACTGCCCATGCATGCAAATGATGCACAGGGGTTTACTGGCCCTTACAGCATCAAGCATCAGGGAGTCTGACCACGCGGGGCCCGGGCATGGCAGCCGGGCAGCATTCTGACCCTCTGGGAGGTGGTTCCTCCAGGAAGCACTCAGGAATGATTCGAAGCCCACTCCTTCTTTACCAGAGTTTAGTCTGCAGTGTCACCAGGTACATCTGTCATATCCTCAGCAAAGCAGCTATTCTTGGAGGGGTTCACCCTTTTGGTGTAGGACACGTATTTCATCAGGTGTTTGCATATCTTTAGCCACTACATGTGCAGAGCTAAATCGGGCTTGTGACGGGCAGGCGTCCTTCTCAGCTCGCAGGATGCTTTCTAGTCCATAGTGTCCCATCATCCCACATGAGGGCCATTTAATGTGATATCACAGTGGCCTTAACCGAAACTTCTTCTCATTGAAGTTTACCGATAAGATTATAAAATAAAGAGAGGGAAAAAATATTTGCAGATCACCTATCTGATAAAGGACTTATATCTAGAATATTAAAAAGAAAAACTCAGAATTCAGTAATGAGAAAACAGCCCACGTTTTTAAAACAGGCAAAAGATTTTGAACAGACGTGGCCCCAGAGATGATATATGGCAAATAAGCGCATGAAAGAAAACAAAACAGGATTTTTAGCCCTATGTACACCTCTATGGGAATCGACTTGAAGGCACACAGCACATGGGCCTTCTGTAGCTCCCTTTGTGGTGCAAAAGGTTTGCGCTCGACTGCTAACCTAAAGGTTGGCATTTCTTACCCACCCAGCAGCACCACAGAATAAATACCTGGTGATCTGCTTCCGTAAAGATTACAGCCGAGAAAACCCTATGGAGCAGTTCTCTGTAACACATGGGTTGCCATGAGTCAGGACCACTTTATGGCACCAGTTTTGTTTTGCTTTTTGATGGGCCTCCCGTAGAGTTCTTGGGTGGCATGAACAGTTAAGCGCTCAGCTAATAATCAAAAGGTTGGCAGTTCAGACTTACTCTGGGGTGCCTCAGAAGAAAGACCTGGCAATCTACTGCCAAAAGGTCACAACCACGAAAACCTATGGAGTGCAGTTCTGCCCTGTAACACATGGGTCGTCATGAGTCAGAATCGACTTGACGGCAGCTGGTTAAGTTTGTTTTTTGGCTTTTTTTTGGTATGGGCCTTTTGGTTACAGAAGATTTTAAATAAGGTATTTTTCAAGTTAAAAGTAATCTCACCTTTGTTTTGCTCATCTTTCTCTTTGAAGATCCTGTTCTTTGTAGCCCAGTGTCCTGACCTCCGCCCCGCTACCTTGCTTGTCTCCTTAGCAGGCAGGCTAGGGCGGCAGGTGGCTGGGGGAGTGAGGAGTGTGTCAGTGCATGGACTTAGAATCCTGGCAGGCGGGACCATTCTGGGCCTTGACAGGGTTATCCCTGAGTGTTCTTTCCCACAGCAGCATTTCTGAAGACTGCTTCAAAGAGAGAAGGAATGAAATGGAGCCAGCCATCTCTAGTGGATTGTTTAGTAAAGGTCTCTACTTTGAGTTCTGATTTACAGCCGCCATTCGTGCAGCATCTGTATTAGGAGTAGGACTAACATTTCCTAGCAGACTAACTTAAAGATAAAGAAAGACATTAGCATCCTGGCACTTCAGGACTGTTTGTGGGGAAAAGTGTAGTGCGTTCTCAGGCTGTCACTTGAAAATAGACCCAAAATGAGTATTTAGAAAAGTTTTTCACGTAGGAGAAGGGATGTCTCGGATGGCTAGCATGAGGGAGGTGAAATGAAAAGGTGTGAGTGAGCCTGGGACGAGAGGTTTCTCTCTGTAACTTAGGAGGAATCAGTGGACGAGCGTTGCTAGGCCACTGTCAGCCCACAGCGCTCGTCATACAGCGTGTCTTCCCTTACATACTCGACTTGCCTCTGTCCACTGAATGAGCTCTGAAAATCAAGAGGGAGAACGAGAATGCCTGGGATTCCATTCCACCTGTCACCTCGGTGCACCTCCCGAATCCTTGCCTTTTCAGTCCTGTAACTGAATGAACATTGGGGGAAACGTGAAAAAGAACGTCAGAGAAGTACATTGACTTATTCATATGGCAAGTGAGGTGGTGGTAGCTTTGTAGGACACCCTTGAGTGAGAAATTGAAGACTTTATTGAAAGAAATCATTAGATTGTCCAAAGGGTTAGAAACATAAAACATGTATATAAACCACTGTATTGGTGATTTTTAGGAACTTTCACTTACTTTCCCTTACATACACACTGACCTTAATGTCTGACCTCTAAATAATGTGCAACTTCACTAAAGTTTGGAACCAGAACTGGTTACATCAGACTTAAAACAGATTTGCAGAAAAGATGATTAATTGCATTGCTGAGAATTTCTTCTAAGGAACTCACAGGGTCCATTTACATTCTTGTTTTTCTTTTCTCATTTTGACCTCCTAAATAACACTTTCCTGGATAAAAGAATTGTTAAGTCATTTCCCTGAAGATAATGTTCCTCTTGAAGTGGTTCTTTAGGCTTAAATAAGTATGATGGTTCTTATCTGTTAGAAATTTGTAAGAACATCTGAGACAATAAGATTTTTCTTTTTGGTATGAATATATCCTTTGATCAAAGCAACAGGTTGTGAACTATGAGTTTTTCCATTGTTCCTGGTAAAAACAAGGCCAGAAAGAAACATTGTGCAGCATATTCCCAGGCTAGTAGTCTGCCAAATCATTTTTCTTAATTATGTCCTGCAGTTATTTTCTACAATGAAATCTTTGTTGCTTGGTACTGTATTTCAGGACAGTTGGAGTAGACTGTATTATTTCCTTTTTGTTAGAGAGTACTAAACTCTCATAAATTAAGGCAACAACTTTTATGTTAGCATTTTTATTTTATTCTTTATTTTCTTAGGATTTGGGAAATCGTTGTAGACACGGTTGTTTGGTTTTTTCCTTATTGAGACGTCCTAGCTTGTCATAGGGCTGTAGCAGCAGAGTTGGAAAGGAAGAAGAGGATTCTAGCGCAACATCCTGATTCAACAGGGAAGGCTTCTTGTTCTCTTACATCCTCCTTGTTCTTGGTCCAAAGACAGTATTTACGGCAGTCCAAAGGCAGATGTTAAACAGCATTCATCTGTTCTAAATGATCAGTAACTTTTTCCAATTCATACATGAGGTTGTATTTGGATTTTGAAATTTTTCTGTCTTTTAATTGTTTTGGAGAAATCATTTTCTGTCGGAACAGCAACGGTAGCCAACTACACAACTCTTACAGAGAAGTGGGGCCAAGGAGGGTCACTCCGAAGAGTCAATGACCCAGGCTTCAGTCCCAGGAGTTTGTTTATAGTCAGTACAGCAAGCAGTGAAGCAAATCACAGAACAATGGGCTTTACGTGAATAACAATAAGTCTCGGGTAAGGAAGAATGGGTTTCAAGTAAACAAGTCAGTTAGTAAAGGAACAGTAGGTTTTGGAAAAACAAGTCATGCCTAATCTCTTTCTCATCGCTGACAGGTTTCACTGTGTTCCGCGCATGGGCTTTTGAGAGGCTAAAGTTGGCCACAGTGCAGCCATGTTTAAATGGCACATATCCCCACAATTTTCCATGTATTTCTTGTTAGAAAGTTCTTTTCCTTACAGTTAAATAGCTTACTATGTACTATATTTTACAAATATGATTCTGATATTCAGAATACTTACATAATTTTGTATATTAGGATTTTTTGTTTGAAATTATTGCTCATCTTCGAGATAAATGGGGAGTATTGGTGGTTCAGTGGTAGAATTCTTGCCTCCCATTCAGCTGGTTTAATTCCTGGCCAGTGCATCTCATGCGCAGCCACCACCCATCTGTCAGTGAGGCTTGCAGGTTTTAGTGGGGCCTCCAGACTAAGACAGGCTAGTAGGAAGAAAGGCCTGGCAATCTGCTTTCGAAAATCAGCCAATGAAAACCCTAGGATCAAAACAGTCCAATCCTCAACTGATCATGGGATGGCGTGGAACCAGACAGCGTTTAGTTCTGTTGTGTGTGAGGTCACCATGAGCTGGGGTCCAGCTCGACAGCAGCTAACAACAACAGAGATACATACCTTACCAGCTTAAAGCCTTTATAACTTACTTTGGCAAAAATTGAAAGTATAAGATGGTTAGAAAAGGAGATCTGAGCTTTCTATGGCGATGATGGCTCTTGTTTAGGAAGCAGTGCCCCTGGAGCCCCCTGTCGGTGCTGTGAAACAAGAGCAGCAGAAAAAATGGATTGGAGAGTTGAATAAGCAAATCGAAGAGGACCGGCAAAGAAAACGAATGGAAAAAATGATATATTCAAAGGTAACTTAGGAGATTTTATGAAGTCTAAAGAAAAACATTTTTTTTCCCATGCAAAATAATTTCTTAAAGCTTATAAGTATTCTGAAGCTACATGACCAGACCAGAGTACTTAAAGTATTCTGCATTTGCTCATGTCAGCCTGCTTTCATTAAATGGATTTAGCAAGTGTGAATTTCATAGCTTCCTATAATGTACTTTTTAGTTATTTCCTATTTCTGATATTCTCCTAGTTACATAAATGTATATGGAATCAAAACAGAATACAATTTTGTTAGTTTTTATGGTACTTAGTCTGCTGTAAAGAGTCTGTGGGTGGTGCAGTTAATGTGCTCTGCTGCTAACTGACAGGTTGGAGGTTTGTGTCCACCTAGAGGAGCCTCAAAAGAAAGGCCTGGCTGTCTGCTTTCAACAAATCAGCCATTACAACCCCTACGGAGCACAGTTCTACTCTGACACACATGGGGTCGCCATGAGTCAGAATCGACTCGACGGCAACTGGTATTGGTATTCTGCTGTATGGTGACTTTTAGAAACACATTTTCGTTTGTCACTTATGATTTGGTATGTGAGAGAACAGTTGTAAGAATTCTTAGCAGTTCTTATTTGTCATTATTAGGGCGAGGAACATGACAGATGGGCAATGCATTTTGATTCCTTTAAGAGTTGTCCTGGTTCTCAGTCTCAACTGTCCTCTCGATCAACACACAAACAACAAGAGTACTTGTGTGTCTCTCCTGACGCTCGAGAGCTAGCTGACACCAGCAGGGTTTGTGCACCTACGAACGGAAGCCAGGGTAGACCTTCAGAGGAAAGGCCTACAGCAAAACCTGTTAGGGACGTGGCTATGACAGACAGTCAGAAAACGAAGTAAGTTCGTTCTTCAGTATTTACTGATGGTTGAGAAAGTCTGCATGCTTTAGCAGGGCTGTTATTTTTGTATTATGTCTAATTGGTTTCAGTGCTTGGTATTTTTCTTTGAAATAGAAATGATGTAGTAGGTCTATCCCAAGCAATAATGAGCCCACCTTTTTGAGACTGTAAAGATCTGATGGCTCTGTCTTGGCAGCTTTCTCTGTTCTATGACTGCTCTTTTGGACCCAGCTCAAATCGAGGAACAGGACAGACAACGACAGAAACAGTTAGAACATCAGGTATTGATTACCTTGTGCAGTGTTTTCCTTTGCCATAATAACTAAGTAAATGGAAATTTACATTTTGCTATAAGCTTAAAGCCCAGGTCCTGCCCGGTCCTGTGGTGAGTTGACCCCTCCCCCGACTGGCGTTGTCAGAATTATACTCGTGCTTAGAAGCAGCAGCATCATAAAAAATATAACCATTTTCTGCCTTTCACTAGAGCAGGCCTCTAATAGATAGTGTTTATAAATTTGCACTAGGTCGTAAGTTACTGAATATTTTTCCATCAGTTTAGTTTTGATGAGTTCTGTTCAGGATGAAAATTAGTTCTTTGAAAGTGAAATACATAGGGAATTAAAATTTTGATTAAGAAATCTAGCAGATAATATAAGAAAGGAGGCTAAGATTAAAATGCTGTCTCCCAATTTCAGTCTGATGCTAAAGGACTTAAATGTCTGAATAATTCTTAAAAAGTTTTGGTAAAGGAAGGGACGTAGTTATGATGTTACTCCTGATCAGTGAGCAGACACTCAGAATACCTGCTCCTGGCCAGGCATGGTGCACAGCCCTGAGATGATTTCTCCCATTGTTTCTCTGTGTGGCTCCTGAGGTTGAAGAAAAGGCATTATAGAGCTTGACTGGACAAGTGGGAGATGGGAGAAATACATGGGGAATTTGACATTTGGACTTGACTCATATGTGGAATACTTCCTGTATGCTGATAAATTTATTCTAGACTCACCAAAATTTATTGGGTGCTGCGTGGGTTTTTATTTGTGACAGTGATTTCTGTGATTGTTATGACTAGAAAGCCATCACTGCTCAGGTAGAAGAGACATGCAGGAGGAAGCAGCTGGAAGAAGAGCAGAGGGAAGAAGGAGAAGAGGAGCGTCGCTTAGCCCGGGAGCGAGAGGCGGTGCAGAGGCAGTATGAAGAAGACACACTTAAACAGAAACAAAAGGAAGTGGGTAGTGCATTCTGACGGTTTAATGTTTTAGAATAAAAATGGATGTAGTATATTGTCTTTATCTTGTGTTTTTCAATGAAAAATAACGAGAAGTGGAACATTTGCATGTGTTTTGACACTATGAAGCTATATGTGGAAATACTGAAGCTCTGCATAAAGAAGAGTCTGAACGTCAGAGAGACGGTTGAGAAGGCTTTATTATTTCACATGATTAGTTCACAAATGCTGTGTTGCCTGGGCTTTTACTTTCTGCTAAAAGAAGGTCAAGATGAGTTATCACAGCACAAAGCAAGAATTACCCATGTGCTTGTTTTTGAGATATGTTTTCAGTAATAATAATTACATCAGTAATTATTCTAGATATGTTAAGAGGGATGATAACCTTTCTATCCATATCCACTTATGAAAAGGATCATATACTTGCAGAGTAATTGGCTGGCGTTGATGATCTGGCTTGTGACTGTTAGAGGTTTTCTCTGTGCGAAGTAGGAGCCTTTATGAAGAGCAGCCCCCTGGTTGCTAGGAGACCCCTGTGTTGAGTGGTGCAGACGGGATAGTCCTGGTAGTGTCAAGTGTTGAGTTTGAGCTGACCTGACAAAAAGCAGATTGTACAGTGTGGGATTTGACTGCCAAAGAGTCTAGTCCTTTAAAGAGTAGAACACAGAGCAAGTTCCCCTGAAGCTGTGGTGGGTGGGGCCGAGAGGTTGAGTTTTCTGGCTTTTTCCCATTTGCAAGCTTCACTCCAAAATTAGCTGATAAAGGGACACACAGTGTGGTTCCGATTTCACTGTGTTGAATAGGCTGAGCTGGCTACTCATATAAAATAGCTACACAAGAAAATCAATGAACTACTGCTTACTTGAACTGCAAGATATGACCACAACTTGTGTTTTACTTTTTAACATCTATTTAACTTATTTTTCATCTTAACAGAGTTATGATGGAATTGATCGTTGGTTTTTGAGAACTTTATTAGTATAAACTTGAAATGAATAAAGAGTTGTTAAATTTGTGATCTAATATAGCTGTAGGAAAAGATGTTAGAACACCTGTAAACAGTTGAATTGGCAAAAGTTGTGTGATATATTTACAACAACGACAAAAAAAAGAAAAAAAAGAGTAGCTGCTGAGTCTGCTTGTGTGCAACCGAACACCTTATGGGATTTGGTTCCTTGGTTTGAAGGTTTAGGGTCATGGTATCATGGGACATCCCAGTTAAGTGGGCTGATAACGTATTTAGTGCTTTTGTTCTACCTCCTAGTTTATTGCTTAGTGCCTGGGGTCTTAAAAGCTTGCAAGCAGCCATCCAAGGCACAACAGTTGGTCTGTATTCACTTGGAGTAACAGTAAGAAGGAGCTTCAGGAATAGAAAGAAGGTATGGAATATGTGGCTAATTGCCTACATGAACAACTGCTTCCTCCGTTGCCATGAGACCAGAAGAACTGGATGGTGCCTGGCAAACATTACTGAACATTTTGATCAGAGATTCTCTAGAAGAATCCTGATCAAAAGGGAGAAAATGCAGAACAATTTCAGATTCTCATGGCCTCTAAACTTTCTGGAGCTATGGAGGGTAGATGAACCCCTGAAACTATTACCCTGAGATAATCTTTGAACCTTGAACCAAAAGTATCCCCTGAAGTCCTCTTAAAACTGAACAGTAGTTTAGCTTAACTAGTAAAGAAGATCTGCCTTGAGCATAATGGTCTTTTAAGACCTATCTATATAGGATCAAATTGACAGCAGCAACTCAGAAGATTGGATGGGAATCTTAGGGGGCAGCGAGTTTATGTTAATGGAGGAGGAACAACTCGGAAAAGGATGGTGAGAATGGTTGTATAACTTGAAGAATGTAATCAATGTCACTACATTGTACATGTAGGAAACCATTGAATTGGTATATGTTTTGCTGTATATATCCTCAACAACAACAGCAAGATAAATAAAATATAAAGAAAAAAAAATTTATCTGCAAGATTGGAAAGCACACGTTTGGAAAAAAAAATTTAGTTCACTTATTTAGCACAAATTTTTGCAGTGTCAGCTTTACGACAGGTTCTGGGGACACAGAGAGTGATACCACACAGTTATGTTCCTCAGAAGTCATCTGATGGTACATGGTAGAGATCATTCCACTAGGAATTATCGTATCCCGAAGTCCCTTACCAAGAGCGGGGCCAGACTTCAGCAGTTATTATCAGAAGACTGTCATACTTTTTACTCCAAAGTTTTTATATCTAAACCTTTTTTCTTGCTAAGTGGATGCCATATGTGCTTACGATTTAAAATAATTTTTAATGTTTTAAAGAGAGAAATAGTATTTATTCGTTCAGTTATTCCAGAGATATGGATTGAGTGTTTATTTTCCCAAGGCAGAGTATTGTCTTAAGTTTGTAACAAGCCTGATGTTTCTACTTGAAAGCTTCATAAGGATCTCAAACTTAGAATGTTCAAAACAAACTTCTGGTTCCCCCACTAAAACATTATTGTGCACCAAGCCTTCTCCACGTCCATAACATTTGGGGGAAAAAAAATAAATCTTTTAAAAAGAAAAAAAAAAAAAAGATGTCAGACTGTAAGGTCCAGAAGGACAGGACCCTTGCCTTGCTTACTGGTACACTCCCAGTGTATATAACAGTGCCTGGCACACAGTAGGATCCAAGAAAATGTGTTTGATATTTGTGTTTAATGGCTGTGTACACTTGTACTGTTGATAGGAAATCAGGACTCTCAAGACAAATGAGCTGCTGCAGACAATGCAGAGAGCTCAGGAACTGGCACAGAGACTGAAACAAGAACAGAGAATCCGAGAATTGGCTCAAAAAGGACACGACACTTCGAGATTGCTTAAAAATCTTGGTGGTAAGTGCTTAACCAGAATTTTATTTATACTATGTTTTGAAAATTATGTTAAATAATTGACTATTTTTAGTACGTTTAATACACTTAACTAAATTTTTTTTGTTACTCTTTTTTTTAATTGTACTTTAGATGAAGGTTTACAGAACAAATAGTTTCTCATTAAACAGTACACATATTGTTTTATGACAATGGTTAACAACCCCACGACATGTCAACACTGTGTCCTCTCAAACTTGGGTTCTCTATTTCCAGCTTTCCTGTCCCCTCCTGCCTGCTAGTCCTTGTCCCTGGACTGTTGTGCCCAGTTAGTCTCATTTTGTTTTATGGGGCTGTGTAATTTTTGGCTGAAGGGTGAACCTCGGGAGTGACTTCATTACTGAGCTAAAAGCGTATCCTGGGGTCATACTCTCGGGATTTCTCCAGTTTCTGTCAGGCCAGTAAGTCTGGTCTTTTTTTGTGAGTTAGAATTTTGTTCTACATTTTTCTCCAGCTCTGTCTAGGACCCTCTGTTGTGATCCCCATCAGTGCAGTCAGTGGTGGTAGCTGGGCACCATCTAGTTGTACTGGACTCATTTTGGTGGAGGCCATGGTAGCTGTGGTCCAGTAGTCCTTTGGACTGATCTTTCCCTTGTATCTTTAGTTTTCTTCATTCCCCCTTGCTCCCAAAGGGATGAGACCGGTGGAGTATCTTAGATGGCTGCTTACAGGCTTTTAAGACCCCAGACGCTACTCACCAAGGTGGAATGTAGAACATTGTCTTTATAAACTGTGTTATGCCAGTTGAGCTAGATGTTCCCCGAGACCATAGTCCCCACAGCCCTTCACCCAGCAATTCGATCCCTCAGGGAGTTTGGATGTGTCTGTGGAGCTTCCATGATCTTGCCTTGTACACATTGTGCTGGCTTCCCCAGTATTGTGTACTGTCTTGCCCTTCACCAAAGTTAGCACTTATCTATTGTCTATGTAGTATTCCACCCCCTATTGCTCCTATCCCTCGTAACCAACAAAGATTGTTTCTTTTTGTATGTACACCTTTTTTTTTTTTTTAATTGTACTTCAGGTGAAGGTTTACAGAACAAATAGTTTCTCATTAAACAGTAGTACACATATTGTTTTATGACATTGGTTAACAACCCCACAACATGTCAACCCTCTCCCTTCTTGACCTTTTTTTTGGTGAAAATATACATAGCCAAAGATACACCAGTTCAAAAATTTCTACGTGCACAGTTCAGTGACATTGACTACGCTCTTCCAATTGTGCTGCTATTCTCACTTTAGATGAAGGTTTACAGAACAAAATAGTTTCTTATTAAACAGTACACGTTGCCCTATGACAATGGTTAACAACCTCACTACACATCACCGCTGTCCTTGCTCAACCTTGGGTTCCTTATCACCAGCTTTCCTGTCCCCTTCTGCCTTCTAGTCCTTGTCCCTGGACTGCTGTGCCTCATTAGTCCCGATTTGTTTTATGGGGCTGTCCAATCCCTGGCTGAACAGTGAACCGTGGAAGTTACTTCACCACTGAGCTAAAAGGGTGCCTGGGGCCATACTCTCAGGGTTTCTCCAGTCTCCTTTAGGCCAGTAAATCTGGTCTTTTTGTGTGTGTGTTAGAATTTTGTTCTATATCCTTCTCCAGCTCTGTCCAGAACCCTCTGTTGTGATTGGTCAGAGCAGTCAGTGGTGGTAGCCGGGCACCATCTAGCTGTACTGGACTCAGTCTGGTGGAGGCCTTGGTAGCTGTGGACCATTAGTCCTTTGGACTGATCTTTTCCTTGTATCCTGCTCTCTTCATTCTCTCTTGCTCCCAAAGGGATGAGACCAGTGGAGTACCTTAGATGGCTGCTCACAGGCTTTTAAGACCCCAGACTCTGCTCACCAAGGTAGAATGCAGAACATTGTCTTTATAAACTGTGTTATGCCAATTGAGCTAGATGCTCCCTGAGACCATGGTCCCCACAGCCCTCCGCCCAGCAATTCAGTCCCTCAGGGAGTTTGGATGTGTCTATGGGGCTTCCATGACCTTTTCTTGTACAAGTTGTGCTGGTTTCCCCAGTATTGTGTACTCTCTCACCCTTCACCAAAGTTACAACTTACCTATTGTCTATTTAGTATTTCCCCACCCATCCCATCACTCATCACCAACAAAGATTTTTTCTTATTGTGGGTAAACTTTTTCATGAGTTTTTATAGTAGAGGTCTCATACAATATTTGTCCTTTTGTGATTGACTTATTTAATTCAGCATAATGTCCTCCAGTTTCATCCATGTTATGAGATGCTTCACAGATTCATCATTGTTCTTTCTCGTTGCATAGTACTCCATTGTGTGTATGTATCAGAGTTTGTTTATCCATTCATCTGTTGATGGGCATCTAGGTTGTTTCCATCTTTTTGCTATTGTGAACAGTGCTGTCGTGAACACAGGTGTGCATATGTCTATTCGAGTGACGACTCTTATTTCTCTAGGATATATTTCTAGGAGTGGGATTGCTGGATCGTATGGTATTTCTATTTCTAGCTTTCTGAGGAAGCGCCATATCATTTTCCAAAATGGTTGTATCATTTTGCATTCCCACCAGCCGTGTATAAGAGTTCCCATCTCCCCGCAGCCCCTCCAACATTTGTTATTTCTAGTGTTTTTGATTCGTGCCAGTAATGCCTGGGTGAGATGGTATCTCATCGTGGTTTTAATTTGCATTTCTCTAATGGCTAGTGATTGTGAGCATTTCCTCATGTGTGTGTTGGCTGCTTGAATGTCTTCTTTGGTGAAGTGTCTGTTCATTTCCTTTGCCCGTTTTTTGATAGGATTGTTTGTCTTTTTGTTGTAGAGGTGTTGGCTTTTCTTGTAGATTTTAGAGATGAGACCTTTGTCTGACTTGTAATGTCTAAAAATTTTTTCCCAGTCTGTAGGTTCTCTTTTCACTCTTCTGGTGAAGTCTTTTGATGAGCTTAAGTGTTTAATTTTTAGAAGATCCCAGTTATCTAGCTTATCTTCTGGAGTTTGTGTGTTGTTGGTTGTATCCTCTTAATGCTATGTATTAGGGCCTCTAGCATTGATCCTATTTTTTCTTCTATGAACTTTATAGTTTTTTGCTTTATATTTAGGTCTTTGATCCATTTTGAATCAGTTTTTGTATACGGTGTGAGGTATGGGTCCTGTTTCATTTTTTGCAGATGGATAACCAGTTTTGCCAGCACCATTTGTGAAAAAGACTGTCTTTTCCCAATTTGATGGACTTTGGGCCCTTGTCGAAGATCAGGTGACCATAGGTGAATGGATTTACATCTGGGTTCTCAATTCTGTTCCATTGGTCAATGTATCTGTTGTTGTACCAGTACCAGGCTGTTTTGACTACTGTAGCTGTATGCTAGGTTCTGAGGTCAGGTAGTGCGAGTCTTCCTACTGTATTCTTCTTCTTCAATAGTGCTTTACTTATCTGGGGCTTTTTTCCTTTCCATATAAAGTTAATGATTAGTTTTTCCATCTTTTTAAAGAATGTTGTTGGTATTTGGATCGGGATTGCATTGTATTTGTAAATTGCTTTGGGTAGAATTGTCATTTTCACAATGTTGAGTCTACTTATCCATGAGCATGGGATGTTTTTCCATTTATGTAGATCTCTTTTGGTTTCTTGCAGTATGTTTTGTAGTTTTCTTTGTATAGGTCTTTTACATCCCTGATTAGGTTTATTCCTAAGTATTTTATTTTTTTAGGGGCTGTTATAAATGGTATTGTTTTCCTGATTTCCTTTTTGTAATTCTCTTTATTGGTGTATAGGAATCCAACTGATTTTGTATGTTTATTTTGTCTCCTGCTACTCTGCTGAAGCTATTAGTTCCAGTAGTTTTTTCTCATGCAGTTTTTACGGTTTTCTGTGTATAGTATCATACATCCGCAAACAGGGACATTAACTCAGTTTTTTAAAACAAATTTCAGGCCTTGAACTAATGTAACTTTTAAAATAATATTTTATTGTGTTTTTGGTGAAAGTGTTCACAGCAAATTAGGTTTCCATTTAACAGTTCTTATACACATTGTTCAGTGACGTTGTTGGGTGCCGTCAGGTCGATTCCAGCTCATAGCGATCCTATGTACAACAGAACGAAACAGTGCCCGGTCCTGCGCCATCCTCACAATCCTCACAGTGACATTGGTTACATTTTTCACAATATGTCAACATTCTTATTCCATTTTATGTGTTTCGTTTCCAGTAATCTGATTTCCCTGTTACCTTACCTTTTCATCTTTGCTTTAGAGTACTTGTTGACCGTTTGGTCTCATGTAGATGATTTCTTAATGGTACACAGTACTCAAGGGTAATATTCTTCATTTTATGAGCCAGTCTGTTATTTAGCTAAAAGGTGACCTCGTGGTTGTTTCAGTTCCAGGTTTATGGAGTATCTCTGGGTGATAGTCTCGGGGAGTCCTCTAGTCTCAACTGGTCCAGTAAGTCTGAACTTTTTAAGAATTTGAGTTCTGTTTCACATTTTTCTCCCCTTCTGTCAGGATCCATATATTGTGGCCCTGCTCAGAACAGTCATTACTGGTAGCTAGGCACCATCTAGCTCTTCTGGTTTCAGGGTAGATGAGGCTGTGGGTTGTGTAGACTGTTCTGTAGATTAGTTTCTTCTCTAAGTCTTTGGTTTCCTTCTTTCTCTTTAGCTTTGGAAGAGAAGAGACCAATAGTTGTATCTTAGACGGCAGCTTGCAGGCTTTTAGGACTCACCAAGCTAGGGTGTGGAACATAAACTTTATGAAGTATATTATGCCAGTTGACCGAGTTGTCTCACGAGACTGTGGTCCTAAGTCTTCAAACCCAGAAAACCAATCTTGTGAGGTGTTTATGTCTAAGAAGTATCCATGACTGCACCCCATATGTGCCTTATTATATATATATGTGGGTGTGTATATGTATACACACATACTTAATACACATACATACATACATATGTAACTACATATATACATACATACATATGTAACTACACAAAGTTTTTGGTTGTTAGTGGTGTTGTGAAATTATGTATGTCCTAGCATTTACCAAAATTGTCCCTTTTTGTGTTTGTATACTTCTTAGTGACATCATTCACCTTGGTCAAGCTAGGTGCACTTCACCCATCTTCGTTCGGTGTTACCCTTCCCAACACAAAAAATAAGCAGTGTCTAGTCTCTAAAGAGTGGTTCCCTTCTCCCCTCTTTACCTGACACTAGTAACCACCAATGAACGTTGGTTTCTGCATTTATATCTATTTTTGTCTTTTGATAAAGTGAGATCATACAGTATTCTTTTGTGATTGACATATTTCACTCAGCATAATGTCTTCCAGATTTATCCATGTTATGTTTCGAGGACTCATCATTGTTCTTTGTGGTTGAGTAGTATCCCCTTGGACGTATGTACCACATTTTGTGTACCCATCATCTGTTGATGGGCACTTAGGTTGTGTCCATCTGTCTGTTACTGTGAATAGTGCTGCAGTGAACATAGGTGTGTATATGTCTGTTTATGTCACTTCTGTTAGGTCTCCAGGGTATGCACCTAGGCGTGAGATTACTGGATCAAAAGGTAGTTTTATTTCTAGTATTTTGAGGAAGTGCCGTACCGTTTTCCATAGCATCTGTACCATTTTACAGTCCCACCAGCAGTGGATAATGGTTCCAGTTGCCCTACATTCCAGCCAGCGTTTGTCTTCTGTTTTTTTCTCAGTGCCATTTTTAACTGGGGTGAGATAGTATCTCATTGTTGTTTTGATTTGCATCTTTCTGATGGGTAATAATGGCAAAATCTTTTCAGGTGTTTTGTTGGTTGCTTGAATGTCCTCTCTGGTGAAGTGCCTTTCGCCCATTTTTTAATTGGGTTGTGTTTTTGTTAAGTTGTTGAAGTCTGAACTAATATAACTTTATAAATAGTGATGCTTATTTGGGAAATTGTATTGAAATACAACTGAAGTTACACTTTTCAGTTATCTTTTTACATAGATTTTACTATGTGCTGCTTATAGTAATCCTGTGAGGTAGGGAAAATGTGTACTTTTGTGTCTATTTTTTTTTTTTTTTAAAGAAAAATATTAAGTATCTCCCTAAATTCAGTAAGGGATAAAATGTAAGTAACTTTTTATAGGAGCCCTGGTAGTGCAGTGGTTAAGCACTCAGCTGCTAACTGAAAAGTTGATGGTTCGAAGCCACCAGCCACTCTGCGGGGGAAAGATGTGGCAGTCTGCTTCTGTAAAGATGATAGCCTTAGAAACCCAACAGGGCAATTTCATAGGGTCGCTATGAAAGGGAATCAAATTGACGGCAGTGGGTTAATCTTTTGAAAGAACATTTAAGCTAGCCCTTCTAAATTTTCATTGCAGTGTTCATAGTGATTGGTTTAACTAAAAGTCTTACTGAATGTTTAGTTGCTGCTATATATAATTTCTGTTAATATTCCTGCATTGTCATTCTATCAGACAATTTATTTCTCCTCACCAGGTGATACGATACAAATGGAATATAACGCATCCACTGACAACATTTCAAATTTAAGACATAGCTCTGATGAAGCCGGTGGTAAGATGGATACATGTATCAGTTATATGACCTCTCCCAAGAAGGATACTGGTGTGCAAACAGGTATTTCTTTAGAATTTATGATTTAAGATTTACTTAAAGTCACGATTAAAACAATTAGAATTAACTTCAGTTAATTTAAAAAGTTTAAAAATTAAAGGAATTTGAGATTTTTAAGCGTTGAGTGAGTTAGAAACTAAAGAGATCTGATGTCTTGGATTTTTGTTTTTTTTTTTTAACAATGACTTGGTTCAGATATAATTCATGTAGCACAGAATTCACCCTTTGAAAGTGTACAACACAGCTGTTAGAGTTGTGCAACCATTATCACAATCAGTTTTAGAACATTTTAATCACCCTATTTCCCCGAACCCCCCAGACCTGGACAGCAACTAATGTACCTTCTGTCTCTGTGGATTGGTCTACATTGGACATTTCATATAATTGGAATCAGACCACATTTGGCCTTTTGTGACTGGCTACTTTCACTTACATAATGTTTGAAGTTTTGTCCATGTTGGAGCGTGTGTCTGTATTCCGTGTTTTATTGCCAGATAATATTCCATTGTATATCGTATTTTGTTTATTTATTCATCAGTTGATGGACATTGGGTTATTTCCATTTCTTGGCTATTATGAATAAAGCTGCTATGGACATTCATGTCCAGGTTTTTGTGTGGACATATGTTCTCAATTCTCTTGGGTACAGACCTGGGAGTAAAATTGCCGCATCATATGGTAACTCTGTTATAACGTTTTGAGGAACTGCCGAAGTTTTCCAAAGCGGTTACGCCATTTTTTTCCACCAGCAGCACATGAAGTTTCCAGTTTCTCCACATCCTTGCTAACACTTGTCTTTTTTATTATAGCCATCCTAGTGTGTGTGAAAAGGAGTCCTTGGTTGTGGCATAAATGCTTAAGCACTCAACTGTTAACTGAAAGGTTGTCGATTCTAACCCACCCAGAGGTACTTTGGTAGAAAGGTCACAGCCTTGAAAACCCTATGTAATGCAGTTCACCGTGATCAAAATCGACTTGATGGCAGCTAGTTTAGTTTTTTTGGTTAGTGTGTATAAAATGATACCTCATTGTGATTTTCATTGCATTTTTCTCATGACTAACGATGTTGAGTGTCTTTTCATGAGCTGGTTTTAATTTTTTGAATAAGTAGTAAGCATCTATGTTGGGTATCATTATCATAGGTCTCCATGCTCATTGTGTCTTCAGCCCTCTGTTTGGGAAATGTTATCATCTTTTCACATTTTAAACTAGTGGAGCCTCCTGTCAGTATTCGTCGTCCTTGGGTAATTTAAAAAGAGACAGAAACCAGAATGGCAGAATGGCTGGCCATAGTTAACAGCAGTGTGTTGCCATAGTTGATGGCGGTGTGTTGCCCTCAGGATACCAAAGAGCTACTCCAGAGTTGGGCAGTGCAGGGCCTTGATCCCAAAATGTCTTAAGGAAATCCTTACCTTGAAACACTGTTTTCTGCCAATTTTTGACTGTATTTTAATACAGTACCAACCAACCACATCACTAGCAGGAAAGTAGAAAGGGACTATGAAAAGAGAAGTGGAGTAAAGCAGTTCGCTGGTGCAGCCTGCTTCCTTAACTGAAGTTGTTCTGCTGATGTGCTCTTGGCGTTTTTTGATAGTCTGCTCTTAAGCATAGAAGAATCGGGTTCAGTCGTCCCCTTATGTCCAGATGAATATCTAAGTTATTTAAATCCTACACATCAATTAACAAAAAGTGCAACTAAGGCTTAAGACAAGGCTTAAGACTGTGATATTGTGGGTGGTGCTATTAAATAAGGGAGTTTAATCAGTCAGGGTCCAAAAGTGGGATAATTCAAGATGATTTATTTAGAAAGGGACTATTTCCAAAGGAGTAGGTGTAAGGGAGTCACGAGAGAGTGCATTGGCTCTGGTGCTAGTAGCAGCTGAGCTGTTAGCAGAGCCCAGGGGAGAAGAGTTGTGTAGAAGTCACCTGAGAGAAGCAGTGACCTTCAGTTAAGGACCAGTGGGACTGAGGTCAGCTCACAGGGAATCAACCAGTGGAGAAAGAGCCGTGACCTCACTCGTCCCTCCTTTTAATCTGCTTGGGAGCCCTTTTGACAGAACCCAAACCTAGAGGACTTAGAAACCCACTGATGTGGTCCAGCCTGTCAGGTCAGAGAGTGGGGCGGAGGGGTGGCAGGTGGGTCTGGAGTGGCGGAAGGAAAATACCCAGTGTGACAGGGGTGCAGGTTGGGCAGCCTTGCTCAGGATTAGTCCTCCAGCAGCCCCAGCCTGAACACCACGCTCGATAGAGCTTATTCCCCTAAGCGTCTAAGGGAAGTTAGGGGATCTGTAACTGGACTGCTCATTTTCTTAATATGCCACCCAGACCTCTTTTCAGTACCTAATTATGTATTTGAAATTGTAATCATATGTGAAAGAGAGCCTTTGCAGTGTTGTTATTCAGCTGGTTAAACAGCTGTGATAGCTGAGTATATTACTGGACCTTAGTAGTAAGGAAATTTCAGGTGTCTTTTCTGGGTGGTGACTGTTTCCTGTTTACACAAGGGAAAAAAGTGAAGGTTATGATTAGAAATGGTCTGCAGGCAAGATCTGGGCCTTAGCTTCAGGTGGTAGATAAGGACTCAAAAGTACGTGGAACTTACTTAGTATCGTTAGCAGCCCTCACCTGAGAGGTGACTGGTTTAAGAGGGTGATTTTAAGAGACGTGTATCTGGTGCCTCTGAGGTAAAAACAAAGAACTGAAGGACATTTTCCAGATCTTCTATGTTTATGTTCCTCATTAATTTCAAACCAGGAAAACAAGAAAACTTCAAATGTCTTTTTTTAAATGACTTCTAAAGTGCTTTTTGCAAAAAAATGTTGTGAGGTCCTACCACCTTTGATAGAAAAAGTAGATCAGACTTGTCTTGGAAATAAAACAGGCTTTAGACAATACAAGGTGACACCGGATATGGCATTTTGTATATTCTGAGTGAAAGCCCAAACAGTTCTATGGGAACTTTTGCTTTAAAAAATGATGCATATATAACATGGTGCTAAGAATAAGTCATCTGAAACTTCTTTTCTTTAGATGATTTAAATACAGGAATGTTCAGTACAGAATCACACTGTGGATCGGTACTTGAGAGGGAGATTATAGACTGTCCATCTCCTGAGATTTCTGCAGAATTTAATGGAAAATTTAACACTAAGAAAAACAAGCAAGAATTAAGTCAGGATAAAGGAGCCAACTTAGAAAACAGCTGGCATAGTGACCACTGTAATCAGCTCACAAGGACAGAGAAGCAAATCAGACACATGAAGAAATGTTTAAAAAGGCCTGACTGGAATATACATAAGCCACTCAGAAGGTATATTCCAGCATCAGAAAAGTACCCTAAACAGCTTCAAAAGCAGAGAGAAGAAAAAAAATTAAGAAGGCAAATGGAACTTCTTCACTTGGTAGAAAGAAATAACCTTGGACACCTCTCTCCAAACAGCAGTTCTTCTCCGGAAGCTCTTCCCACATCTCATCAGGAAACTGAGTCAAGATTCAGGTGGCACCTGGTCAAAAAGGTGAAGCTCTTCTGAATATTTTTGTCAAGCGAAACAGTTTCCCATGTTCATGTTTTCAGCAAGACTGTTCTGTTTCTCAGCGGGAGTTCTAGAAATTTGCTTTAGTGTATACCAGGGATTGGCAGACTACAGCCCATGGACCAATCCAGTCTGCTGTCTGATTTTTTAAATAAAGCTTTTTGTGAACACAGTAAAGTGAAAAATGTTTACTGTATGGTCTTTTACAGAAAAGTTTACACTTAGTGAATGCTGTTCTTTATTCACACTGTTGTCCATGTACACAGTGGACAGTTTGTAAGATGAGGAATTACTGGATTGCTTCTGACTCTAGAAACATATGAAATCTTTTTATTCCATGATCCACTATCTTTTATTCAAATATCCTCAGATTATTTCAACAAGTAACCACTAAAAGTATTGGTGGGGACATGGAAAAGCTATATACTCCTTACCTGCATCTATCTGTTCATGTTTTAGGAAGAAGAGCCTCTAAAAATTAATTCTTTCAGTAAGGAAAGGTACGTTATAGACGAGATTGATTCCATAGTCATTTAATGTTTTCTGTGTGGGACAAGAGGCATCAAACATCTGTTAAGAGTCTAGGTGTGATGAGGCACGTGTGTATATGAAGACAGCAAGAAATGGAAAGGGTGTGACTTCCAGGTAAGCAGTAGAGGTTTAAGGGAAAGGGTGGCATTTTGGCTGGAGTTCAAAGAGTTGACTAGATGGCAGCTTGTGGGAAGCCCCAGCTGGGTAAGTCTGGGCCTTGGCATCCTGGGCAGGAATGTGGGTGACCTTGTCTATGACCTCCAGGCTCAGCTGAGCGGGTTGGTTTTTCTAGGTATGTGAACAGTGGAATAGGCATTCTGCTTGGGTTATGGGAGCACTGAAAAAATGATTAAGGACAATGAAAAATTTAATCAATGGGAGATTTAAAACAACATATGTGGAACTGTTAGAATTTTTACTTTCTGCCTTTGTGCTTGAACCAGCT
Organism: Dugong dugon; assembly: GCA_030035585.1. Taxonomy (NCBI): domain Eukaryota; kingdom Metazoa; phylum Chordata; class Mammalia; order Sirenia; family Dugongidae; genus Dugong; species Dugong dugon. The sequence continues at coordinate 10,466,154 of CM057481.1, read as the reverse complement.
AGTTGAGAGTTGGGTCAGACAGGGGCTGTAATAGAAAATATAGTTCAGATGGTAAGTACGTTATTTTAGGTGAATTATCTAAGGAGAAGCATTAGGCTCAGATTAACCCAGCCAGCATTGATCCTCGGGACCTAATGCCATTGGTTCTCATTATTTGTGATAGTTATATTCTGTAAAGCCATCCTAAACGCTGTTAAGCTAACACTGAACCCGTTGCTCCTAGTGGAAATAAAAGGTGAGGTTCCTGCGAGCCTCTGTGTACAACAACATTTCTGTCAGCTGACCAATGCATAACTTTAACATGTTTTTAGACACCTTTATATTCTTGATTCATTATCTTTGAACTCACGCCAACAGCGCTGTAACTCACACCTGAAGCTAGCTCACCTAACTCCCATTTTCTCCCTAAGGCACACCACAGCCTTCCTGTGCTTAGGAACGCTAGATGGCACAGAAGCACTGCGATTATGGGCCATTTTAAACAGCAAAGTCGCCAACAAAAGCAGAAAAAATAGTGGCACTAAATGGACCCTGGAAAGGACACTTGTTAAATGAGTATGAGAGCTGAAACAAGGCAGAGTATCACTTTGTTTGACCTCAGCTGAGTATACGCACATTGGGCAACTCAAATTATTCACTGCTGTATGGAGCCCTGGCGGCACAGTGGTTAAGAGTTCAGCTACTGACCAAAAGGTTAGCAATTTGAATCCACCAGCTGCTCCTTGGAAATCCTACGGGGCAGTTCTACTCTGTCCTGGAGGGTTGCTATGAGTCAGAATCAACTCAGCGGCAATGGGTTTGGTTTGGAGCATGTCTACAAACCACTGAAGTGCCACAAGTTTTGATTTTTGGGGTTAACAAATTTTTGTGAGTAGCCAAATTGGCAAATATACAGCCTACAAATGAAAATCAACTGTAATTTTCCCCTATACTACTACTATTTTGAGCTATAGTACTAGTAAAAACTGGAGTTAATCCTGTTCTGTTGTGCTTTTTATGAAAAAGTTATCAAAGAACTGAGGCTTCTTTACATAACAGTGTTCTTAGAAGTGTTAACAGGTACACTTAAAATAAATTGAAATGTGATTAAAGAGTAGATATTCTTAATTTAAAACGTACAATTTTGTATTAAAGCTTCTTGATTGCTGTTTTGGCTTTTTTTTTTTTTTTTTAAAAATAGGCCTCAATCACCAATTCCAGCAGTGAAAAACAGAACCCAACAAACTCAGACTAATACATTACACTTACCACTAAAGAACAGTAGTTACAAGAGAGAGAATCTGATCTCAGGAGCTAGTCAAACAGAATCATCACTTGGGATTTCTGAACCATCCGATTTTATTCCCTATGTCCGAACCAATGAGATCTATTACCTGAATCCAGATGCACCATTATCCAGGCCTTCAACCCAGGACCCTCAGTACCAGAATTCACATGGTAAGTAAATACAAGTCGTCTTATTGTACAAATTGAACCTTTCTAACTTACTTACAATCTGAGTTCCTGTTCCAGCCCTTAGTTCTGCTACTGCAGTCTCAAAAGATGTGCCCTGGGGGACATGGAAAGAATTTTTTCTCGTCCAGAGTCCACTGCTAAATTTTTTTTATTTCTAACTAACTAACTATTAATGAAGTCTTAAAATACTAGGTGGTTTAGGGCTGTGTTATTAGAAATGCATTTGACTTGTCAGTTTCATTTGGCTTCAGACCGTGACCAAGAACAGCAGCAACTATTTGAATCTGACCTTGTCAGGGACCCACTTCTTAATCCTAACCTGGTGAGAAACAGGGATCGACAGCAAGCAATCTTGAAGGGACTGTCAGAACTGAGACAGGTATGAGCTTTGTCACCAGCTGTCTATGACTGGTTTCAGTGTAGTCGGGTGGGGAGACAGTTGTATGGCTAAATCTTTGAAGTGCCTGGTTGGTTCCGTGATTTGCACTTGTGTATTATTAATTTTGAATGGGAATACAGTGGAACTACATTTCAATCCTTGGATTCAGCTTTCCCACTGACATCTTTAAAAATGGTTCTTTCCAGTATGAAATCACGAGACAGTTCAAATATTAAGACAATTTTATTGAATGAAAAATACATACATTTGAACGGTAAAACATTATCAGTTTAAGACCCTAAAAAACACCAAAAGCCCCCCGCCCCGCCCCCCCCCCCCAACAAAAAAATTCTTAAGAATGAAGCCCACATTTTTAAAAAAATTAACGTGTTGGCAGTGTTCAGAACAGAGCTGCAAGTCCAAAAGCACTGTATAATTTGGTGTCACATAAACCAATCAATCATTTTTACTTCTAAATTATCGTGCTCTTGGATTGGGGGTGTTACCTGTTTGTTTATATAACCCGTCTCCTTGAGCTAAAAAAAAAAAAAATGGGTTTGCAAAATTGGTTGTACATCTAGTTTTGATACTTTTTTTTTAATTTGGGAAAAAGAAGCTATGCTGCTTTAGGGGTACCCTTTTCTAGCCTTCCTTGCGTCTCAAACTGGTGGTTCACGTGTTACCAATTCTTTCACTCTATAGAGCTAGAATCTCACCCCCTACATTGGCCCATTTATTCATTTGAGGATAAATTAGTGACACAGAAAGCATCCTTTCAAAGATTTCTTAAATCTTTATCGTGAAAAAGTCTTTACTACTTCCTAGCTTACTGGAGAAAAGTTTTGAGGTCAAAAGGAAATTCCCAAGCCCTACTTCAGGGCCTTGAATTAGCCACTAAGGTTTGTGCAGTCAAGACAAGCACTTGATCTTATGGGGACTCACCATTTTAAGAGCACTTTTAGTGGGAGAGGGCATCTCATTCTAGCTCCATAGTTAGAGAGACTTGGTTTTTCTGCTAAAAATATAGTCTTAAAAAGTATGTAATAGCTATATATCCAAGCAAGGAACTTTACAATAGGAGTTAGTGAAAAAAGTTTGTGCAATTAAAATCCAGTAAGACAAAAGCTTTTAAACTATGGCCAAGTAACATAATTTTATCCTGGGCTTAACCCATAATGTTTTCAAAGTCAGTATAACTCAGGAATTGCTTTGCAAGTCTGCTTGCACACCTTCCTAACATATCAATGTCAATGTGGTTTCAGGGCCTTCTCCAGAAGCAGAAGGAATTGGAAACTAATCTCATGCCTTCAGCTGCAAATCAAGAAGAGAATTTTAGTTCTTTGTTTTAACTGTAGAAAACCAAATCCTTCACATTTGTTCTCCAAATTATAAAATGTGCTCTTTGTTCAGTTGTATTTTTCAAATGCTCATTAAAAACTTATACATTATGTAGTAAAATGCTGTATTTTTATATAATAAAAGACACTTTTACAAAAGTTTTTCTAGTAAAAAAAAAAAAAAATTTTTTTTTTTCTTTCTTTTTCATAACCTGGGTATTTAAGTCCTATAGAAACATTCTACTTACCGTGATACAGTCTGGAGTCTCTGACCTGTTAACACATTCTGCCCCACAATACCACTCATGTATTTTGTTCTATCAACAAGTTTAAAACGGCATTCTTCCACAGTCCTTTTGAGGTGCTGAAGTTCTGACTTTTGTTTTCTAAATCCTCTTTTTTCAAAACACATTTACAGGTTAGCATCAGTAATGGAGAGGCAGTTATGAGCAACAGATGGGAGTTTTCTATATCCACCATATACTTTCCACCATACACTTTTTAGCACCTAAACTGCTGAATAAATGGTAACTAATCCTACTAAAGATAATGTCAAAAAATATACTATATACTTCCATTCTTCTAAGACTGCCAGTTTAAAAAAAAATCTATAGGCAAGTTTTTTTCCAAACTGTTTAAGTAACAGAAGCCTATTTTTTTTAAAAGATGAAACTAAATTTGGTTAAATCAAGGCCCACACAAGCACTGAAAATTGTAATTATCAAATACTCTCAAAAAGCTGACTGAAATTTTAGCAATAGGCAATTTTTACATGGCTAAGCCTAAAAGATAAAAATAGTGCTGCTTGGTAGTAAGTCTTATTTACACAATTGATTATCTAAATGAAACTGCCATTCTTATATAAATCTTGTGGTCTTGAGCCAGAATCCTGTAAATAATTAACATCACTGGCTTATACCTGTGTAAAAACACTATACAAAAGCTTAACTCAAAATAAATAATCGGTAATTCATTTCAGCAAAAGTAGTTTGTATCATCTGGCATTAGAGGAATAAAGGTAAAGCCACTGATGTTTCCATCCTTTCTGTAAATACCTAGTTTTACATATAAAACAGGCTTCAATTTGAAGCCCAAGTATGTGACATACAAATGTAAAACTTAAAAGTGCCATCATGAGATAATTCAAGTAACAATATATGTTAAAAAATATATATTTATTTTAATTTTTAGATGCTTCAACTGTTACAGGCCATCATGATTTAAATAAGAGAAAAAAATTGAGAAAGGACAAGAAATCTTTTGTTTAGAGAATGAAATATAAATTGTTAATTCACTTTTAAGAAACAGAAAAAGTCCACAACAAACTATTTAAAAAAAAAAAAAAGTTACTATAATTACTTCTCTTTTGAATACGGTCTGGAAGAATCATTTTTTCCCCCAACTTAATGGAGATGGGGATCTATCTCTATCCGAGCTTTGAGTATAAGCAGATAAAAAGTAATTTTCACTTTCTTGCGACTGACTTGATGAAAGGGTATATGGTGTCCCCAAAAATGTCTGATGAGTGAGAACACTGAAATGACTAAACTGCTGGGACATATTTAACTGAAAGTTGCTGTACAAATCGTGTTCTGCTGAAGTGCTCTTCTCGTCTTCCGAGCACGCTCTACCAAGGGAAGCTCTCTCTGCAGAGTCAACTGGGTAAGTCTGATCTTCTAGTAAACTGTTTTGCATGTCAAGAGACGACTGCAACTCAATATGAATATTCTTTGTTTGATCTGTTCCACGTGATCCTTTGGTCTCTTTCGCCAATATCTCTGAATGAAAATTGCTGCAAACTTCTATTTGTGAGATTTCATTCCCTGAATCCAGAGACATATCCTCTTCATCCTTTCCATCGCTTTCTAAAAGAGCTACATTTAAAAAACAAAAAGTCCTCCTCTATTGAAATACACAATTTGTTTAAGTTTTAAAATTATACACTACTCACACAATATAACGCGCCAGGGGTCTGCAAGTCCACAATCCCTTAAAGCTTGGTCTTCTGCCACAAGTTCACTTAGTCACAACACTCACACTAGGTGTGAATGTCCAGATAATCCGATGCTAAAAGCTTCTGCGAAATGTGTTCACGTTTAATGTTGGGAAATCCCAACTCCCAGCTCCAAAGGGGTTAATGTCAAAACAGCATCTAAAGTTATACGGTAATTCAGTATTTGGCAAAACAAATATAAAATAAAAATTTTCGACATCTAGCTTCACTGGACTGATTACTAACTAAGCTGGTTTGCTCTATCATCTCTGCTTTTCATCAAAAACAAAATTAAGCACATCTTTCATTTTATACAAAACCTGGAACCAAAGCAGAGGCCATCTCACAAAAGACTAAAGCTACGGATACCCAGACTACCTGGAATTAAACCAGTCTATCCGTCTGGGGAGACTGCTGTAGCCCAATGCTAAATCCCAGTATCTGGTTTCCTACTTTTTTCTTAATACAACCCATTTGCTGACAACAGCAGCCAGTTAAGCTTTTATACTCTGAGAGAGAGAATATGCATAGTCTACAGGATAGACTGAAATGCGTAGTCTGGTAACTATCAACTTCTACTGGCTACAGTACAATAAACAACCAGGTTTTGTGCACGCTAAGTATCAGAATGCTAAATGCCTTCAAACACTTCCCGAGGGGAATGTTTGCAAAATAGGCATTTCCTTGTTAACAGAGCAAAACCCGGTCCCCTTTTTCTGTCTGCCTTAAAGAAAATGAAAACTACTGAAAAGTTACCTGACTGTGACTCAAGATTCTCATTAGCACCAAGCAGCGGAAGGGTTTCATCTGTGTCAGAGTTGTGAAAGCCCACAAGACTCTTAAAGTTTTGCATAAAGTCTTCCACAGTTGCGACCACTACTCCATTATCTGTGTAACTGGAAAGCATCTTGATGTTCTTCTCTAAACAAACAAAAAATGGTTCAAGTGTAAAGACTTGGGAATATGCCTGGACAAACGATGCCTGCCCCTGGTCCTCACAAAATCGACATGTTCAGTATCGCAGCTTAACGATCGACACCCACCACAGCCCCACCAAACCCTTTTTTCCCTCCACATTCCCAGACTCATGGGAGAAAGGAAGGTTAAGAATGCTCTCTTTACCTGTTAAAAACACTATGTGTCGTTGCTGGATGTTCTGAGCCTGAAGTCTGATAAGGCAGTCCAGTTCTGGGGCATTTCGAGTTTGTGAATCACAGTTGTGGTATGATAAAATTTCAACCAGATGTTTCTTCTGATAGACATTCAGAAGCGTCAGCAGGCTCAAGGCTTTAGCGTTCAATCTGTGAGATTAAGCACTTCAGTATCTGGATCTGCATTTCTAAAACTTAGTCTGGAAGTTTTTGCTTCAGATTAAAACCACCATTTCCCAATGCAAGTTACTAACGACAACCGCATCACTTAGCTCACTGCCTGGTGCAGGGCTGCTTCCTGGGACACAGACGGGGAAGAGGCGTCCAGGGACCTTCTCCGGGCCCAAGGCCTGAGGGCCAGCTATTCAGTTCAGGTGAAAATCTCCAGTCATTTTTACTGACTAAATATTAAGTTCAGTCGTTTTAGTTACTAAATAAGTTAGCTCTGCTAATTTATTGAGTTTATAATGAAGGACAAAAAAGTATAAATCTCAGAAAGTTCCACAATACATGACTTTAAGCTACTTCTATACACTAACACGGAGCCCTGATGGCAGAGTGCTTAAGAGCTTGGCTGCTAACCAAAATTCGGTAGTTCAAATCCACCAGCTGCTCCTTGGAAACCCTATGGGGCAGTTCTACTCTGTCCAATAGGATCGCTGAGTTGGAATCAACTCAACAGCAGCAGGGTTTTTTTGTTTTTTTTTTTTTGTTTCTTAAATATACACCTTAAGACACAAAGCAGCAGGTAGGAGAAACCACTGGCTATTGTCAGGAGATGAGGGTATTAAGTAACTGGACGAGTTACACCTTTGGAGCTACTTCATATGATGTGAAGATGAACAAGTTTTTAAAAATGTGAACTACAGAAAGTTAAACACTTCAAAATCCTTTAAGCCTGAATTTCCAAAGCATCTACCATGGAATGTTAGTAGGTATTACAAGAAATGGGACATTTTGTGGTCTCATGTACATTTAGGAAATGTGGTTGGCCCAACATTAGACAGAATTCTTAACTACAGAGTTTCCCAGATCCTTTAATATATGAATGTACTGTACTGACTCTCCGGTAGTTGGATACAGTATTCCAAACTCATCTGATAACAATGTTTTCTGGAGCCTCTCAGGTAACTAGTAACCTCCAAGGAGCACATGTTGAGAAACAAGTGATTTCTGGACATGTTAGAAATCACCTATTTATATAAATGAATATCCTAATCAGAAATCCCTTTGTCAGGCGGAGATTAATCCTTGTCCAAACGTGTAACTGTTAGATTAGGTGCCTAAGGTGGTCCTTCAATGGGAGAAGTTGGCATGTACAGCTTAGTGAAAAATGGTAAGTGTCTGTTATTCCATGCTGATTATTATTCTAAACCCTCAAGTGGGAAAGACTAAACCAGTATTTCCTATACACATATAACTACAGCATCACCAAACTTCTACCTGAACAAGACTACTACTTCCTCCTAAAAAAGCCAGAATAATATCAACACTCCCAACGGCTGGCTAAGGACATCTGTGAAAACCGAGCTACACCCATGGAAAAACTGCGAGCACAATAATTATACAATTACTTTCCAAACCTTACCTTCCCAGTTCCTTTAGTTTTTTCTGAAATTTACAGTGGACTTTCCATTGCCATTTTCCTTCTGGAGTACTAAGTTCTTCAAGGAATGTCAAAAAATTTTTAAGGTTCTCTGTTGAGGAGAGAAAGAAGTTCATTTTTAATTCAATAAATAACAGTCATCCAGAACTGAATTACAGAAGTGCTTGTTCATATTATATAGAAACATCTCCTTTCTATGTTCTATCTCCTTTCTATTCTTTCTCTTTCCGCCCTCTAAGGGAGACAGAGACCTACATATCCCCAAAGCTCTAAGAACACAGCATCAACACATTAAAACAACACAGCAGTGACAAGTCAGGGGTGCCCCAAGTGCAGCAGAGCCACAGAACCTTACCTTCTACCAGATTCAGAGGCAATGACTTGAAAAGACTATGAAAAGGAAAAAGTTTAGGTAATGAAAGCTCAAAAATAAAGAAGATGGGAATGCACTAGTTATCTGAGTGGCAGGAATAATGGACACTACACTGAAAATTATGATTTCTCATCATTAATGAGAAAAACCTAGAAAAAAATAAGAGAAGTTACACGCGCATAAGAATGTAAAAATCTTACCAATTGTGATAACCTCTGGATTTAGAATTGATTCGTCAGACACGATAAACCCTCCAGATACGAATAACTCATTGTATGTATGATTTTTAACATCATCCAGACTATCAACACCAGCAAAACTAACACAGGAGAGCTTCTTTAAAGTTACCAAGCCAGGTACCTGTTTAAATAAAATACCAAATGAAAACATAAATAAGGATGGGTAAGGAAATGAACTGACAGACTCAACAGTAAAGTAACCTACAAGAAACGTCTAACAAAATTCACTATGGCTTACCCATATGAGTGAGTTGCCCGTGGAAAGCCAAGTACAAAAACAGTATTTCCAACATTATTTCCTAATATATAAACCAGCATTCATGTACTGGGCACGTACTATGAAGAGAACACTCTAAGGACAAGAAGCTTACAATAGTCCTGGAAACAGAGAATCACCAAATGCTAGCCTGTCTGGCCTTGTGAGTAGTCAGCATTCAGATGAGGGCAAGAGCCTGTGTACTGAACAGTCAGGAAAGGCTTCAAAGAGAGCAGTAGGATTTGAGCTGGGCTCACAAGACTGGATGGGGTTCCTCCAAATCCAAGAAAAAAGGGAAATGGGCTGGCAAAGAAGAGGGGGCACAAATAGGCTTTGCCTGGGACATACCAATGAAGAGGTGAACAATATAAAGATCATCAGCAGACCCAAGGCATTCAAGGATTCAGTATTCTCAGTCTGGACTACTGGAACGATAGGGAAGATCTATGATGTGCGGCAATTTAAAATTTGGCAGAGGTACAAAAGTGAACCTCACAAGCTGACTCACGGAAGAGTTTGTTAGGTCTCAAGCCCTAAACTTCCCAACCTCGAAGTTCTACCTCCTTTAAAGCTTATGATAATATTTTTAAAACAAACAGCTTTAGTCTCATACACAGTAAGATTTAAAAATAAGGAAGTTCTTACAACCAAAGTAAGTAGTGAATTTGACTTAATAGTCTACCTTGTGAATGAAACCTGCAATGTCTTCATTTTGAATAATAATCAATAGTTTATCTAATTTTGATCTTCTTTCCAAAAACTGTTCTGGATGACATTCTGTATTGCCTAATTTGATAAGATATTCCTGTTAAAGAAAAACAACTAAATCAACATTAAAAAGCTTTTTTACAAACATCCATTTAACACCAGAAATGCAAGACAAACTGATGAACTTAACTACTATTAGAACTACGAGCTTATACTCTAGGCGACTTCAGAGATCATCAAATCCACTCTTCGTCATTTTACAGAAGAGGCACCTAAAGCACACAAGACCACAGGGTCAGGAAGTGGCTCTTTGTACTGTTACAATGCTACGCAGTCAAAGCCAAGTAAATGCCAGTGTGGGAGAACAGGAAGAAGAACAGTGGTTAATCCAGCCCCATGACTTACACATGAGCAACCCAGAGCCCGTCACTGACCACTCCCTCGGCCCACGTCCCTTTCCTGTCTAGGCAGGCCTTTGGTTATCTGCTGCAACATTGCTGGTATATTCCTTCACAGTTACACAGCACTTTTACAACCACTGTAGCTCATTTAATTCAAAACAGCCCAAACGGCATTCACACAGAGCTTCAGTATGTACCAATGATAATCACATATAAATCAGCCATGTCTGTCAAGCTGACATCTTCAAGCAAAATAATAAAGACTCTTCCATCTAACACCTCCCTCCATTCTGGGGACACGGCACTACCTTTCAAAGGACACAAGGCAGTAGTCCACACACAGTTGGCATCCTGAACCCTAACGCAAACTGCAGGATCCTGGAGGTGAGCCTCCTCGTTCAACTGACGCGGGAGCAGACCAACTTTCTCAGCTCTCCTCACAACCAGTCTACTGCTCTTTCAGGAGCGGCCCACAAGTGTCACAGTCAGTGACGATATTTTCGTGTGGCCCTAAGTAAAGTAGCATCTTACCCATTGTCTGACTTGGCTCTAAGCTCTGAAGGTTCTGGGCAGATGTCAGAGTAGCTTTCAGTCAGTTAAAGAAAAGGTAAATTACTGTCTGACAGGCCTGCTGTGATGTTTTAACAGCTTTAAATGTGAAGTCATTCTAGTTAAGTCTAGATAAGACAGTTTAGCTCCTACAATAACAAAATCAGTTTGACTCCAGAAATATTTAGGAAACTTAAATTCTTCTTATTCATAAAGTCTTTAATTTTCTGGAAATTTTCCAATGGGTATTGACTAAAAGAATGAAAGCTCCAGAGCTGTGACTTCCTATCAGATGTGTAAAACCTGGAACAGTCTTTTCTTCTACATATAGTAAATAACAAACATATGATTTATTTTATGCCAGAATGAATTAAAAGCATCATTCACAAGTAAATGCATGTCCCATCCCTTCTATCTAGCTGCCACATAGGTGTGTGGCCACTAGTTAAGAAAAGAGGGGCAGAGTTATGCCAAGCACACAGGGGACTGTACCCAACCTATTGTCTCACTGAGCCCATCCACACCAACACGCACCTATGCCCCCAAAGAGTACTGTGCTTGGGAACATGTAGGGAGTGGGGAAAACAATCTGAGAAGCTCTACATCTAATCACACAGGGCAAAATGCAACCAAGGAGTTCCCAGGAAATCTGATTTCCTCTTCCCAAGAAACCATAAGGAATCAGCAGAGAAGGCTCAACAGAGCGCTCTGCCTCCTCTTGCATTTTCAAGCTCTTGACGTCCTCACTGGGTCCACACGAAGCACGCTGACGTCACAGAGGTCCTCAAACTGACACTGCAGCAACACTGAGTTTCTAGGCCTCTCTGGGGTATAAGCCAGGTATTTATAGCTCCTCCTGCTTCCTCTAACAGAACAAGCAGAAACCACTCTCCTAGTCATGGTAAGTAAACTCCATAAATGGGAGGAGGCATTAATTTCAAAACCCTAGGCATTTCCTTACAGAATTAAAATCCTACAGGTTACTGAGTACTAACTGATACTATTAAACCACTGACAGAACAGCTGCAATGTGTCACAAATTTCACACACCTATGCCTGTACCTAGGACTCCCTGAGTGGCACAAATGGTTAAGTGCTGGACTATTAACAGAAAGGTTGGTGGTTCAAACCCAGAGATTCCTTGGAAGTAAGGCCTGGCAATCTGCTTTCCAAAGGCCAAAGCCTTGAAAACTCCATGGAGTGCATTTCTACTCTGCACACTTGGGGTCGCTATGAGTTGGAATTCGCTCGCAGCAACTAACATGTCTCTACATGAATAAACACACGTATGTATGTGTGTGTATATATATTTTGAAATCAAATACCTGAAATGCTTGTCTACATCTTCAGTAGAAAGAAAAATACCTTACAGTGAGGAATCTTTCATGACTGGGGAGTTTATCAGGATCATCAAGTTTTGTGTTTTTTTTTTTTTCAATCAACAAGGGCTGCAGGGAACCCTGAAGTGAGCAGGGAAACAGAAAACACCAGTCGGCCATCCCTGGACGTTTCTGTTTTTCTGACTGATAAAACCCCACATGAGCTGTTAACATGACAACTTACGTTACCTCTCTCTCTTTCTTCCTCATTGAAAAAAAGAAAAAAAAAACTAAGAAACATTAAAACCTTTGAATCAACAGTTTACAGGTACAGATGCAGTACGTGTACAAACGGTCTTTCAAATGGCACTAAAAACCAAGAATCGAAATTCCAAGACACTTAGATCACAGGTTCTGAACTTCAGTCTTTCCTTCTACTGTGCACTATTAAATTATGGAAAATATACGGTCAACATTTAGAAACGAGAAAGTCAAGTTGATGCAGCATTATTACCACCCTCTCGTGTAGTTACCTTTATTTCTTTACAGAGCATATTTTCTTCTTCCTCATGAATATAAAATTTCACAGTATTTTTCTGGACGTCTTTCATGATTTTAACCAAACTGTTAAATACTTCAGGTTCTAACTGGCTTATAAAATTGGAAAGAGCAGGCTGGGCAGACATGTTTACATCGCTGGGCGATTTGGTTTCCTTTTCTACTGGTTCCCGAGCAGCATCACCAGGTACAGTATGGTCAGACGTCACCATGAGTTCTGCGGCGTGGTGTGGCTGCCTCATCTCTACATCAGTTAGACCCACAGTTGAAGAGGAATGGGGCTCATGAGAGTTGGTGTCTTTCAAAGCATCGCTACACAGTAACTCGGGGAGGCAGTTACCGCTGAAATCTCCCGAGGACACCGGGACGGCGTGCCTTCCCACAGCAGTCGATGCCATCTTGGCACCAGAATCATTAGGATTGACTGGCGGCAAATTCCCACCCTTGGCTGATGCTTTGATAATAATAGTATTTAGTTTCTCGTGCAAGCCGTCAACAAACTCCTGCACACCAGCTTTGGAAGTCTTAGAGTATATGAATTCAGAAAGCCGTTTCATCTTCTCTTGTGTTGAAAAGATAGGTGTGGAAATTCTAGTGACATATGACACGTTCTTTTGCTTCAGAATCTCTTCTATCTTCCTAGAGAAGAGATTGTACTCTCCTAACACTGTCCTCTCTGTGGTTTCACTCCGTGCTGGCGGCTCTGCTGCTGGCACACACTGCTCCTCCGCCACCACCTGACCTGTCAACACGTCATCCTCAGTGGTGCCCTTTAGTGTGTCTGTGAATGGAGAGGACGGAAACTGGTAATCAGAACTTCTCTGTCTACTTATTACCCGGGGGTCGTGAGGGAAGGCCTCCTGCGGTGGCACACACACCAGCTGTTCTTCTGGTGATTTCATACCTATACAGGAAGAGTTCATTATTGTAAGGGCAATCCAAAAAGAGAAGAGCACTCCAAAAAGACAACATCTCAAAACACAAACTCTTAAATCAGAAAAGACAGTCAACACAAGTATATATTTAGAGCTAATTAAGCATCTGAAGTTTTACTGAAACAAACAAACACAGTAGAATGAAAACCTCAAATACTGGTGTGAACCCTATTTCCTATATGCCCTACTTGCAACTGGTCTTTGGATTTCAGCAGCTACAACAACTTTGAATGTTATTTTCTTTGCTTGCTTTTGAAGTACTCAAACAAGCACCAACTTGACATCAACACAAATTAAGTCCTTTGTTTATTTCTGCTTCCTTACCATTCTGTAACAGACATGTTTTCAGCAGGACGGTGATCCGCAACAGCTTACTAAATCCCTATATTCTTTGCCACGAAGTGCCTACTACAGTTTATAACTCCTCCCCCTCCCTTAATATACAACGAGAAAGAACACCAAACAGAAATGCTGCGGGAGTAGGGCCAACTTAAGACTTGCATTGGGAATCTAGAAGAATTAATGGTATCTGCCTTCTGACTCGCTCTCACATACTGGGTTACACAGACGGCTTCCAGCCATGTTAGGGACTTCATTTTATTAGGGAAAAAAAGGCAGGAAGAAAACATCAATATTTCATAGCTGCATTAACGGTAACACTGTGCACAGTGCTTTCGTAAGTATTTTCATTTTGTTCTAGAAATAACTCCAAGAAAAATCAAGATGGATATCACCACTTGAGATACAAAGTTGCTCAGCTAGCTGCTGCTGCTGAGGCTACAACCTTTGACTCTTCTTTAAAAACATATCCTAAGTTCAAACACAATGTATTCTTGAAACTACATTTCAAAATAGGCCCCTTAAATCCCTTTCCAGGCAACAAGGGGAAAACACAGTTAACAGCAATTTATAATAGTATATTTTAGGAAATGAAAAAATTCATGATCTCTGCCTAGAAAACTACTATCACACAAATTTTGAAGGGTGACTCTCAGCCAACATCCCCTAACAAACTACTCCTGCAGTGTATGAAATGGTGTCTCTAAATCATGAAGGCCAGGTACAAGTTTTCCAAACTGCAGTTCTTTAAAGATACGGTTAACTAACTCCTCATTCAAGTCTGCACCTATGTGTAGCACCATGCCCTTGCTACGCAAAATTCAGTCTTGATTTTCCCCAAACTCATACTTTTCTAAAATTTTAAATTTTAAAAAAGCCTCAACAGCAGTCAGCTCACGACCTTCTCTACTAATCCAGTGATGTCCATGAACAACCACTCATCCTCCTACAAAATCGCGTCAGAAGAGTAAGAAGAGCACAGCAGGTCTGTAGGTGAAACTAAAAAGGGCAGATGTGCCAAGGTAAGAATTACGACAATATGAAACTGATGAGACAGAAAACTGGAAGTTCCACAGAATAACTCAGAATACTGAATAATTTTAATTTTGCAGCATTAAAATGTGGTTTAGTATGCACAGAAAAGGTCTGGAAGGACACACAAGAAATGCGTAACAGTGGTTCATCCAGGGAGGGAAACTAAGTGGCTGGGGGCAGAGATGGAAGACTTACTTTTTAAGTATTTTTGTACTTCGTGAGTTACATACCATGTCAAATGTCTCACAAATAAAAAAATTTTAAAAATTATATCTTGTAAAACAAATGAGTTGGGGAGTACCACCTGTAATTTAAAAACTTCTGAATTATTTTTTTTAGTGAAATATTTGTTCCCAAAATTTATAGCTATCCTTTGCATTACCAATGAGCTTATTCCTAAAGGGCTATGGATACACGGAATTTTTATAAGCTGAAATATAACTTATATCCACATGGGGGACTTTTCCATATTTAAAGAAAACCAAAAAACTCTACAACTAAATCCCTTTTAAAAAGACAAATAATCACCACCTAATTTGTTTTTCAAAATCAAATTTCCCTATGTGATTTAAGACCAACAACTTCATTATTTAAAAAAAATTCATCAATAAATGATTTAAAAGACACATCTGTGTCAGTTTCCGTAATAATGCATGTTCTTTACTGATCAATGACATCAAAGCATTGCAGAACCGTGACCTTTAAGTGAAAAGGGAATCGTGAGTTCTCTAAAGGCAGCAGCACTCAGACACCTAGACTCTCAGTCACAAACTATGAAGCTGGTCATCCCAAGTAAGAGGACTGCAGATGCTGACAGATCCTTAGGAAGCATCAACAAGACCCCTGCTGTTCCCAATGAGAAAGAATGCCTGACAGACGCAAAACATTGACGAAACCCAGACATACGCTCAGTGAAGAGTGAAGAGCTGAACACAAAAAAGGACATGCGTAGGTTCTATTTATCTTCAATAAAAGGCAAAACTAATCTGTGGTGAAAGAAGTTAGAATAGTGGTTACTCTTTGGGGACAGTAAAGTACTGACTGTAAGGAGGCAACAGAAAACCTTCTGGAGTGTTGGAAATGATCTCCATCTTGATCTGGATGGTGGTCACGTAAGTGTACACAGACGTGAAAAGTCATCAAGCCACACGCTAACGATCTGTGCATTTTCCTATGTTACATGCCTGATTTTCCTGCTGTTTCCTATCCTTTCCCAGGAGGAGACAAAGATTTTCTTGAAGAAAACTTGTAATTAAAAGATTTTTGTTTTTAAATTTCCAAAAGAGAAGGCATCACTGTAAAGATCTACTAATCTCAAAACAAACAAAAAAATAAACTCAGATTTCAAGAGTAGGAAACAACAAAACGGAAACAAAGAAAATGACCCACCAAACTAAGCAAGAGAATAATCTGTGACCACCTGAGAGGAGGTCTGACTGAGCTCCAACGGAGACTGTCTCCTAAGCACCTACTGCAACCAGTTAATCAATAATATTCAGAAATGTTTCTGGAATCTAAAGGTGTCTCAGTCTCTTAACTATCTGCAGAAATTAGCTTTACAATTAGAAGAACTAGGTTAAAAAAATTATAAGATTAGGAAAATAATGTACCTAAAAGATAGAAGGCCTTCTTGTATTTTTACATTTAAAAGAGACTTGAAGACTGTTTCTCATAGAATATTCTGCAAAAATGGATTAAGAAAATATTCTTATCTTCACAAGTCATCGTAACAAATAGAATTTACTTTAGGTGAAGAAAATTTAATCTATATGAACACACCCTTAACAAAGAGTTATCTGATAGAATGTGACTGATGATTTAAAGACAAAAATGGTAATCCAAATTTTCTGTAATTAACAGAACTTAAATCAATGCTCTGTTAATGGAGGACCAGAAATGCAAGCACCAATTCTGAAGAATGGCACACTGGGAGGAAAAGCAAAGGGAGCCTTCTCACCTGGTGTGCGTTTCTCACCATGTTTCCCCTGCTGGTCTTCTGGGCTTCTTGCATTCCCTCCTGAGGGAAAGCATCCCATTAGCATTTGTAGACTCTCTTTAGATATTTGTGATATCAATTAAGCACCTTTCAGACAACCCCAAATGCTAACAAATGCAAGTATTCCCTCTTGTGTCTAAAATAATTCTGAAGGGACATTCAAAAATGGAAAGCTGTTTCCTTTCCATTCAGGTGATGATATAATATCAAAACCTAGTTGTTGCGCCTTCAAATGTGGCTCTCAGTGCCAAGCATGAAGATGTCTAAATAAGGAATGGTTAGGATAATTCCAATATGGACCTCTTCCCTATTCGTTTCTCCCATTCAAGACGAAGTCTCTAGATCATAAATGCGTACCAGTTCTCTCTCTATTGTCACTTACAGGCCTCTTGCCCTCTCAGGTAAGACGCTAAATAGAAAATGGTCTAACGCCTACGGAAGCTGTAGAAATTGTTTTCAGAGTCCTTGGGTCTTGGTACGTTCTCAGTCATACCAGTCTCTTTTTAGCAAAAAGTTACTTGTTTCTTCTTTTAAAAGGCTAAATAAAGGTCTAGGAATGGACAAGATGTGCTCTAGAAATATTTCCAAAAAATGCTTAGCCAACAAGGATGAATAAGAACTTGAAATATTAAGAGTATGTGCATACGTGTGTGTATGTATGTGTTTGCACAGATTTCTCAACATCTGCTAAACTATTCTTGCCCCATGGTTCAGTAAACTTTCTTAGAATAATTTGTATTTGATCATTTCAGGCCATTCTCTAAGATGATCAAGTAATCCAATATTAAGAAAGCAAATTTCATTCAAACAGATGAACCTTAACATGATGACTTACTAGATGACAGCTTGTTAGAATGAAGTTTACGCTAATAAGTTGAGAAGACATCATTTAAGTGGCTGCCCAAAGACCATCACTTCATCTATGTAGCTACTTCACCTTATCAGAAACTCACAATTTCTGCCAACAATTTTCATTTAGAAGCTTGCGTGCTAAGCTCCACAGGGAGGGTATGTCTAAAATCCCTCTGTTTTTAACAGACCCTTTTGCAGATACTTGCTGATGTAGAACAAGAACAGCAACACTCAGTGATGAACATCATTACACTGCTCAAAATAAGACACTGGAGATATCAGAGCCAAGTAAGAAAAAGACCTAGTCACCCAAGAGGAGAACCTAGAAAAGACAAAACCCTTCAGGAAATCGATCACTAAGTATAAGGAAGCAAATGTAAATCTCAGTATACTTGTTTTTACCTGTAATTGGAATCAGTTTCCAATGTATTTCAGTCTCTTCAACATCGTTTGATTTAGACTGTTGTCTACGGAATCCATGTTCAATGGGAACAGTGGGACACAAACTGCAATCTTCAAAATTATTCATGCTAATTAAATTTGGATCCTAAAAATTAAACGTACACATTCAATAGCTTTTCAACTAATTTTAATGTCAAGTATAAATGACTCTTTTTTTCACAGCAAACTCACAAGTTTCAAACATTACAAATGACTCAAGTCAGCTTGATAAAGCTGTAAAACTCTACTCTCGAAATTAAAATATGGATGTTTTTCCCTCAAAACATAATTAGATGTTGATTTAAAGCAGGGGTTCGTAAACCCTTTCCGTAAAGGGCCAGTAGTAAAGAGCTTAGATGTGAAGGTCAGATACTCACCTCTGCCACTGCAGGGCTAAAGCAACCAAAGACAACAGCTAAATGAGTAAGCGTGGCTGTGTTCTAATAAAATTTTAGTTACAAAAACAGGCAGGGGGTTGGATTCAGCCCATGCCCTTGTCAAACCAATTTAGAGCATTAAATACGTCAGGAATTAGCAACAATACTCTAAGTTTCTCAGTGTCCACCGTACGCACCTCCCCAAGTGAGCGTCCTGCCATCATCCTCCCCTTAAAAACACATGTCCCAAAACTACATGCAGAAAGGTCAGGACATGCACATGACATTTATTGAAAGGCAGGAAAGAGAAAATGAAGGAAAAAAATAAATTAGAATTGAACCCTTAGGAATAGTGTGCCATCTTGGTACTGCTGTCCAGTGATAAAACCACTTCTTAGGGGAGAAAAGGCTACTTCTCAGCTGAGACCAATACCCTGAGCACGTACAGTAAATACACTGGATGCCCCGACAAGTGAGTCTGAAAGGCCCTTCAAAGATAATCCTAAAGGTCACTCATTTTCCACTCCTACTGAGGTGACATATACAAAATACCTAATTTTCTAACACTGTTGCACTGACCTCAGCTGTCTTGCCTCATCTCTGGGTTGTTAGTGCCAGGAGACATCAAGTGCTTTAAGGATTTTATTAAGAAACAATAAGTCATTTCTGACAAATAGAACATCTATACCTAACTTCTATCACAAATAGGTGAATCCTATCAGCAGGAAGGAAAACAACTATTTCCACATTTATCACTTTGTAACAAGGAACAAGTTAGAAGGAACACCCTGTACAGAAACTTCTACTCAAAAGTATTTTACTTCTTTTTGAAAAGGAAAAACAATCAACAGAGCACACCCACATCTTCTTTCACACACACACTTAACAAAAGCAAACAAAGGTAACCAACAGACATGCTTACTTCTTTCAGATGCAGTTTAAGATCAGTGCCTCCTTCACTGGTAGAAGCACCAACAGGATACTTTAAAGATGATGTATCAACTTCTAGCAATGGGCTCTGAGTACCCTTAAAGTGTACATTTTCAATTTTTGCACAAGTAGGCTGCTCATACTCTTTCTTATCCTGGGTGGAATTCAACTCATATTCATGCTTTTGCCTCAGCTCTTCATAGGCATCATCAGTGCTCAATCCTAAAGCTTTGTTGACTGTGTCTGTCAGGGAAGCATCAGAATGGCGTGCATTTGCTAGTGTTTCTGACAGCCAGTTAAACAGACTGTGGATGTCAGCAACACCAGAGTTAGAGGTATCCTGCTGCTGCCGTCTCAAGTCAGCATCGTGCCCAAGAGCACTAATGAGTGAGCCAACAGGCTGTGGAGACTCTGAGGAAAAAAAGGAAAGAAAAGCCACCTCTTAAAGTTGGAAAGGCCAACATAAAAACAAAAAGAATCAAATATACCTTAAAAATTATAAGGCAGATATGAGGGGAAGTCAAAAAGTATTACTACTAGAGTTCCAGTTCATACATGCACAGGTTTATTCCAAACAAAACATGTTTAAATACGTCTCTGTGATCAGTGGATGGCCACAGACAAGTTCTCTCAGCAACCCATGGGTCTTAGTCTCAAGGGTGCCTTAAAAAAAAAAGGGTACTTTTTGTGCCATGGAAAAAAAAATGATTTTGAAGTCAGGGCTAATATTAAATTTTTAACAAAACTCAAGTAGACAGCTTCCCAAATCACTGAAGCTTTGCAACAAGTTTATGGGAATGTTGCCCCACATAAAACAACAGTTTTTAGATGGATCAAGCGTTTTTAGGAAAGTCAGGAAGACCTCAAAGATGAGCCAAGAGAGGGAAGACTGCTCAGAAGGTTATGGTGACTGGTTTTTGGGGGTTCCAAAGAAATAATCTTGACAGATTTTCCTGAAGGACACAGGATGATAACATGAGCTTATTATGAGGAAATTTTAAGAAAACTGAAAATTGCACTGGTGAGAAAAAGGCCAGGAAAGTTGCGCCGAGGACTTTTTTTCCATCACGACAATGCACCTGCTCGTTCTTCAAGGGTAGCAAGAGCTGTCCTACAAGAATTTTGTTAGGAAACCTTACCCCATCCACCCTACAGCCCTGATCTTGCCCCTTCAGACTTCTTTTTGTTCCCAAAACTCAGAGAACACTTAAAAGACACGTGATATAAGTCCCTCAAGAATGCCAAAACTGCCATTTTGATGTGATGTAAATTGAAGGGTGCAGAATTCTTCAGGGAAGCGTTAGAGAGATGCAAACACCGCCTTCAGAAGTGCAAACCTAGGTGGAGGATACGTCGAGAAAACAATAGCTTCACATTTGGTATTTTTGTTTAATAAAGATTTCTATGATTTTGTAGTAATAGTTTCTGACTTACCATCAAGTGGGCAGGAACGCAACCAAGCCTCTGGCTTAGATTTTACAAACACACCAATCCTTTACAAATTGGTTGTAAAACACTGCACATGGGTCAAACAAAATTCCTATTAAATTAGAGTTAACTTCCATCATAATCTTAAAATACTATTAATGGAAAAATGAGCTCAAGCATCAAGTGTATAATATGGATAATATACACTAATAACCATACCGTAGTTACCTCAAACTCTAACATCAAAATTCCGAAGTCAACCTGATATTTGGCAACAGATGACACGTTTGCAGTTGCTATTTTGCTGTTGTAAGAATGTGCAAATTACACTTAAACTCACTCAAAATAACCATGACTTATTTTGACTTCTATCTCCTCCATACCTGTCACATTTTGTCCTTAAGGCAGTTGGTCAACATTCTTAAAATCTAAGCCTTACCTTGAATGACTACATTACTTAAACTCATTACTAAGCTAGGATACTAGGGATGCAAAATCATCCTGAAGAAATCTATGCCAAACTTGCACCAAGAACAAAAAGCACCATGACGGAACATGATAAGATATGGCTCCACGTAGATATAAATTTGGGTAATTTGTACAACCAATATATATACTGCATGTAAAAACTTGTAAAAGGCATAGACATCAGAAAGCAAATTGCTTTAATACTGGAAAGGTTGGGGGGCGAAGGCTGGGTAGATGCCAGGATTTCCAATTTAGGAAAGATACAATGCACCACAGCAAAAAAGAGAAACAACACAGAACACGCCATACGATTCTAATTATATGAAAAACTCACCTAGAAACAGAAAACAGATCAGTGGTGGGGTGAAATCAGAATAACTATAAAGGAGCATGAGGCAACTTTTGGGCATATGTAACTATCCTACGTCTTGGAGTCACAAGTACCAAAAATCATCAAACTGTGCGCTTAAAATGGGTGCATTTTATTGTATATAAATTGTTCTTGTTGTTAGTTGCTGTCAATTCCAACTCATGGCGACCCCATGGGTTCAGAGTAAAACTTCTTGATAGGGTTTTCAAGGCTGTGACCTTTCAGAAGCAGATCGCCAGGACTGACTTCTGAGGTACCTCTGGTGGGTTCAAACCGCCAACCTTCTGGCTAGCAGTTGAGCGTTTCACTGTTTGCGCCACTCAGGGACCTCAAAGAAGTTGATCTTTAAGTTAGAAAAGGACGAAAAGTTAGGAAGAGATCACTTCTTATAAAATGAGTAGGTCTACCACCAAAGCAAGATCACAATATTTTTAAAGTTAGAATCAAACCTTTCAATTTCCACTTTCAGACATGAAGTGACCAGAAAGCAGCACCACTGGAGAACACTTAGAAATGCAGGTCTGGCATCACTAGCTCTAGTGTAGGAACCTATCCACCTCTCCTGGTCCGCCTCATTTCTCCCTTGGTCTGTTATAACTAGCATGGCTTTCCCACCATGATAGTTATTGACGAAGCCTGATTTTTCACCTATACAAAATTAGACAACTGCCAGCTAAAACAGTACCAAAAATTAAGTATCTTATTTACTGAGTGCCTACAATGTGTTCAGTGCTAGGAAATACAGT
The DNA here is from genome assembly GCA_030035585.1 of Dugong dugon. Lineage (NCBI taxonomy): Eukaryota > Metazoa > Chordata > Mammalia > Sirenia > Dugongidae > Dugong > Dugong dugon. The sequence goes on along the minus strand of CM057481.1, from coordinate 10,443,913 downwards.
ACACAGTTTAGGAACAATGCTTTGGAGACCATCATAACTGAGTTCAAATGTGGATGCTGCCATTAACTATATAACTTCAGAGTTATTTAATGTCTCTCAAACTGTTTTCTCCTCTGTAAAATAAGAATAATGCCTACCACTCGAAGCTATTATAAGAACTAAATGTGTCCAATGAATAGGTAAAGCACTTAGCACACAGTAAGTACTTAATAAAACACTCAAGACACAGGTTATAGTCCAAGACATGAACAGATTCAGCACAGATCAGAAATGCAGAATAAGCTAAAGGAAATGGAGACTGTCAAGGAAAAGAACAGCCAGTAAGTTGAGGAGGGATCTGACTTGCCAAGATGTAAGCCTTGAGAGAACAAGAAGAAGCTGCAAGAAAAAAAAAGTAGAGGTCTGACCATGACATATCCTGGGGAGAGAGACACGAGCCTTACTGACCAAGGAGCATGGGAAAGAAGAGCAGGAAACATGGCCACCCAAGCTGAACATGGCCAGTTTATAACAAAGCCTTGGAAGATAAGTACAGATGATGAAACTGGTAGCAAATTAGTAAAAAGGCAATATTGAGAAGAACATAATACCAAAATGAGTGACAAAAAGAAAGTAATTAAGTCAGGAGGGCCACCCAGGGAGGTAAGAACCTCGACGAGGATAACAACATTGCAAAGAAAAAGACACAACAGTTCAAATGAAGAAAAAAAATCAGAACATTACTGAAAAGACCAGCATTGTCAAACAGAACTGTCTCCAATGACAGAAACGTTCTCCAATACAGTGGTATGCTACTGTAACACGGGAAGGGAACTTTTTATTTCATTTAATTGAAATAACCACATGTGGCTACTGGCTACCACACTGGATACTGAAGGAATTGAAGTAAAGGAGAATAAATAAGTGAAAAGTAACGAGGATACAAACTGTTAGGAAAACAAAAGTATAGTAAGGACATTGATGTAACCTAGTCAGATAGACATTGATTTTGCTTAGTAAGAAATGGAGGAATATACAGATCTGCCATAACGAACAAGAACAGCTGCAGAAAATGAGGACTAGCAGTGCGAAGATCTAAATGTTCAGATGAGAAAAATGTTTTAGATCAGTAGCAATACTGAAACAAACACACTTAAAACTAGAGTTTCCCAATTTTTACTTTTTCAAACTGTCAACTAAGACAAAACAAAGCATATTTTAAAAAAAGGAAAAAGCCTAAGATATTCCTGGGGTCAAAAAGAATGTGTATCAGCTACAAAATTTTCTTTTAAAGCCAACAAGTTCCTGTCAGTAGGCAACATCCTAAAACGACCCAATATTCTATGTTGTACATTTCCAAGTATAAAAATAAAGGAGTATAAGAGGGTAGGAACTCCAATTAGTAGGATAATAGCTGAGTATACTTTATATTTTCCTTTTAGCCTAAGCCAAACAATTCAGGAACTGATGTACTAGGGCAGGGGATAGCAAATGTTTTCTGTAAAGGTTCAAAACAGTAAGTATTTTAAGCTCTGTAGGCCATACAGTCTCCTTCCCAATTCCGCCACTGTAACATGGAAGCAGCTATGTACATAGAAATGAATGGGCATGGCTAATGTCCCAATAAAACTTTATTTACAAAAGCAGGTGACAGCTGGATTTGGCTCTCAGGCTGTAGTCTGCAGATCCCTGTACTAGAAGAAAGAACTGAAATACTTTACTATTTTTTTTATTGTTATTATTATACTAAATAAGAAGTGCTCTGATACTTTACCTTCATACAGATGGCAATTTTCAGATAAACCACTGGTTTTGGCAAGCTTTCTCATATTTTCAGGCAGATCCTCAAGCTTCCTCTTCAAGACAGTTTTGCTTCTCATATCTTCTGTGTCTGAGTCCCCACTCACATTTTTTTTCCTACACTGAATTAAATTAATCAATTCTTTGACTCTGTCCTTATCATAATCCAAAGAATGAGATGACTTCTGCTTTCCAGATGTGATAATTTCACTCCTTGAGTTATTTCGTTTTCTAAATTTCATTTTTGTCCCATTCATTTCTTCTTCTTGGCCTTCATAATCTGAAAGTGGACTGAACTGTTGAAGTTTCTTATTTTCTTCAAAAAGCTCTTTTAATTTACAAATAGGTAACTGATACATTTCAGGCCGAAAAATATAGGTATGCAAGCAATCATCAATATGGGACTTATTTTTTGGAGCTGAGTATAAGAATTTTTTATCATCTAATCGTGAATCATATGGAAACATGATAAACTCTCGTTTACCTGAACCAAAGCCTCGCTTAAAAAATTCACTTACATACTTTTCAACAACAGAATGAAACTTTATAGTATTTATATTTTTGAATTCCTTCCGACACTGAATCAAAGAAAATTGTAAAAACTGAGTTATTTTTAATACATCTGGTATACTCTCATGCCTTTCCTGTGGTGCTGCAGTGGCTGAACCTTTTTGTGCTGGGGGAAAAAGAAAGAAGCAAACCATGTTAGCAATCAAGGAACTAATCAAATAGAGACCTACATATTATGAAAGAAGTATAAACATATAACAACATTCATACATTAATGGTGAACCAAACTAATGCATACTCTAATATACATATCTAATATAGTAAATACATAAACAGCTAATTCTAAGTCCAGGAACTTAAAACAGGCCAGCAGGAAACTACAACAAGTGAAAGAGCAGATCCTATTTTACAAGGGAATTATCTACTCATTGAAGACCTTTATCATTCCCTATTACCCCTAGGCAACTCAAACATAAGGAGAAATAAAGAGGCAGGGCAAGATACAAGGCTCCTGGCAAGACAGTCCTGCAAATGACAGCAATGTTACTCCTCCCTGTCACAGTGCAGCAACTGTAACTTCACGTGAACGTTCTCCCCGATAAGCAGATACGCAGACACTGAGTAACCACTACTGAAAACCTCATCCTTTGTCTAACAGTGAAATCCATTGGTGGGAACCTTACTTTAATACGGTATTAAAGTCAGTTCTTAAAAAAGGAGAACAGAAAATGTTCTTTAAAATCAATGCCAAAAATTCTTAATAATTTTCAATGTCCTAATATTTAACCAAGGAGCCCTGGCGGCGCAATGGTTAAGCACCAGCTACTAACCAAAAGGTCAGTGGTTTGAATCTACCAGCTGCTCCATGAAGAGAAAGATGTGGAAGTCGGCTTCCATAAAGTTTTACAGCCTTGGAAACCCTTTAGGACAGAATAGAACTGCAGTTCTATTCTGTCCTAAAGGGTTACTATGAGTCAGAATCAAACCTACGGCAACGGGTTTAACACTTAACCTGGCACATGATGTTTTATAGTTACTGAAATGTGAATGTAAAAATGAACGAAGCTAAAAAATAATCAGATAAAACCCTGAAAAACTGGTTCAGGTAAGTTATTGTATTGTAATAACTACAATCAAAGTTTGTTAGTGAGAGCGTTGATGAAACCCAAACACATCTCTCAGTTAAAAAAAAAAAAAGCAAGTCATACGATCTGTGTTCTCTATTGCTAATACCTCCTAATACCCTGAGTATTTCCCAAACCATGATGTAATAAGGATAAAATGCTGGAAATTTTCAGTAAATGTTGGCATCTATAAGTAACTGGATTTAAACAGTTGAAGAACTTACAAGGAACTACGCCTCTAGGTTCTTGAAAGAGAAACAAAGCATGTAGGACTCGAGACTTGGCAGTCTGATATTCTAAAAAACAGAAGTCAAATTTGTTAGCAATGCGTGTTAACTAAAAAGTTAAAAAAAGAATTGTAAAACAGAGAGATCACCTACCATATGGAGAAATCATCTGACAAGGAGAAAGAAGAAAAAGGAATCCTCGGTCTCCCAAAGGTTTAACAAGAACCTGCATTTTTGGGAGAGAGAAGAAGTTGTACCCGCTTTATTATTACTCACCGTAAGGCAGACATACAGCACCTTCTATTAATTACAAAGAAAACAAAGTTCTCATCCATCTTTTCAGGAAAAATATTGCTACTGAATCAGTTAAAAATCCTTTGCACCAACTCTCTGCTGATTAACAGGATTCCAATCAAATATAAATTCCTTATTTTTCATAACCTAATGAGAAAGAATATTACTGAAAGAAGTCTCCTTACTAACTGTGAAACCAATGTGTTAATTTTTCCCTGAAGCTAAAATACAAGGACCAAACTAAGGACTTCAAGTATTTTCCTCATCAGTTCAACAGACACGTTGTTAATTACCAAGGCAGCATGCTAGATGTTGGAGATATAAAACAAGTATGATATAATTGCAGCCTTTGAAGAGCACAGGCTACTCTTGAATGGTTGCCAGACTATTTCCACACTTACTTGGTGAACAACTTTTACATGTATGGCAATCTGCCCTGCCAGACATAACTTCAAAGACAAGTAAACAGGTCCTTGATCACAAGAAGTTTATTATTAGGTAAGGGGAATAACACAAGGAATAGCAATAATCACATGTGACAGAAAAGTTCCCTAAGACACTTACAAAAACAAAGGAAGGGGGAAAAATACTCACATTTTGTTTATGGTTGTGAAAGATGGTCAAGAAAGGTTTACTGAGAGTGTAATAGAGGTGGATTTTGAAGAATGGGTAGATTGCCAACAGCCTGAGATTGCGGGAAGGACATTTCAGTAGAGGCAAAAATCATGAGCAAAGGCAGAGTTATACATGATGGACAGTTTGAGGGCTATCGAAGTACTTATGACTGGCAAAAAGGGTCGACAGACTAGTCTAGAAAAAAAGAGTATGGCCAGATTATGAAAATATGAGAATGCCAGGTTAGCCAGGAGTGCCCTAATTAGGGCACTGTCAGTACACCACTTTTGAGCTGGTGTTTCCTAAAATAAAACATCTTGATAGCACTGTGTAGGAGGGGAAAGAAAAAATGTAATGTGATGAACTCAGTTCAGCGGCTACTACTATAGTTCACAAAGTATTTTTTGGATTAAAGGAAGGGTAAGTAAACAAGGAATAGAACATGGCAGTTAAACATAAAGAATACTTGGCTTCTGAAAGAAAACCTGCGCTACTTAAAATTGCTATTCCATGATAGCAGTAAATAAAGTTTGCATAAGAACTAATAGTAACTTAAAGGACCAAAGTAATTGTGCTACTACTTTACATTTAGTAAAAACATTATTTGTAACACAAAAGTAAGGTAGACAATGTACCTGCCCAACTTCTTGTTTCAGACAAACACTTTCCAAGTTGTTTTATACAACATATCCCTTTTAACACTTGCCCAGTTCCTGGTTGTCAGAATAAAGTTGGGAAGCACAAATTCTCAGGTTTTGTGGTTGCTGAGGGAAATCAATTAGATGCCTTTAACCTCTCATCCAGTCTACACAGCAGATTTTTTAAATTCCACTGCTTAGTGGCCTAAAGACCCTTATACTTTAAGGAGCCCTATATTCCCAGAGACCCATGGAGCACAGGGAGCATATGCCCAGAAGTAACACTCAGGGAGACAGAGGCAGCTGCACCTGTGGCTTCAGCCCAAAGAAACATAATCAACCTTACTAGGAAGGAAAAACCCAGGAACTCTGTGTTCCTGCCACCTCTATCTATTATTCCTTACTGTTTCCTTCTCCTTCAGCAAACAATATTAATTTAATTTGTGGGGTTTTATTTTACCCTACCATTTTGACTTTCCAGATATAATTACAGGTAATATGATACAAAAAATGTATAAAAAATTATCTAATGAGCCCACAATCACAAAACACCAAGCTTAGAAGGGAATAAACTACCCTAAATGATATTCACCAGAAAAAACAGACACACACCCAGGACTTCCAACTGGAATTATCAAATATGAGATTTAAAAAAAAAAAAAAAAAAAAAGCTCATTGAAGTTCAAAGAATTAGAAGAAAAAACTGGCAGAATAGAAAACACATTCATACGTAACTTGTACACGAATGTTCATAGTAGCATTATTCGTTAATACTTAAAAAGTGCTAAAATTTGATAAATGGATAAACAAAATGGGATATATTCATACGATGGTATATTCAACCATAAAAAGAAATGAAGTTCTGATTCGTGCAATGACATGGATGAACCTTGAACATTATGCTGAGTGAAATAAGCCAGACACAAAAGGGTACATATTGTATGATCCCACTTATACAAAATATTTAGACTGGCTAAATGCAGAGACAGAAAACAGATTAATGGCTACCATGGGCTGTGGACAAGAGGATGGGGGGTTAGTTAATGTTTAATGTTTCTGTTTGGAGTGATAAAAAAGATGAAAGTTAAAGAAGCCAGTCACAAAACGCCACGTATTTTATGACTGCACTTATACGAACGGTCCAGAATAGGCAACTCTATATCAACAGAAAGTAGACTGGCAGTTTTTCAGGGATTAGGGGAAGGGAGGAATGGAGAGTGACTGTTTAATGCATATGAATGGTCTTTTTGGAATACTTCAAATGTTCTGGAATTAGGCAGTAGTGATGGTCACATAACATTCTGAAAATACAACAGAACACAGAAATGTATACTTTGAAACTATTAAAATGATGCATTTTGTTATATGAATTTTATTTCAATTAGAAGGAACACCAAAATATAATCTTTACCTCCTAGAACAGTTTCTGGTATATAATAGGAACTCAATAAATATTTATGAAAGAATAAACAAGAATCTGTTTTTTAAAAATGACCAAGCAGATCTCAAAAAGAACCAAATGTAGCTATTAGAAATGAAAAATATTCTGTGCAATTAGAATCTCAAAAATGGAGTAAAAGAAAATTAGACACAGCTAAAGATGGAATTTGTAAACTAGAAGACAGATACCATGAAATTACCCACAGTGCAGCACAGAGAAAAACACAGACAGAAAACACAAAAAAGAAATTAACACAGAAAACAGAACGAAAAGGTTTGACATACGCCTCTTCAGAGTCCTAGAGACATAGAATACAAAGAAAGAAAGAGAGGTATAATCAAAGAGATAATGGCTAACAATTTTCGAGAACTGAACATTTAATCTGCAAATACTAAACAAGATAAAAAAGAAGTCTATACCTATATGGAGCCCTGGTAGTGCAGTGGTTAAAAGCTCTGGTTGCTAACCAAAAGGTCAGCAGTTCGAATCCACCAGCTGCTCCTTGGAAACCTTATGGGGGTGTTCTACTGTGTCCTACAGGGTCACTGAGTTGGAACCAACTCGATGGCACCTAACAACAACACATCTATATATATTTAATGTAACCGCAAAACATCACATAGAAAACATCAAAAAAGCAGCCAGGAAAAAAAAAAAAAAAAAAAATCACATACAAAGAACAATAATTAGACTGAGAACTGGCCTCTCAACAAAAATAGAAGTCATGAGACATCGTAGTAGAGTCAAAATGCTAGGAGTAAATTGTTATCAACCCAGAATTGTCAACTCCATCCAACATTAAAGAATACACATTCTTCTCAAACACACAAAGAGCATGTACAAAAACTGACCAAACAGCAGGTCTTAAATCAAGTCAAACAAATTTCAAATACTTACCACCTGTTCTGAATACAATCTAATTAAATTTGAAATAAACAACAAAAAGACAAAAGGATCTTGACACATCTGGGAATTAAAACACATATCACTAGATTATGAGTCAAAATAGAAATCATAATTGAAATTTAAAAATATTTAGAAATGAATGATAATGAAAATACTACATATTAAAATATATGGAATGCAACTAAAGCAGTACTTGGACCTGAAAATTAGTAGACCATTTTTCCAACTTAAGAGGAGTCAGAAAAAAAAAACAAAATAAACTCAAAGAAAGAAGTTAATAAGACAAGCAGAAAATTAATAAAATAGGAAAACAAAGAAACATTACAGAGGCTGAAAGCCAAAATTTAGTTCTTAAAACTAATAAAATCGATAAATCTCTGGTGAAAGTGACCAATGAAAACAGAAGGTACAATGAAAATATTATCATGGAAAATGGCTTACATGCAGAAAGGGCATTCAACAAAGTCCAACATCCGTTCCTGATAAAAACTCTCAATAAAATAGGTAAAGAAGGGAAATTTCTCAACATAGTAAAGGGCATTTATGCAAAACCAACAGCCAACATCATTTTTAATGGACAGAGGCTGAAAACATTCCCCTTGAGAACAAGAACAAGACAAGGATGCTCTTTATCTCCACTCCTATTTAACACTGTGCTGGAAGTCCTAGCTAGAGCAATAAAGCAAGAAGAAGAAATAAAGGGCATCCAAACTGGTAATGAAGTGAAAATGTCCCTGTTTGCGGATGATATGATACTATACATAGAAAACCCTGAAGACTCCAGGAGAAAACTACTAGAACTAATAGAAAGATTCAGCAGAGTAGCAGGATACAAGATAAACATACAAAAATCAGTTGGATTCCTATACACCAGTAAGGAGAATGACGAAAAGGATATCAGGAAAACAATACCATTTATAATAGCCCCTAAAAAAATAAAATACTTCGGAATAAATCTAACCAGGTATGTAAAAGACCTATACAAAGAAAATTACAAAATACTACTGCAAGACACCAAAAGAGATCTACCTAAGTAAATGGAAAAAAATCCCACACTCATAGATAGGTAGACTCAACATTGTGAAAATGACAATTCTACACAAAGCAATTTACAAATACAATGCAAGCCCAATCCAAATACCAACAACATTCTTTAAAGAGATGGAAAAACTATTCACTAACTTTATATGGAAAGGGAAGAAGCCCCAGATAAGTAAAGTACTACTGAAGAAGAATAAAGCAGGAGCACTTGCACTACCTGACCTTAGAACCTACTATACAACTACAGTAGTCAAAACAGCCTGGTACATACATCGACCAATGGAACAAGATTGAGAACCCAGATGTAAATCCATCCACCTACGGTCACCTGATCCTCAACAAGGGCCCATCAAATGGGGAAAAGACAGTCTTTTTAACAAATGGTGCTGGCAAAACTGGATGTCCATTGGCAAAAAAAAAAAGAAACAGGATCCATACCTCACACCGTACACAAAAGCTAATTCAAAATGGATCAAAGACCTAAATACAAAACCAAAAACTATAAAGTTCATAGAAGAAAAAATAGGATCAACGCTAGAGGCCCTAATACACGGCACTAAGAGGATACAAACCATAACCAAGAACACACAAACTCCAGAAAATAAGATAGATAGATAACTGGGATCTTCTAAAAATTAAACACTTATGCTCATCAAAAGACTTCACAAAAAGAGTAAAAGGAGAACCTACAGACTGGGAAAAAATTTTTGGACACTACAAGCCAGACAAAGGTCTAATCTCTAAAATCTACAAGAAGAGCCAACACCTCTACAACAAAAAGACAAACAATCCTATTAAAAAACGGGCTAAGGAAACGAACAGACACTTCACCAAAGAAGACATTCAAGCAGCCAACACACACATGAGGAAATGCTCACGATCACTAGCCATTAGAGAAAGGCAAATTAAAACCACGATGAGATACCATCTCACCCTGGCATTAGTGGCACAATCAAGAACACTGGAAATAACAAATGTTCGAAGGGCTGCGATCCGAACTCTTATGCACTGCTAACTGTTTAATGAGAAACTATTTGTTCTGTAAATCTTCGTCTAAAGTACAATAAAAAAAATTTTTTTTAAAGTGCTCACAGATAAAAAGAGCATGGATGAACATATTATCTCAATAATTTGAAAACTTAGAATAGGCAAATTCCTAAAAAACAAAGTGATAACCTATTAAAATTGACCTAAGAAGAAACAGAAAGCCTGAAAAGTTAACTATTAAAGAAACTGAATCAATGCCTTAAAACCATCCATAAACAAAACAAGAGACTCATATCTATCCTTGCTGAAAACAGAAAAAGAGAGCACACTACCTAACTCATTCTGGAAAGATTCTATAATACCTTGATTTAAAAAAAAAAAAAAAAAAACTAGACAATGACAATGTAAGACAGAAAAATTACAGGTCAATCTCACTCACTGTCACATACAAAATTCCTCAACAAAATATTCACAGACAAAATTCAGAATTAAAAAATAAATAAATACTGGGTTCTAAATCAGGAGTGCAGGAGCTGTTTAATGCTGGAAAAAAACTATAAATATAGTTCAATGTATTAAGTTTACAGGACAAAATATCATGTAATCATCTTGTTTAATGCAAAAAAATTGATAAAATTAAAAACCCATTTATAGTTAATAAAAATTTTAAAGGAAAAGTTTAAAACTGATAGAGGTTATGTATAAAACACTTACTGCAGTCTTCCTACTTTAATGGTGAAATGTTAGAAATGTTCCTTTAAAATCAAGAAGACAAGAAGGCCTATAATCACCATTTTTATTCAGCATAGTACTAGAGATCCTAGGTTGTACACTAATACAGGAAAAAGAAATAAAAACTATAAAGACTAGAAAGGAAAAAACAAAGCCATCTGTTATGGATTTAACTGTGTCCCCCAAAAATATGTGTTGTAAATCCTAACCTCTACACTTGTGAATGTAATCCAACTTAAAAATAGAGATTCCTTTCTTATATCAGAGCCCTGGTGGCACAGTGGTTAAGTGTTCTGCTGCTTACCGAAAGGTCAGCAGTTCGAATCCACCAGACACTCCTTGGAAGCCCTATGGGGCAGTTCTACTCTGTCCTATAGGGTCACTGTGAGTGGGAATCAACTCAATGGCAACAGGTTTTGTCTGGTTTTCTTGTATTAACGAGGCTGTATCAGTGTAGGGTATGTCTTAAACCAATCACTTTTGAGACATAAAAAGAGCAGACTAGGCACAGATCAAGAAAGAACAAATGGAGAAACACTGATGTAACCTGGAGATCACCAAGGAACCAAGGAAGAGAAGCTGAAAGAGACAAGGATTTTCCCCCTCAGTGGACAGAGAGAGCCTTCCCCTAGAGCCAGCACCTTGAACTCAGATTTCTTGTCTTCTAGACCGAGAAAACAAACTCTGTTTGTTAAAGCCACCCATCTGTGATATTTGTTATAGCAGTACTAAGAAACTAAGATAGTGTTGTTACTCCAAGATAACGACATCTCTATAGAAACGCCAAACAACGTACAAAAATGAATAAGATCAATACATAAATATCAATTTCACTTCTGTATATACAACAAAATTACTTAAATAAAGAATACCACTTCCAACATCAATGAAAACTTAAGGTCCTGGGAATAAATCTAACAAAAAATGAGCAAGACTGTCTTATGCACTGAACTGTGTCCCCTAAAAGGATATGCTGAAATCCTACCCATGGACCCTGTGAATGTGAACTTCTTTGCAAATAGGGTCTTTGAAGATGTGATTAGTTAAATTAACATGAGACTATACTGGAGTAGGGTGGGCCCTAATCCAGTATGACTGGAGTCCTTATAAAAAAAGAGACACAGACACAGAGGGAAGGTGGCCATGTGAAAACGAAGGCAAAGACTGGAGTGATGCATCTACAAGCCAAGGAATGCCAAATACTATTATTTCACACCCACCAGACTGGCAAATTTGTGCATAAGTCCGACTATACAAAGTACTTGTGTTGGGAACTCACTGCTACTGTGGGATATAAACTGGTATAACCAATTAAGAAAACAATATGGCATTATCTTATAAAGCCAATCACATACATCTATTATGATTCAGTAATCCATTTCTAGACATATACCTTAGAGAAAATCTTTTACATGTGCACCAAGAGATACATACAAGAATGTTCACAGCAGTGACAACACTCAAATTTAGGGATCTTTTTTTTTTAATACAGGCAGTCCCCAGGTTATGAATGACATCCATTCCTAAGACTGCCTTTAAATGAAATCTGTAGGTAAGTCGGAAGAGGTGCACACATGGTTCCTATTCAGCCTTACTTTAGTGCAAGAAAAGGCTGGAAATCTTTTCATTTATTTAAAAGCTGCACGTGCACCAAGTGAAAGTGATTGTGATGAAGAACTTGCTGGGAGCAGGGGTTGGTTTAATCAAGTAGGGGTCGGTTCAATCATTTCAAAGTGAGGGCAAATGTACATAACATTGAAGGTAAGTACAAGTGGTCTGTTTAAGTCAGACATTCGTAACCCGAGGACTTACTGTATATTAAATTCAGCTTCAAGAACTGACTTAGAAAACCCACTGCCATCGAGCCAATTCTGACTCACAGTGACCCTACAAGACAGAGCAGAACTGCCCCATAGGGTTCTCAAGGAGCGGCTGGTGGATTTGAACTGCCGAACTTTTGGTTAGCAGCTGACTGCTTAACCACTGCACCAGCAGGGCTCCAGAAATGACCTACCACCAACCAAACAGGTATCAAATATAATTTTACTTATTTATAAATCTTCCTTTGGGGGAATAAAATTTCCCTAGTGTTTTACTGGTTAAGTTTTTCTGACCTGAGGACTTCCCCTCTTTAGATTTGAGGATAGCAAAGAGTACGAAGAACAGTCTGCACGATTATAAGGTGCTCAGCAATTTAACACCACTTACGGGGTAGCGAGGCAAGGGTGGAGGGAAGAGACCACGTAGGGTCACTACATGGGCAATCAGGCAGCATTCCAGCTGTTTGCAAGGATGCTCCGAAGAGGAGCTCTCAGGGGAGAGTCAATGACCACTTCTTCTCATACCAGACTCTGCTCTGAGTTGTTACCAGGTATACCTTTCAGTTCCTTAGCAAAGTGGCTATTTTGGGAGGGGTTTACCCCTAGGTGATGGAGCATGTGCTCCACAGCGCACTTACATGTTCTAACCACCACACTACCAAAGCTTATTTTTGGACTTACTGATACACTTGTAAGACGTTTCTTGGACCTCAGTGCCAGGTCATGTCCAATAAAGGGCTGTCCAAATTTGCTAACACACCTGAGTTTCTCAGTTCTGCAAAAAAACTCTATAATCCTGACATGTGGATATGTGTATGATACTGATAGGGAATGTTTGCTTTCACTTCCCCCAGAAATACACTCACTCCTCACTTACTGACACGGTTAGTTTCCAAAGACCAGGTCGTTACGTGAAAATCGGCATTATGCAGAAGCGGAGGATGACCACATCAGATCACAAAAGTGGGGGATGACTACATCATTACATAACAGTCAAATCACTGAAAATCATGGTCCAGCCAAGTTGACACATAACTTTAACCATCACAGCCAGTGTTACTCACACTCCCACCTCAGCATTCGTTACTGCCAGATTTACATCATTAATGCACAAAATAGTTAGATAGTAGATTTCTTACTATTGTAAATAGGGAGATAGTCAATAAGTGAGGAGTCATTTCTCTAGCTAATTGCTCTGATTCAGAGGATAATAAAACTTCTCTTAACTGAGAGGGTCAAGTGAGTACAGCATGAGGACTAGTGGTTATGACACAGACAGGTGGCACCCCAAGGTGCCAGAAGATTGGAGTGCTACCTCCCTAAGTATTTACATTTCAAGGAGGAATGAGTCCCAGGAATTTGGAGACCTCTAGGTCTACCTAGGGCTATTTGGCTCCTGGAGAGACATTATTTGCATACCAAAGGGTTAGAGTTAGTATTCCAGGCCCATTACATTTTTAAGGGACTCTTTTAGGAGGAGAAAGAGACAGCTGCCTCCTTCTCCTTTATAAGAAAAACAATTTTTCCTCATCCATCAAGATGTTGTACATTGCCCTAAGGGTAAGGTCTAGGGCAAAGGGGGACTGACAGAACTATTAGTTACTGTGAGGTATTTAACAAGGAATCTGTCTCTGATCCAGAATATCTTGTAAATGAAGATGAGTATTAAACACCCAATACACCCAAGGAAAAACGACTGCACAACTTGAAGAATGTAATCCATATCACCAAAATGTGCATGTAGAAACTGATAGAATATTTTATATGGTGTTACATGTATATTACAGTGAAAATTTAAAAAGGTAAAGGATGAAAAAAATACCCACAATGCACTTTCATTATCATGAGAACTATGAAGAAAACAGCTATAGCTAGGATAATTCCCAATGAGGTTTGTAATTAAAGGGGTAGCTATACAAATACCTAGGTTCATTAGATTTGATAGTGTATCCCTGTGGAACCCCAGTGCCCTGGATAATCTGGGATCTCACTATACTTCTTGATTTTGGAAAGAATCAGTACTCTTTGAACCTAATATAATACTTGTTCAGGTGGAGTGCCACTATCCTCCTTATCCCAATTCTCACTATTAGGAACTGAAAAGGTATTTAATTTTCTGATAAACTCGCCATCCAAACTCTCAATAATCACTCTTTGAAGCTCAAGAACCAAACAGATTTGGATAACTCAGTATATATACCTCCATATATAAAACTACTATCTGAACTTTCACTTTCTAAACTCAGGAACTAAACAGATTTTGATAATGAGTACTATTTATATCAGAAAGGTTTTCTGAAGAAAACAAGAAATATAAATATAAAAGTATCACAAACATAGTGAATGTCTTTGTATACACACACATCTGAGTTACATGTACATGAGTAACGTCATTCTGTATAACCCAGGAGAAAAGAGTATCTTTGTCACATTCAGTGCTGAACTATGTATCTTGAATAAGAAAATGATACCTGATAAATACTTGCTGAGTATCACATTCATAATCAGCAAAGTACAATAAACATACTTTATGCGGAAAATTGGTTCAGTAGAAGTTCTAGTGTCCTGGCCAAAAAGAAATGCACCACACACCACAGTAAACTATTATTAAGTAAATGGTAGCAGCAAAAAAACTGGTGGTACAAAAATAAAAAAAATCAACTGAGAACGCTGGGAGACAGCCTGAAGCAGAGAAGAGGCCTACTAAGAGGCAGGAAAAAAGTGCAGAACTTTCTGATTCTATGAAATTGGGGCTTGAAAACTGCCCTCTGGGTGATAAGCCCCACAACAACAGGCTGTTGAGAGCACCACTGAAGGCAGGACCTGCAGCGTGGCAGAGATGAGGTTGAAGCTGGTCTCCCACCTCAAGAGCCACACTGTGGGCAAAGCTCTCGTCAGAGTAGCCTGGACAAAGAACTGATTTTTATGTATGAAATCAAAAGAACAAATCAAAAGAGGAAAATTTTGTAAAACTGATTGTATACAAAGTTTAAAAGGTCTATGAAACATAGGAAAATTTCAAGGTAACCACAAAGAAAGTTAACAACCTACTCAACAAAAAAAAGAAGAAAAACATAAATACTCAGTAAACACAAAATCTATAATAATAAAGACATGAAAAGAAATTTCACGAACAAAAGGAACTCAGCACTGGAGAGCAAGAACAAAGAAAATGTCAGCAAGACAGAAAAAAAGCACTACAAAATGACAGCAATAAACTCACACCTACTGATAATCACTCGGAATGTAAATGGTTTAAATGCACCCATAAACAGAAAGAGAGTTGCAGAATGGATAAGTAAAACCCATCAGTATGCTGTCTACAGGAGACACATCTTAGACACAAAGACATAAATATATTAAAAATCAAAGGATGAAAAAAATATATCAAGGAAACAATAACCAAAAAGAGCAAGAGTGGCAATCCTAATCTTAGATAAAACAGACTTTAAGGCAAAATCCACCATAAAAGACAAGGACAGACATCATATAATGTTCAAAAGGACAATACACCATGATGACAAAACCATAATAAATATCTATGCACCCAATGACAGGGATCCAAAATACATAAAACAAACTCTAGCAGCAGTGAAAAGAGAAACTGACAGTTTCATAATAATAGTAGGAGACTTCAGTACACCACTCTTGGTAAAGGACAGCACATTTGAAAGAAACTCAGCAAAGATACAGAAGATCTAAAGGCCATAATCATCCACCTTGACCCCAAAGACATATATCGAACACTCCACCCAACAGCAGCAAAGTATACATTCTTTTCCAATACACATGCAACATTATCCAGAATAGACCACATATTAGGCCACAAAGCAACCCTCAACAAAATCCAGAACACTGTGATAATACAAAGCCATCTTCTCTGAACACAACATCATAAAAGTAGAAATTAATAACAGGAAGAACAAGGAAAAAAATAAAAAACATGGAAACCAAATAACACCTTGCTTAAAAACCACTGCGTAATTGAAGAAATAAAAAACAGAATTAAAAAACTTCTAGAATCAAATGAGAATGAAAAACAATGTACCCAAACCTTTGGGACACAAGAAAGGCAGTGCTCAGATGTCAATTTATAGCATACATCAAAAAAGAATCCAAACGTTAGCCCTACAACTCAAACAAATTGAAAGAGAACAGCAGAAGAATCCCACAGCCACCAGAAGAAAGGAAATAATACGCACACCTATGTTCATGGCAGCATTGTTCACAATAGCAAAATCATGGAAACAACCTAGATGCCCATCAACAGATGAATGGATAAACAAACTATGGTACATACACACAATGGACTACTATGCAACAAGAAAGAACAACAATGAATCTGTGAACCATCTCATAACATGGATGAAACTGGAAGATGTTACGCTGAGTGAAGTAAGTCAATCACAAAAGGACAAATATTATATGAGACCTCTACTGTAAAAACCCATGAAAAAGTTCACACACAAAATGTAACAATCTTTGTTGGTTACCAGGGATGGGAGGGATTGGGGGGGGGGGGAATACTAAATAGGCAATAGATAAGTGGTATCTTGGATGAAGGGTGAGACAATACACAATACAGGGGAAATTAGCACAACTTGTACAAGGAAAGGTCATGGAAGATCCAAACACACATCCAAACTCCCTGAGGGACTGAACTGTTGGGCGGAGGGCTGTGGGGACCATGGTCTCAGGGAACATCTAGCTCAATTGGTCTGACACAGCTTATAAAGACAATGCTCTACATTCTACCTTGGTGAGTAGTGTCTGGGGTCTTAAAAGCCTGTGAGCGGCCATCTAAGATACTCCACTGGTCTCATCCCTTCAGGAGCAAGGGAGAATGAAGAGAACAGTGTACAAGGAAAAGATTAGTCCAAAGGACTAACTGTCCACAGCTACCAAGGCCTCCACCGGACTGAGTCCAGTACAGCTAGATGGTGCCCAGCTACCACCACTCACTGCTCTGACCAGGATCACAACAGAGGGTTCTGGACAGAGCTGGAGAAGGATGTAGAGCATAATTCTAACTCACAAAAAAAAAGACCAGATGTACTGGCCTAAGGGAGACTGGAGAAACCCCGAGAGTATGGCCCCCAGACACCATGTTACCTCAGTGGTGAAGTTACCTCCGAGGTTCACTGTTCAGCCTGGGAGTGGACAGCCCCGTAAAACCAAATGAGACTAACGAGGTACAGGAGTCCAGTGACAGGGCCAGAAGGCAGAAGGGGACAAGGAAGCTCGTGATAGGGAACCCAAGGTTGAGTAAGGATATTGTTGATGTGTTGTGAGATTGTTAATCACTGTCACAGGGCAACATTTGTAGTAACTGTTAAATGAGAAACTATTTTGTTCTGTAAGCCTTCATCTTAAGTGAGAATACCAGTACAATTGGAAGAGCGTAGTCAATGTCACTGAACTGTGCATGTAGAAATTTTTGAAATGGTGTATCTTTGGCTATGTGTATTTTCACCAAAAAAAAAAAACAAAACGTTGAGAAGTTAGAGGGTTGATATGTTGTGGGGTTGTTAACCAATGTCATAAAACAACATGTGTACTACTGTTTCACGAGAAATTATTTGTTCTGTAAGCCTTCACCTGAAGTACAATTAAAAAAATAAAAAATAAAAAAAAAAGAAATAATAAAGATCAGAGCAGAAATAAATGAAATAGAGGAACAGAAAAACAATAGAAAGGATCAACAAAACCAAAAGTTGGCTCTTTGCAAGGATCAACAAAAACAACAAACCACTGGTCAAACTGACAAAAGAAAAACAGGAGAGGAAGCAAACAATTCAAGTAAGAAATGAAATGGGGGGCATTACAACAGGCTCAACTGAAATAAAAAGGATCATAACAGAGTAATATGAAAAACAATAGTTCAAAAATTTGAAACCTAGAGGAAATGGACAAATTTCTAGGAACACACTACCTCCTAAACTAACACAAACTAAGGTAGAAAATATAAACAGACCCATAACAAGAGAAAAGATTGAGAAGGTAATAAAAAAAAAAAAAACTACCAACAAAAAAAACAGTCCTGGCCCAGATGGCTTCACTGGGGAATTCTACCAAATACTCAGAGAAGCGCTCACACCAGTACTACTCAAACTATTTCACAACAGGAAAGGAAGGGATACTTCCAAATTCATTCTATGAAGCCAGTATAACCCTGATACCTAAATCAGGCAAAAACACTGCAAAAAAAGAACTACACACCAATATTTCTTGTGAATATAGATGCAAAAATACTCCAAAAAAAAAAAAATTCCAGCCAAAAAAATTCAGCATTATGTGTATATATATATACGTGTATATATATGTATATATATATCTCCACGACCAAGTGGGATTCATACCAGGTATGCAAAGGACAGTTCAACATTAGAAAATCAATCAACATAATCCATCACATAAATAAAACAAAAAGAGAAGAATCACACGATCATCTCAACTGAGGAGGAAAGGCTCTTGAAAAAGTATTAACACCCATTACTGATAAAAAGACTCTTAGTAATATAGGAATAGAAGGGAAATTCCTCAACATAATAAAGGGCGTCTATACAAAGCCAACAGCCAACATCCTTATCAACAGAGAGAGGCTGAAAACATTCCCCCAGAAAAGAACAAGGCAAAGATGTCTTTTCTCATTACTCCTATTTACTATTGCGCTGGAAGTCCTAGCTAGAGCAAGAAAAAGAAATAAAGGGTATACAAATTGGTAAAGAAGAAGTAAAACTATTCCCATTCACGGATGATATGATACTATACATAGAGAACCCTAAAAACTACACAAAAAAACTACAGAAACTAACAGAAAAATTCAGCAGAGTAGCAGGATACAAGATAAACATACAAAAATCAGTTGAATTCCTATACACCAATAAAGAGAACTACGAAAAGGAAATTAGGAAAGCAATACCATTTATAACGGCCCTTAAAAAAATAAAATGTTGTTGTTATCAGATGCCATCGAGTTGGTTCCAACTCATTGTGACCCTATGTACAACAGAACAAAACACTACCCAGTCCTGCACCATCCTCACAATCGTTGTTACGCTTGAGCCCATTATTGCAGCCACTGTGTCAATCCATCTTGTTGAGGGTCTTCCTCTTTTTTGCTGACCCTCTACTGTACTAAGCATGATGCTGTCCTTCCCCAGGGACTGGTCCTTCCTGATAACATGTCCAAAGCATGTGAGACAAAGCCCCGCCACGCTTGCTTCTAAGGAGAATTTTGGCTCTACTTCTTTCAAGACAGATTTGTTTGCTCTTCTGGCAGTCCATGGTATATTCAGTATTCTTCATCAACACGATAATTCAAAGACATCAATTCTTCAGTCTTCCTTTTTCATTGTCTAGCTTTCACATGCATCTGAAAACATCATGGCTTGGGTAAGACACATCTTAGTTCTTAAAGTTACATCTTTGCTTTTTAACACTTTAAAGAGGTGTTTTGCAGCAGATCTGCACAATGTAATACGCTGTCTGATTTCTTGACTGCTGCTTCCATAGGCGTTGACTGTGGATCCGACTAAAATGAAGTGCTTAACAACTTCAATCTTTTCTCCATGTATCATGATGTTGCTTATCGGTCCAGTTGTGAAGACTTTTATTTTCTTCATGTTGAGGTGTAATTCATACTGAAGGCTGTAGTCTTTGAACTACAAAGACTAAATATAAAACACACAGGAATAAATCTAACCAAGGACATAAATGACCTATACAAGGAAAACTACAAAACACTACTGCAAGAAACCAAATGAGACCTACATAAATGGAAGAATATATCATGCTCATGGATAAGTAGACTCAACACTGTGAAAATGTCAATTCTACCCAAAGCAATCTTACACTTCAATCCCGATCCAAATACCAACAGCATTATTTAACAAGATGGAAAAACTAATCATTAACTTTATATGAAAAGAACAAGGCCCCAGATAAGTAAAGCATTACTGAAAAAGAACAAAGTAGAAGGCCTCCCATTCCCTGACCTCAGAACCTACTGAACCTATTATACACACACAATACTCAAAACAGCCTGATACTGGTACACTGACAGACACACTGACCAATGGACTAGAACCAAGAACCCAGATGTAAATCCATCTACTTACGTCCACCTGATCTTTGACAAAGGCCCAAAGTCCATTAAGTGGGGAAAAGACAGTTTTGTTTTTTTTTTAAAAAACAAATGTGCTGGCAAAACTGGATGTCCATCCATAAAAAAATGAAACAGGACCCATACCTCACACCATACACAAAAACTAATTCCAAATGGAATTAGACCTAAAGATACAACCAAAAACTATAAAGATCATGGAAGAAAAAAATAAGGTCAATGCTAGGGGCTCTAATACGTGGCATAAATAAGATACAAACAATAATTAACAACACATAAACACCAGAAGATAAGCTAGATAACTGGGATCTTCTAAAAATTAAAAAGTTACTGCTGATCAAAAGCCTTCACCGAAAGAGGGAAAAGAAAGCCTACACACTGGGAAAAAATTTCTGGCTATGGCATATCCGACAAAGGATTAACCTCTAAAGTCTACAGGAAAATCCAATGCCTCTACAACAAAAAGACAAATAATCCAATGAAAAAACAGGCAAAGGACATGAACAGACACTTCATAACAGAAGATATTCAGGTGGCTAACAGACGTGAGGAAACGCTCGCAATCATTAGCCATGAGAGAAATGCAAATCAAAACTACAATGAGATACCATCTCACCTCAACATTACTGACACTAATCAAAAAAACAGAAAATAACAAATGCTAGAGAGGATGTGGGGAGACTGAAACTCTTATGCACTGCTGGTGGGAATGCAAAATGGTACAACCACTATGAAAAACGATATGGCGCTTCTTAAAAAGCTAGAAATAGAAATACCATACGATCCAGCAATCCCACTCCTAGGAATAGATCCTAGAGAAATAAGAGCTGTCCCACAAATAGATACATGAACAACCATGTTCATCGCAGCATTATTTACAATAGCAAAAAGATGGAACTAATGTAAACGCCTATCAACAGATGAACGGATAAACTATGGCACATACAATGGAATGCTATGCAACAATAAAGAACAATGATAAATCTGCAAAACATCTCAAATATAGACAAATCTGGAAGGCATTATGCTGAGTGAAATAAGTCAACCACCAAAGGACAAATAATGCATGAGACCAGTATAACAAAAACCCAAGAAAAGGATTATACAAAGAAAGAAGCAATCTTTGATGATTACAGGGAGGGAAAAACACTAACTAGATAGTAGGAAAAAAATAAGAACAAAGATAAAATGAATTGAAATGTAAGTATAATGACTTAAAAATATGTATATTTCGAAGGCAGAATAAAGAACATTTTAAAACTTTTCACTTACAAGTTTTTCTTTCTCCAGTTTTTGCAGTAAACTCTCCATGTTACTTCCAACTCTTGTCTTTTCTACAACTTCATAAAGACTGCAATACATTCCATTCTTCAAAACTGACAAAAGAAATAATACATAGTAAATATTCAAGTTGAGAATTCTCTTATATATTTGAGCAAAATTAAATTACTTTACCTTCATTTGGACATAAGTATGTTTCTTTATAAAACAGTGCTGGGGGGATTTTCTGTTTCAGATGATCAATACTCATAACTGTTTCAACATCTAACTTCTCAGGACTGGAAAAAAAAAAATGAAAGCACGTTTGCCTTAGCTGTATTTTTTACTCTAGAAACGTTATTTTAAAAAAAAAAGTATACTTGATGGAAAACAGAAGAGCATACTTACTAATATTTCTTCTTATCCTAAACAGATTTGATATGGCAAGTCCAAATATATACACAGACTAGCAATATTACCAGTTTTTCATTTTTAAGCCAGAAGGTATTCTTCCATGCCAATTTTACCTACCAAAAAGATTGTTTTCTAACAACAAAGGTCATCATTTTATTAAAGACAAATTCACTTATAAACCGCTACAATAATCTTCAAACACTTACGAAGGCCCCTAATGTTTACTGGCAGCAACAAAAGATAATTTTAACCTTCCTTCCGACTGTAACAAAGAGGAGCCCTGGTGGAGCAGTGGTTAAGTGCTCAGCTGCCAGCAGAAAGGTTGACGGTTCAAACCCACCAATTGCTCCATCAGAGAAAGATGTGGCAGTCTGCTTCCATAAAGATTTACAACCTTGGAAACCCTGAGGGGCAGTTCTACTCTGTCCTATAGGGTCCCTATGAATTGGAATGAACTCAATGGCAATGGGATTTTCATTGTAATATACGCTGCACAGGACTGAAAACAGCCTATATATTTTAAACAACCCACTACATTAAAGCTCTTTCCAACAAAAGACTGTTAACTTTTAAGTCTATCACTTTCAAATTGCTAAACGAAAAAAAAATCCCATTAAAATAAAACTTTAAAATTTTTTTCTGAAAAATGGCAGCTTAGTCATACACCATACTATCACTCTACAGACAAGACCCAAGAACCCAAGTGAAACAGATACAGAGGACAATCCAGGAACCCTGAGCATCAAATGAAAGCATAAATAACTACATCAAACACTAACTGGAAGCAAATGAGAAGAGATGGAGCAGAGGGGCCCAGTCAGCTGGCCCTGCAGAACATGGCCAGAGACACAGACAGCTGCAACCATGGGAGAGAACCACAGAAGGCAACTTCACAGAATTTCCAACACAACACAGAGTAAATGCATAGACATACCTGGAGTGAAATAACATCCCTACTGCTGGCTACAGTCAATGGTAAGAGCCCAAGCGCCCTTGTCCAGTGACCAGAGGAGCATGCTCCTCCTCCCCCAACCCTCCTGGGGATTAGCAGCACAACTTCCCCCATCCCTGCACAAATGACTGCCCCAGACGAAGATACAGGCGACCCCTTTTCCCTCCATCCAGCCCCAACTGCCACGTCATCCCTCATGCCCAACAACCCCGTCAAGCCGAGACAGGCTAGTGTGGCACGGCCCCAGCCACTTGCCCTGCCCCTCCTGCCTGCCAAACCAGCCAAGTTACCTCCCATCTATGCCCACTGAGATATGACAGCACTGCAACCAAGCCTGCACCCACCTGCCACTCACCACCCTCCTCCCACCCAGCGAGGGACAACAAATGCGCGTGTGCACTGGTGGCCACCTGCGCCATACACCCCACCTGGCTCTATATACCACGCTGTCCAAGAGATCAAAGAAAACACCAACAAAACTCCAGAATTCAGGAAAGCAATACAACAAAATGCCAACTAAATAGACAATTAGATATCATACAAAAACGACCATTACGAATCTAGAAGATTAACACTAAAATTTCAGAAATAGATTACACACTGGAGAAACAAAAGAGTAGAACTGAAGCAAGAGAAGACAGAATCAGCGAAATAGAAAATAAATCCCTTGATAACAATCTGTTACAGGAACAATCAGAAAAAAGAATGAAGAAAAATGAAGACAGCCTAAAACTTATGTGGGATACTATCATAAGGAATACTTTACATGTGATTAGAATCCCAGAACAGGGTGAGACAAAAAAAAAAAAAAAAAAAAAAAAAAACAAACACAAACAAAAACAAAAAAAACCCAAAGCAATGTGATGGATTGCTTTTGTGTGGCCTTTCTCACCATGGTCTTGTAATTCCCACCCAAGTGATTGAGTGAGAACGTACAAATAGATAATTATGTCCCACCAAGGGGATGGGTCAGTTTTTGACATCCCACTGGGCTTGAAATGAGCCATCCCAGATGCAGGAAGAAGATCCCATTGCCACCAAAGAACCAGAAAGTCCTCTGAACCTGGAATCCCTGTGCTGAGGAACTCATGAAACCAGAGGACAGAGAGAGGGAGAAAGCTGTAACCCTGAAGATGATGAGAAGTGGTGGCAGCAGACACCCATCAGCAGGAGATGGCACAATGCGCTTCCTGGCCCCCAGAGAGAGAAAGCGGAGCGCCTTGGGCTAGGGCATAGGGCCAGAGAGAGGCGTGCTGGGGAGCACGGCTGGGAAGAGGCTGTCCTGATGGAAGAACTGTATCCTGGAGTGTTCCTGAGCCTAAATTGTAACCTGTTACTTCCCTAATAAACCCCATAATCGTAAGTATGGTCTGTGAGTTCTGTGTGGCCTTTGCAATGAATTATCGAACCCCGCAGAGAAGCAGAGAGTGCCGTGGCAGGGACAGCTGGCGTGGGAATTAGTAAAGATGGTGGAAAGAGGAGGCATGTCTGACCTACACCTCACAGGAATCAGTCTTGGGCTGTTGACCTTGATTCTCCTTCCCCTTTATGAAGTTAGAAGAGGTAAGACGCTGCCCCCACGCCGTTTTTACAAACACACAGAAAATTTGCAAAGATTTGCAGGCAGAAAACTTTCCTAATATCCTGAAAGACGAAAAGATTTGCATCCAAGAAGCTCAAGGAAACCCAAATAGGATAAAAAGAAAATCACCAAGACATATTATAGTCAAACTTTCCAAAACCAAAGACAAAGAATCCTGAAAGCAGGTCGGGAAAAATGAAACGTTACCTACAAAGGGAAACCAGTAAGACTACACTATGATTTCTTGGGAGAAACCATGCAGGCAAGAAGGTAATGGGATGGTGTATATAAAACCCTGAAAGAAAAAACTGCCAATGAATAATTATATATCCACTAAAACTATCCCACAAATATGATGGTGAAATTAGGACATTTCCACATAAACAGAAATTAAGGCAATATGTAAAAACCAGACGAAAGGAAGTCCTTCGGACAGAGAACCAACAACATCAGACAACTTTAGATTAAAGACACATGACAACATCACCGGGAAACCAACCCAAATTAATTATCAAAAATAAAATAAAGCTACAAGACTGAAAACAGGACACTAGAGACATAAATCTGCAAACAACTCAGAAACTAAAAGAGGAAACAGTGTAGTTATAAAACGTCCACATGGAGAGGAAGTCAAGGTGACATCAAGATAGAACAGACTGTTTAAAACCTAGGAAAACAAAAGTAATTTCAGGGTAACCACAAAGAAAATTAACAAATCTTCCAGTCAAAATAAAAAAATTAAAAGAAAAGTAAAAAACATATACAAAAAAAACTACAAAACACTACTGCAGGAAACCAAAAGAGACTACATAAATGGAAAAATATAACATGCTCAAGGATAAAGACAACATTATGAAAATGTCAATTCTACCCAAAGCCATCTAGAGGTATGATGCAATCCTGATCCAAATACCAACAGCATTCTTGAAGGAGATGGAAAAACTAATCACCAACCTTACAAGAAAAGAAGAGAGGCCCCGGGTAGACAAAGCCGTTACTGAAGAAAAAGAACAAAGTAGGAGGCCTCACACTACCTGATCTCAGAACCTACTCTACAATCATGGTAGTCAAAACAGCCTGGTACTGGTACAACGACAGACACATAGACCCATGGAACAGAATCAAGAACCCAGAAGTAAATCCATTCACCTATGGTCAGCTGATCTTCAACAAAAGCCCAAAATCCATCAAATGGGGAAAAGACAGTCTTTTTAAGAAACAGCACTAGCAAAACTGGATGTCCAGCTATAAAAAAATGAAACAGGACCCATACCTCACACCATACACAAAAACTAACTTAAAATGGATAAAGACCTAAATATAAAACCGAAAATGGCAGAGATTATGGAGGAAGAAATACGGTCCATGCTAGGGGCCCTAATACACGGCATAAATAGAATACAAACCATAAGTAATAATACACAAATACCAGAAGCTAAACTAGATAACTGGGATCTGCTAAAGATTAAACACTTATGCTCATCAAAAGACTTCACCAAATGAGTAAAAAGAGAACTCACAGACTGGGAAAAAAACTTTGACTATGATATATCTGACCAGGGTCTAATCGCTATAATCTACAGTATACTTTAACACCTCAACAAATGAAAAATAATGCAATTAAAAAATGGGCAAAGGATATTAACAGACACTTCACAAAAGAAGATACTCCGGAGGCTAACAGACAAATGAGGAAATGCTCTCAGTCATTAGCCATTAGAGAAATGCAAATTGAAACTATAGTGAGATACCATCTCACCTCGACATTACTGGGACTAAATCAAAAAACAGAAGATAACAAATGTCAGAGCGGTTGCGAGGCGACTGGAACTCTTACGCAATCCTGGTGGGAATGTGAAATGGTACAACCACTACGGAAAATGTTACGGCGCCTCCTTAAAAAGCTAGAAATAGGAATACCACATAATCCAGCAATCTCACATCTAGGAATATATACTAGAGAAACAGAAGCCATCACACGAATAGATACATGCACACCTATGTTCACTGCAGCATTATTCACAACAGCAAAAGGATGGAAACGACCTATGTGCCCATCAACAGATGAATGGATAAACAAATTATGGTATATACACACAATGCAATCCTACACAAAGATAAAGAACAATGATGAATCTGTGAAAAATACCACAACACGGATGACGCTGCAGTCAATCACAAAAGCATAAATACTGTACGAGACCACTATTATGAAAAAAAAAGGTTTAGACACAGAAAAAAATAATCTTTGATGGTTACAAGGGATGGGAGGGGTTGGAAGGGGAAATCACTAACTAGATGGTACACAAGTGTTAACTTTGGTGAAGGGAAAGACAACACACGATATAGGGGAAGTCATCACAGCTTGACCAAGGCAAAGCCACAGAAGCATCCTAGATACATCCAAACAGCTTGAAGGATCGAGTTACTGGGACTGACGACCATGTTCTAGGTCAACTGACATAACACAGCTCATAAAGAAAATGTTCTATATCTTACTTTGGTGAACAACATCTGGGGTCTTAAAAGCCTGCGAGCAACGATCTAAGATACATCTGTTGGTCCCATCCCATACAGAGCAAAGGAGAATGAGGAAAACCAAAGATACAAGGAAAATATTAGTCCAAAAGACTACTGGACCACACGAACCACAGCCTCCACCAACCTGAGCCCAGAAGTAACTAGATGGTGCCTAGCTATTACCACTGACTGTTCTGACAGGGAACATAATAGAGGTTCCCGGAGACAGTGGGAGAAAAATGTAGAACGAAATTCAAATTCACAAAAAAGACCAAACTGACTGGTCTGACAGAGACTGGAAGAATCACAAGACTATGGCCCTAGACATCCTGCTAACTCAGAACTGAAGCCACTCCCGAAGTCCACCTTTCAGCCAAAGATTAGACAGACCTATAAAATAAATGTGAGGAACGTACTTCTTAGTTCAGTCAAGTATACAAGAGCAAATGGGCAACACCTGCCCAAAAGCAAAGATGAGAAGGCAGGAAGGGACAAGAAAACTGGATGAACGGACACAGGGAACCCGGAGTGGAAAGGAGGAGAGTGCTAACAAATTGCAGGGATTGCAACCAATGTCACAAACCAATTTGCATATAAATTTTTGAATCAGAAACTAAATTGCAATGTAAACTTTCACCTAAACCATAATAATATGCAAAATAAATAAATAATAAAAGAAGAAGAAAACCATAAAGACTCAGTAAACACAAAACCAACAACAATGAAGGAAACAAAAATAAAGTTCATAAAAAAAAAAAAGAACTCACCACAGAAAAGTGTACAGAACAAAGAATCATCAGCATTACCAGAAAAACAACAACCCCACAACAAAATAAAAGCAGTGAATTTATGCCTATCAACAATTACACTGAATATAAATGGATTATATGCATCAGTGAAGAGACGATGGCAAAATGGGTAAGAAAATATGACCCATCAATATGCTGTCTACAAGAGACACACCTTAGAAATAGGCTAAAAATAACCTAAAATGAAGAATGGAAAAAAATATACCAAGCAAGCGGCAACCAAAAAAGAGCAAGAGTGACAATATTAATGTCTAATAAAATAGATTTAAGGCAAAAACTACCACAAGAGATAAGGAAAAGCATTACATAACGATTAAAGTGCCAACTTCACAAGAGGATATACCCATAATAAATACCTACACACTCAATGAAAGACTTTGAAAATACATAAAGCAAAATTTAACAGAATTGAAAAGAGAAACAGACAACTCCACGATAACAGTAGAAAACTTTAACGTATCAATTTTGACGAATGATGGAACAATTACAAGAAACTCAACAAAGACACAGGAGATCTCAACACCATCAACCGACTTATCTCATAGACACATACAGAACACTCCACCCAACAACAGTACAGTACACATTTTTTCCAGCGCACATGGATCATTCTCCAGAATAGACCATGTTAGTCTACAAAGCAAGCTTCAATGAATTCAAAAACACTGAAATAATACAAAGCATCTTCCAGATCACAATGCCATAAAATCAGAAATCAGTAACAAGAATAACAAGGAAAAAAAATCTAATACATGGAAACTGAATAATACCTTGCTTAAAAACCACTGGATAACAGAATAAATAAAAAAAGAAGAAACAAGAATGAAAACACAACATACCAAACCTTTGGGACACAGCAAAAGCAGTGCTCAGTCAATTTATAGCAAAGAATGCACACATCGAAAAAGAAGAGCGAGCCAAAAGCAACACCTTAACCCAACAACTCCAATGAACAGAAAAAGAGCAGCAAAAAAGCCCCACAGTCACCAAAAAAAATGAATAATAAAGATTAGAGCAGACAAAAAAAGAAAAACAGAAAAACAACAGAAAGAAATCAACAAGACTACAGAAGTTGGTTCTTTGAAAGGATTAATACAATTGACAAACCACTGGCAGAACTGACAGAAGATGGAGAAGAGGCAAGTAACACAAATAAGAAATAAGATGGGTGACATTACAACAGAACCAACTGAAATAAAATGCATCAGAATACAATACTATGAAGAACTGTACTCCAACAAATTTGAAAACCTAGAAGAAATGGACAAATTTCTAAAAACACACTACTGACTGAAACTAACACAAACTGAGGTAGAAAACCTGAAGAGACTCATAAAAAAAGAAAGTATAAAATTGAAGAGGTCATAAACCACCCTCCCACCACACACACGAAAAAGCAAAAATATCCTGGCCCAGACAGC
The DNA here is from genome assembly GCA_030035585.1 of Dugong dugon. Classification (NCBI taxonomy): domain Eukaryota; kingdom Metazoa; phylum Chordata; class Mammalia; order Sirenia; family Dugongidae; genus Dugong; species Dugong dugon. The sequence continues at coordinate 10,414,716 of CM057481.1, read as the reverse complement.
TTCAATGGCGAATTCTACCAAACATTCAGAGAAGACCTGACACTAATTCTAGTCAAACTATTCCAGAACACAGAAAAGGATGGAATACTCCTGAATTCATTCTATGAAGCAAGCATAACCTTCAAACCAAAGCGAGGCAAAGACACCACTAAAGAAAAGTATAAACCAATACCCTTCATGAATATAGACATGAAAATCTCAATAAAATCCTAGCCAACAGAATCCAAGACCATATCAAAAATATATATATATATCATGACCAAATAGGATTCATACCAGGTATGCAAGGATGGTTCAACATCAGAAAATCAATCAGTGTAACTCATCACACAAATAAAACAAAGAACCAGAATCACATGACCATCTCAATTGATGCAGAAAAGCCATTTGATAAAATCGAACACCGATTACTGATAAAAACTCTAAGCAAAAAAGGAATAGACGTGAAATTCCTCAACATAATTAAAGGGCATATATACAAAACCAACAGCCAACATTATTCTCAACAGAGACTAAAAGCATTCTCCTTGAATGGGAAAGCATTCTCCTTGATAAAGGGATGCCCTTTATCACCACTCTTATTCAATATTGTACTGAAAGTCCTATCCAGAGCAATAAGGCAAGAAAAATAAAAGGCATTCAAATTGGTGAGGAAGAAATACAATGATCTCTATTTGCAGATGATATGATCATATACATAGAAAATCCTAGAAATTCTACAAGAAAGCTACTAGAACTAATAGATGGATTCAGAAAAGTGGCAGGTACAAGACCAAAATACAAAAGAAGTTGGATTCCCCCACTCCTAGGAATATATCCTAGAGAAATAAGAGCCATCACATGAATGGACATATGCACGCCCATATTGACTGCAGCACTGTTCACAATAGCAAAACTATGGAAACAACCGAGACGCCCATCAACAGATGAATGGATAAACAAACTATGGTACATACATACAAGGGAGTATTATGCAAAGATAAAGAACAACGATGAATCTGTGAAGCATCTCGTAACATGGATGAAACTGGGGGACATTATGCTGAGTGAAATAAGTCAATCACAAAAGGACAAATATTGTATGACACCTCTACTGCAAAAACTCATGAAAAAGTTTATACACAAAAAAGAAACAATGGGAGGGGTGGGGGGGGGGAACTAAATAGACAAGTGGTAACTTTGGTGAAGGGTAAGACAGTACACAATACTGGGGAAACCAGCACAACTTGTACAAGAAAAGGTCATGGACGCTCCACAGACACTTCCAAACTCCCTGAGGGACTCAACTGCTGGGCAGAGGGCTGTGGGGACCATGGTCTCGGGGAACATCTAGCTCAATTGGCATGACACAGTTTATAAAGACAATGTTCCATGTTCTACCTTGGTGAGTAGCGTCTGGGGTTTTAAAAGCCTGTGAGCAGCCATCTAAGATACTCCACTGGTCTCATCCCTTCGGGAGCAAGGGAGAATGAAGAGAACAGTATTTAAGGAAAAGATTAGTTCAAAGGACTAATGGACCACAGCTACCATGGCCTCCACCAGACTGAGTCCAGGAGAGCAAGATGGTGCCTGGCTACTACCACTGACTACTCTAACTGGGATCACAATAGAGGGTCCTGGTCAGAGATGGCAAAGGATGTAGAACAAAATTCTGATTCACAAAAAAAAAAGACCAGATTTACTGGCCTGACAGACTGGAGAAACCCTGAGAGTATGGCCCCCAAACATCCTTTTAGCTTAGTGAAGTCACTCCCGAAGTTCACTGTTCAGCCAGGGATTGGACAGCTTCATAAAACAAAATGGGACTAATGAGGCACAGCAGTCCAGGGACAAGGATTAGAGGGCAAGAGGGGACAGAAAAGCTGGTGACAGGGAACCCAAGGTTGAGAGTGGACTGTGGTGACATGTCGTGGGGTTGTTAACCATCGTCACAGGGCAATACGTGTACTAACTGTTTAATGAGAAACTATCTGTTCTTCAAACCTTCATCTAAGGCACAAAAAAAAAAAAAAAAAAAAAAGAATTATCTATGTAAGATCAAACTGACAATGGCAACTCAAAAGGTTTGGTGGGAAGCCTAGGGGGCAAGGAGTTGAAGATAATGGTGACAGAACAATTTGGAAAAGGATAGTGAGAATAGCAGCACAACTGGAAGAATGTAATTGATGTCACTGAATTGTACACATGCGAACTTTTGAAATGGTGTAACTTTGGCTATGTATATTTTCACCAAAAACAAAAAAAAAAAAGGTCCTCCAAGGTCAAGAACTGAGAGTGTTGACATGTCGTGGGGCTGTTAACCAATGTCATAAAACAATATGTGTACTGACGGTTTAATGAGAAACTATTTGCTCTGTAAACCTTCATCTAAAGTACAATTAAAAAAAAAAAAAAAAAAAAAAAAAAAAAGACAGACAGACAGACAGACAGAAAGAAAGAAAGAAAGAAAGAAAGAAAGTAAGTTGGATTCCTCTACACCAACAAAGAGAACTCCAAAAAAGAAATCAGGAAAACAATACCACTTACAATGTTGTTGTTAGGTGCCGTCAAGTTGGTTCCAACTTACAGCGACTCTATGTAGGACAGAATGAAACACTGCCCGGTCCCATGCCATCCTCACAATCACTGTTATTCTTCAGCCCACTGCTGTAGCCACTGTGTCCATCCATGTCACTGAGGGTCTTCCTCTTTTTCACCGACCTTCTACTTTACCAAGCACGATGTCCTTCCCCAGGGAATAGTCCCCCAAAAGATAAAATACTTAGAAAAAGATCTAACCAGGGATGTAAAACACTTACAACAAAGAAAACTAGAAAACACTACTGCAAGAAACCAAAAGAGACCTACATGAACATAAGAACATACCATGCTCACTTATAGGAAGACTTAACATTGTGAAAATATCAATACTAACCAAAGCAATCTACAGGTACAACTGCACTCTCGTCCCAGATTCCATCGACATTTTTTAAAAGGAAGAAAAAAACTGATCAACAGCTTTATACAGAAAGGAAAGAGACCCTGGATAAGCAAAGCACTACTGAAGAAGAACAACAAAGTAGGAGGCCTCAAACTTTCTGATCTCAGAACGTACTATACAGCCACAGTAGTTAAAACAGCCAGGTACCGGTACAACAACAGACACTTAGATCAATGGAACAGAATTGACAACCCAGACCTAAGTGCATGCACCTATGGACAGCTGATCTTCGCCAATCAAAATCCATTGAAAGGGGGAGGAGATAGTCTCTTTAACAAATGTTGCTGGCAAAACTGGGTATCTCTTTGCAGGAAAATGAAATAAGATCCATACCTCACACCATATACCAAAACTACCTCAAGACAGATCAAAGAACTACGTATAAAACCTAAAACCATAAAGATCATGGAAGCAAAAACAGGGGCAAACCTAGGTACCCTAATTTATGGCATAAATAGACTATCAAATATAACTAAAAATGCACAAACACAGAAGATTAACTAGATGACTGAGAGTTCCTAAGAATTAAACATTTAAGCACATCAAAAGACTTCTCCAAAAGAGTATAAAAAGAGAACATACAAATTGGGAAAAACTTTTGGAAACAACATATTTGACAAGAAACTGATCTCTAAAATTTATAGAAAACTTCAACACCTCAACAACAACAAGACAAACAATCCAATTTAAAAATGGGCAAAGGAGATGAACTAACACTTCACCAAAGAAGACATTCAGGTGGCCAACAAATAATGAACATACGCCTGTGACTATTAGCCATCAGAGAAATGTAAACCAAAACAATAACATAATCTCATCCTGGTAATAATGACAATGATCAAAAAAAACAAAAAATAACAAATGCTGAGGTGAGGCCAAAATGTCGGAGTAGTCAGGTGCCTCCTGTGGTCCCTCTTACAACAAAGACCCAAAAAAACACGTGAATCGATTATATATGACAATCTAGCAGCCATGAACATCAAAGGCAAAGTTGAGGAATCAGACTGACTGGCAGGGGGAGGGAGAGACGGTGCAGAAGCAGTGAGGAGTTGCCAGACCTGACCTGGCAGGAGCCAGCACCCTTCAGGCCAGATCAGCTCACATGAGCGGTGAGGCAAGCAGTGGTGCTCGGGAGGTGTTTTCCACATTAACAGAGGCCCAGCAGCAGAGAGTCTACCCAGGCATCCAGAACCAGAGAAAAGGAGCACTCAACTGGCAAAAGATAAATACTTGCATCTGGCCTACTGTGCAGATCAAATAATGTCCCTTTTGGGAAAATCCTCTCTCCCACTGACCTCCCCCCTCCCCACTCTGCACCGGGTCCCAGGCCAGCTTCAGCGACTGCTGCAACCCCTGGTCTGGAATCACAACCCTTCCATGCCCTGGGCCATTCTCCAGGCCTTGGAGAGGGAACAAACTAACAAACAGAGGAAAAAATAATCTGCCAACACCCCTAAGCCAGGAAATCAGGGTAGGAAAAGGTATAAGGGGGCCAAGGACTTTGAATGCCTTTCACCCCTGCATAGACTTGTGTGGGCCCATTTCAGCAGCGTAGGTCCTCATTACCACAGTACAACAGGGCATATACCTGAAGTCTAACTTCAACTGTTCCAGCTGTGGAGTGGCAGATTCATGACATTTGACACTGCTCTGCCCATTAGGCAGAGACCTCGCCTGTACACATCGGGGGCCTGAGGACTGGTAGATCCACCCATGCCACCTATCCACCCGCAACGGGGGTCCAAGAATAAATGGTGAACCTTAGTCCTTACAGCCAACAGCACTGGGTGCTCATAGTTCGGCTGCAAAATCCACCCACCTATGTGCTCCAGGGAAGAGGGACATGCTTTCCTCCTGGACACTCAGGGGCAGCCGCTGGCACCCTGCCTTGCTCAGTGTGTGATCCCCTGCTGCAGCCGGGTGCCTGTGCCTCCATGAATCACCCATGCCTATCTAGGACTGTAGCTGAGAGCCCACACCACACACTTGGTGGCCGACCACCTGAACACCTGAGCTGAATCCATACAGGAGGAGTGGGTGGACTCCTGGGCTCACACAGTGGTAGGTCTGGCCACCTGGTGGCAGGATGTTGAAGCTTCAGGAACGTCGGTGATCGGACTAGCTCACATGAACAGCCTATTTGGGCATATCAAAACAAAACAAAACAAGATGCTAGGACACGGTAAGCAAACATAAAATAAATAAACATAATAACTTATTGACAGGTCAGAGACAATAGTCAATATCAAACCACATAAAGAAGCAGACCAGTATGGCTTCAGCAAGCTCTCAAAATAAAGAATCAAGCAATTTTCTGGAAGAAGAGAATTTCTTGGAATTAACTGGAGGCAGAATACAAAACACTAATATATAGAACTCTTCAAGAGATCAGAAAGATGATCAGACAAAATGCAGACCAAGCCAGGGAATGCATATACAAAGCAATAGAGGAGCTTAAGAAGACTAGAGAAGAACAAAATGACAAATTTAATAGGCTGCAAGAATCCATAGAGAGACAGCAATCAGAAATCCGTAAGATTAACAATAAAATTTCAGAATTAAACAACTCAACAGAAAGTCAAAGAAGCAGAATTGAGGCAAAAGAAGTCAGAATTAGTGAGAGTGAAGAAAAAGCACTTGACAGCAACTTATTTGAGGAAAAATCAGATAAAGGTATTTAAAAAAATGAAGAAACTTAAGAATTATGTGGGACTCTATTAAGAGGAATAACCTACAAGTGACTGGAGTAACAGAACAGGGAGGGGATAACAGAAAATACAGAGAGAACTGCTGAAGATTTGTTGGCAGAAAACTTCCCTGATATCGTGGAAGATGAGAAGATATCTATCCAAGAGGCTCATCGAACCCCACATAAGGTAGATCCCAAAAGAAAAGTCACCAAGACATATTACAATCAAACTTGCCAAGATAGAGAGAGAATTTTAAGAGCAGCTAGGGATAAATGAAAAGTCATCTACAAAGGAGTCAGTAAGAATAAGCTCACGCTACTCAGCAGAAGCCATGGAGGCAAAGAAGGCAATGGGATGACATACAAGAAGCCCTGAAGGAAAACAATTGCCAGCCAAGAATTATATACCCAGCAAAACTGTCTCTCAAATATGTTGGTGAAATTAGGGCATTTCCAGATAAACAGAAATTAAGGGACTATGTAAAAACCAAGCCAAACTTATAAGACTTATTAAAGGGAGTCCTTCAATCTGAGAACAAACAACTTCAGCTCACAGGCTGAATCTAGGACACAGGATCATACCAGCCAGATACCAATCTAGGAAATGAACTCTCAAGGACTATCCATAACCAAAAGAAATACAACAGGGAATCAGAGCAGTTCATCTGTAAATGACAACAACATCAGAACAATAAAAGAGAAAATAAATGGTGTAGGTACAGAACCTTCTAATGGAGAAGAAGGCAAGGCGATACCAAGTAATAACAGACTGCTTCGGACTTAGAAAGATAAGGGTAAATTTCACAGTAACCACAAAGAAAGTTAACAAACCAACTCATCAAAATAAAGAAGAAAAAACAGAAAGTCTCAGTAAAAACAAAACCTACAAAAACAAAAGAAATGAAAAAAAATCCACAAACAAAAGGAACTCAGTAAAGGGAGTAAGAAGAACAAAGAAAATGTTGGCACCACAAAGACAAGCACTACAAAATGACAGCAATAAACTCACACCTGAATCAATAATTACACTGAATGTAAATGGCCTAAATGCATCTGTAAAGAGACGGAGAGTGACAGAATGGATAAAAAAACAGGATCCGTCAATATGCTGTCTACAAGAGACACACCTTAGAAACAAAGACGTAAATTTATTAAAAACCAAAGGTTGGAAAAAAACGTATCAAGCAAACAACTACCAAAAAAGAGCAGGAGTAGCAATACTAATTTCAGATAAAATAGACTTTAAAACAAAATCCACCATAAAAGACAAAGGGCACTATATAATGATTAAGTGGATGATCCATCATGAAGACATAACCATAATAAATATCTAAGTATGCAATGACAGGGCTCCAAAATACATAAAACAAACTCTAACAGCACTGAAAAGAGAAACTGACAGTTCCACAATAATAGTAGCAGACTTCAACACACCACTCTCGGTAAAGAACAGAACATCTAAAAAGAAACTCAGCAAAGATACAAAAGACCTAAAGGGCACAATCAGCCAACCTGACCTCATAGACATATAGAGAACATTCCACCCTACAGCTGCAAAGTACACATTCTTTTCCAACGTACATGGAGCGTTCTCCAGAACAGACCACATCTTAAGCCACAGAGCAATCCTCAACAAGATCCAAAACACTGAGATAATACAAAATATCTTCTCTAATCGCAATGCCATCAAGGTAGAAACTAACAATAGAAAGAGCAAGGAAAAATATCAATTATGTGGAAAAACTGAATAACACCCTGCTTACAAACCACTGGGTAATAGAAGAAATCAGAGATGGAATCAAAAAATTCCTAGAATCAAACAAGAATGAAAACACATCATATCAAAACCTTTGGGACACAGCAAAGGCAGTCCTCAGAAAAGAATTTATAGCAACAGATGCACACATCAAAAAAGAAGGGACAAAATCAAAACATTAACTATACAACTCAAACAAACAGAAAAAGAACAGCAAAAAAAGCCCACAACCACCAGAAGAAAGGAAATAATAAAGATCAGAGCAAAAATAAATGTAACAGAGAATGCAAAAACAAAAGACTCAACAAAACCAAAAGTTGGTTCTTTGAACGAATCAACAAAATTGATAAACCACTGACCAGACTGACAAAAACAGGACAGGACGCAAATAACCCAAATAAGAAATAAAATGGGTGACATTACAACAGACCCAACTGAAATAAAAAGGATCATAACACAGTATTATGAAAAACTATACGCCAACAAATTTGAAAACCTAGACGAAATGGATAAATTTCTAGAAACACACTACCTACCCAAACTATCACAAAGTGATGTTCGAAATCTGAACAGACCCATAACAAGAGAAAAGACTGAAAAAGTAATTAAAAAAAAAACAACAAAAAAAAGCCCTGGCCCAGATGGCTTCACTGGAGAATTCTACAAAACATTCAGAAAAGAACTTGTACTAGTACTACCCAAACTATTTCAGAATACAGAAAAGGAAGCGACACTTCCAAATTCATTCTATGAAGCCAGCATAACCCTGATACCAAAACCAGACAGAGATGCCACAAAAAAAGAAAATTACAGACCAATATCTCTCACGAATATAGATGCAAAAATTCTAGCCAATAGAATTCAGCATCATGTCAAAAAAATAATACACCACAACCAAGTAGGATTCATACCAGGTATGCAAGGACGGTTCAACATCAGAAAATCAATCAATGTAATCCACCAGCAAAGAAAAGAATCACATGATCATCTCAATTGACGAAGAAAAGGCATTAGACGAAGTCCAACACTCATTCCTGATAAAAACTCTCAATAAAATAGGTACAGAAAGGAAATTTCTCAACGTAATAAAGGGCAACTATGCAAAACCAACGGCCAACATCATATTTAATGGAGAGAGGCTGAAAACATTCCCCTTGAAAACAGGAACAAGACAAGGAGGCCCTTTATCACCACTCCTATTTAACATTGTGCTGGAAGTTCTAGCTAGAGCAATAAGGCAAGAAAAAGAAATAAAGCGCATCCAAATCGGTAATGAAGTTAAAGCGTCCCTGTTTACGGATGATATGATACTATACATAGAAAACCCTAAAGACTCCACGAGAAATCTACTGGAACTAATAGAAAGATTCAGCAGAGTAGGAGGATACAAGATAAACATTCAAAAATCAGTTGGATTCCTATACACCAATAAGGAGAACGATGAAAAGGAAATCAGGAAAATACCATTTACAATAGCCCCTAAAAAAATGAAATACTTAGGAATAAATCTAACCAGGAATGTAAAAGACCTATACAAAGAAAACTACAAAACACTACTGCAAGAAGCCCAAAGGGATCTACATAAATGGAAAAACATCCCATGCTCATGGATAGGTAAGACTCAACATCATGAAAATGACAATTCTACCCAAAGCAATTTACAAACACAATGCAATCCCGATCCAAATACCAACAAGATTCTTTAAAGACATGGAAAAACTATTCATTAACTTTATATGGAAAGGGAAGAAGCCCCGAATAAGTAAAGCACTAATAAAGAAGAAGAAGAAAGTAGGAGGACTCACACTACCTGACCTCAGAACCTACTATACAGCTACGGTAGTCAAAACAGCCTGGTACTGGTACAACAACAGAGACATTGACCAACGGAACAGAATTGAGAACCCAGATATAAATCCATCCACCTACAGTAACCTGATCCAAAGTCTATCAAATGGGGAAAAGACAGTCTTTTTAACAAATGGTGCTAGCAAAACTAGATGTCCATCTGCAAAAAAATGAAACAGGACTCATACCTGATGCCATACAGAAAAACTAATTCAAAATGGATCAAAGACCTAAATACAAAGCCAAAAACTATAAAGTTCATAGAAGAAAAAACAGGATCAACGCTAGAGGCCCTAATACACGGCATTAAGAGGATATAAACCATAACCATCAACACACAAACTCCAGAAGATAAGCTAGATAACTGCGATCTTCTAAAAATTAAACACTTATGCTCATCAAAAGATTTCACCAAAAGAGTAAAAAGAGAACCTACAGACTGGGAAAAAAATTTTTGGCTATTACAAATCTAAACTTAATGGTTTGATTGAGACTGGAGGGACCTTAGAAGACATGGCCCCCAGACCAAGGCCAACTCTTCAGACAGACTGGACTACGGGACATAAAATGATACTCGTGAAGAGTGTGCTTCTTAGCTCAAGTGGATACGTGAGACTAAATGGGCAGGTCCTGTTGAGAGGCAAGATGAGAAGACAGAGAGGGTCAGGAGCTGGTTGAATGGACACGGGAAATCCGGGGTAGAAAGCAGGAGTGTGTTATCTAAGTATAGGGAGAGCAACAAGGGTCACATAACAATGTATGTGCAAATTTTTGTATGCGAGACTAACCTGAATTGTACAGTTTCACTTAAAGCACAACAATAAAAAAAAAACAAACGCTGATGAGGGCATGGGGAGATAGGAGCTCTCATACACTGCTTGTGGGATTATAAAATGATACAACTACTATGTCAAACAGTACAGTGCTTCCTTAAAAAGTTAGAAATAGAGATACCATATGATCCAGTAATCCAACTACTAGGTGTATATCCTAGAGAAATAACAGCTGTCACATGAATAGACAAATGCACACCCATTGTCATCGCATTATTCATAATAGCAAAAAGATGGAAACAACCTAAGTGCCCAGTAACATATGAAATGAGAAACAAATTTTTGTTACATACATACAATGGAATACTACGCAACAATAAAGAATGATGATGAATCCGCAAAACATCTCACAACATGGATGAACCTGGAGGACATTATGCTTAGTGAAGTTAAGTCAATCACAAAAGGGCAAATATTGTATGAGACTAGTATTATAAAAAGTCAAGAAAAGGTTTACATGAAAGAAATGTTCTTTGATGGTTTAACAGGGATGGGAGGGGGAGAGAGGGAAAATCTCTAACTAGATAGTAAACAAACAAACAAACAAAAAAACCAAAGTTGTTGCTGTCGGTTCGACTCCGATTCATGGCAACCCTACACATAGTACACGCATATTAACTTGGATAACGGGGAAGGCAGTGCACAATAAGGGGGATGTCAGTACAACATGACCAAGACAAAGGAAGACACTGGGTGGTACACAAGAGTAAAAAGCAACAACAGTAAATACCATTACATATGCAATCCTGCAATAACAGCAATAACAAGCAATAACTTACGAGTGGATATAAAGGTAGATGTGTAAGCTAAACAGGTATGGGATGGCATATGGAAGTATACCCACAAACATCTAAAGGTTTGGCAGAGACTATTTCTACATATGTATTTGTATGTGCTGCAAGATATCCACGTTTGTAGTGGAGCACACACGGGGCTAAGTTATGAAAACTCCTTAGCTATCACCAAATACCCTGAGGGTGAGTCGCTGGGCTTGAGGGCTTAGGACTGTAGTCTCGAGGGACATCTAGGTCAATCAGCATAACACAGTTCATAAAGACAACTTTCTACATCCTACTTGTGCTGAGTAGTGACTGGAGTCTTAAAAGTTTGCGAGTGACCATCTAAGATACAACTACTGATCTCTTCCCGTCCAGATCAAAGAAGGGTGAAGAAAATCAAACACTCAAGGAAATAATTAGTCCAAAGGACTAATGGACCACACAAACCACAGCCTCCACTAGCCTGAGACTGTAAGAACTAGACAGTGCCCGGCTACCACTACCAACTACTCTGATCAGGATCACAATAAAAGGTCCTGGAAAGAGTGGGAGAAAAATGGAGAACAAAATTCAAATTGATAAAAAAAGACCAGACTTACTGGCCTGATTGATAGAGACTGGTGGAACCCCGAGTCTATCACCCCTACACATCCCTCAAACCTGGAGCTGAACCCACTCCCAGAGATCACCTATCAGCCAAATAACAGACAAGCCTATGACATGAACAGTAACACCCGTGAGAAATGTGTTCCTCACAACATTAACCATACAATACCAAAAGGGCGGCATTTGTCCAAAAACAAATTTCAGAAGGTAGGAAGGGGCAGGAAAGATGGGTGAATAGCAACGGGGAACCCAGGGAGGAAGTGGGTAGAATGCTATCACAGTGAGGGGACTGCAACTAATGTCACGAAATAGTATGTGTATAAAATGTTGAATGGGAAATTAATTTACCTTGTAAACTTTCACCCAAACCACAATAAAATTGTTTTTTAAAAAATTATTTTAAAGATTTAACATCACTAAGAAACGTTTTTATACCATGGAAGTGTATGACTATTTATCCTAGCCTACAGAAAAATAGCAGTCCAGGTGGCACAGTGGTTAAAGTGCTTGGCTGCTAACTGAAAGGTCAACAGTTTGAACCCACCAGCTGCTCTGCAGAAGAAAGACGTGGTAGTCTGCTTCTGTAAAGATTTACAGCCTTGGAAACCCTATGGGGCAGTTGTACTCTTTTCTACAGGGTCACTATGAGTCGAAATCGACTAGACGACAATGGGTTTGGTCTTTCGTTGCTGTTAGAGAAATAGAGAACTCATTTTGCCAATAAGTTTCTAAAGTTATCAAATCAACGTTTTTCTAAAACAAACCAACGTTTAAGTTCTTATGTTGTAGACAAAATAAAATTTAAACGTAAAAAAGAAATCAGAAAAAAAGTAAAGAAGAAATTGATAAAATCAGCAACCACCGTTTGCTATTTTCTTATCACGTAATATACTTACAGCTTGATAGGCAAAAAAGCACGCGTGGCTGACCTCAGAGAAATATAACACAGAAGCTTTCCTTTATTTAAAAGCTGTCCTTTCCACAAGGTGTAGTTGAATTTATCTAAATAAAAACATAATAACCCAATTCAGTCTCATGGCAACCCAGGGAAATAAACACAAGTTTACTAGAAGTAAGTGGAAAAACATCAAGAAACAAAAGTAGAGAAAAACAGAAAACTTGACCTTTATATTTACAGAAGAGTTCAAATATTAAGATTTTCTTCCCATATAAAATAATTCCAGCTGCAAAGAACAACGAATTCATTTGTCTAAATGTCTTCACATCAGAAAGCTGATGAGCAAAGACAGTATTATTACTGCCCTCTCGTTTCCTTCAAAGACTATATTAAATCTGGCTAACTGTATGTCCACAATGTCTTTTAACTTCTAACAGCTCTCTTTTCTTTGTGGAGAAACTTGAAGGTAGTAAATGTCAATATTGCTCTTAATCTTCTCTAATTATCTCATTTAAATCCTAAACCTCTTTGATGAATTTTTAAAAGGCTGAACTGTGAAACCGGTTTTATTTTTTACCTTTTCAACTGAAATGCTAAAACTAGTTCATTCACAGTAGCAGCAACCTCTCAAAGGAAATCTTAAGTTTGGACCACCAAATGATGCTACATCATAAATATGGCCTCAAGATCTTTTTCTGCAAATCCTCATCATTCATTAAGAAAATAAACAAAGCACTTAACTTACTGATGTTTTACTATATGTACTTATTCTTGCAAGATGCAAAATTAAAAAAAAAAAAAATAGAAAAAGAATCTTACCTGTGTTTCTATCTGCATTAAAGCTGTTTGATCTACAAATAAATTTTTAAAAAAGAAAAGCATTACAACATGGAAGTGAACATTGAAGACCTTGATATAAGTGCTATTTTTAACACTGTGCAAATGTAAAGGTATTTTTTCCCAAAAATATCCATTTAAAAAAAAAAGAGAAAAGAGTTCTTTAATAATGTCTCTGTCAATTATTTTGGTGATAAGACTCAAAGAAACAGTCTTATTCATTCATTCAGTAAATATTTACTAAGCTCCTATTATTTACCAGGCACAGCTCTAGGTAACAAGATTAAAGGGATGAACAGAACAAAGTTCCAGCCTTCATTGAGCTTATAACCTAATGCAGAAGACACAACAATCAAAAAGTAAATATATAGTTTATCCGATGATAACGGCTTTACGTGCTATGGAGAAAAATAAGAGACACAGGTTAGCAGGGTTTTAAAAAGAGATTAGGGAAGCCGTCATCGATAGGGTGAGCTTTAAGGAGAGCTCTGAAGGAAGTGTGGGAGTAAACTATCCAGAAAATTGGGGAAAATGAGCGAACAGCAAATGGAGAAGCCCTGAGGCAGGAGCATTCTGGGCACATTCAAGGTACACCAAAGACGTACAATCAAGGCTCGTTTTAAATGATATGGAAGTCAACAGATGAAATCAAAGAGGAGGCAAAGAAAATATATCCCCAAAGAAATTCCTGATTATAAATGCCAGATGTCTTTTAAAGATCACTTTCAAAAGGCACTGTACTAAATGTGCATATCATGGGAATCAAACAGTCATGAAAAAATGAAAAACACAACTGTCTTGACATTATGTGAATTGGTACTTGTAGCTGGGGATGGTTCCTGTGCTATTCACTGATGTGAAAAAAGTGCTGTATTTCAAACTTTAATGGAAGAGAAGATGATGTGATCTAGAAAACAGATACAGAGGTTGATCTCAAAAACACACAAAGTTTCATGAAACGTGGATTTTTAAAACAGTAGCATTTCTTAATTAATAGATATCATATGTTACTTTAAATATGCATAGGTAACCAAATTAAACAATCATTTCACCTACATCTATCTCAATTTACATATCCAATTTGGTCAAACATTTTCTGGACTCACCAAATGGGGAAAACGAAAGGGAACTGCTTTGTAATTGGTCACCTTGTATTTAGAGCTTATAAGAAATCTAACCAGGGTACTCAACACTGACTGAAAACCAGAATCACCTGGAATGTTTTACAAACTACTAATGCCTAGGCTCCCCACTAAGTATTTGATTTAACTGGTCTGAGGCGGACCCTGGACATCTTTTATAGAAGCTCCCCATTTTCAGCAAAGCTAATACACAAAATTTTACTTCTAAAAACTTTACTACATAAAACTTCGATACCAAGGAAAAGAGTTAACCAGAAAAGGTTTAAGTAAATTTTAGTTTGTAAAGTGTCTATCCTTTATGTTGACCTTTCAAAAGTCATTATGAATGCTCAAGTATCTAATTAATTAAGGCAAATTAAAAAAATGGGAAGAAAAAAAAGCGTTCTTCCTAACTCAGCAGAGCAAGATATACACCACAATACCATTCTGGATGATGTCTAAAACTTATACAAGTCTTACCGTGATGAAGGAAACTTCGGAGTTTGTGTATCATCTTTGTAATTAAAAGACACAACTGCATATGGACACACGTGTCTTGGTCTTCGCCTTAACTCATCAAAGCCATACTCATAAAAATAATACTAAAAATAAGAAAATGTAAAATTAACTTCTTTAAGAAGGTAAAAAGTACAGAGTGGGAACCTTAA
Source organism: Dugong dugon (assembly GCA_030035585.1). NCBI lineage: Eukaryota > Metazoa > Chordata > Mammalia > Sirenia > Dugongidae > Dugong > Dugong dugon. The sequence goes on along the minus strand of CM057481.1, from coordinate 10,399,701 downwards.
ATTTACCTGCCTGATTTCTGAGAAATATGACACCATTTAAATGCCTGACAGAAATGTCTTTAAGTTACCGCTTAACAATTTAACTAAAATAATTTGCAATGTATATTCATTTTGGAATGGAAAATATTCTGCTTCTACATACACATCAGATCCCAAGATACTACTACCCCATTGCCATCAAGTCGATTCTGACTCATAGTGAATGTACAGGACAGAGTAGAACTGCCCCACAGAGTTTACAAAGCTGTAAACCTTGACGGTAGCAATCTGCCACATCTTTCTTTCACAGAGAGACTGATAGGTTTGAACTGCTGACCTTTCAGTTGAGAGCCGAGCACTTAGTCACTGCACCACCAGGGCTCCTATAAGGTACTAATAGGCATTTCAGCAGTTTACTTTTGGGTTGGCCATGCTGGCCAACAAATTTCCTCATAAAAATGTTACAAATGGAGCCTAAGTTCCAAGGTCAGTCCACAGAAGCCAACTCTTTATAAAACATTATCTGTCAAATAAAATACTAAAGACACAATCTCAACCAAACCAAACTATCATTTAGTTAACTAACCCAACCATCATTTAGCTCATTATTTCACAAGAAAAACACATTCTGGGCTCCAACTGTAGACAAAGCAGCAAAGGGGAGGTAGAGAGGAGAAACATAGGTGACAAAGGTTACCAGCTCTTTTCTCACTACTCATTTGCCTCTTCAATTTATTCATTCACCACATTCGTCAGGTTAGGGTTTTGTGACTTGCAGACTATGTGCAAGTGACCTGAGCTTCAGCTACAAAGGAACTAGTCATTTTCATTTAAAGAGAGCACCTGAGTCTATAAACAAAGCAGCACTGTCCTTCAAAGTCCATTCCCCTTAGAAACTACTGATTTCAATAATGTGTAGCTGCTCTAAAAACACCTGGAAATTTTGGGGACACGAGAAACCAGTTTACAAGTCCTGCTACAAACACCAACAATTATTTTACAGTTAGACCTCGTATCTATGAATACTACTACTACCCAGAAGGTAATCGAATGAGTCAGCTCCAGATGAACTTGGTGAATATATAATTTTTGCTAAAAGTCTCCAACACAGACCTTCCACCACTGAGACTGTTCAAAAAGAAAGCAGCAAGAGTAAATTTTATTTTTTGTAAATAAAATAAATATTAAAGAAAAGAAAAAGAACATTTCCAGGGAGGTTAGCATCTCTGGAGAACACAGCCCCCTACTTTTCACAAGTGCTCCATTTGGATATACACATTTTTTATGTTTGTTAAAAAGAACAGCATTACCTTATAGTCAAACCTCATATAAAAACGACTAAAACTCATAAAATGTTACATATGTGTAGATTTACTGTACACCAATTACAAGTGAATACAGTTTTAAACGTTAATTCTAAGCTAAGTTTATACCTAAGAAAAGCATTAATAAAAACAGAAAATACCTATCAAATCAACAGCAAAAAAATAATACGAATTAAGATATTCCACGGGACTTCAACTTTACCTTTAAGGATGAGTAGGACATTGTTATAGGCCAGGAGAAGCCAAAGCTTCAAATGAAATAAGGTGTGGTGAAGGCAGCGGTCAGACAAAAACCACGCTGTAGCTCAGTCTACAGGCAGGGAGAGCTAAGCTAAGGAGTCTGAATAACATTCTGCAGGCCTGAAAAGCTACTGTATGTTTCTTAGCTGTCCTGGGAACACTGAACAAACAGTGAGAGGCAATGGAGTCTAGAAGGCCCCTAGCAGTGATGTGTAGAAACCAGAGTCTAAGCTGCTGTGGTGGCAGAAGGAACAACAATGGGGGCATTTTGAAGAATTTGGTGACAAACAGACATGAGCTTATAGCATTAAAATGGATCCAGGCACCTACCTGAGTAAGCTCATAGGCCCTGTAAGCCAAAAGTGACGTAACCCTATTGGCATTCTTCGATACGTGACATTCATGCTTTGGTGTTGGGTCCAAAGCTCTTTTGTTTAATGTAGAGTCCAAATTTTTTACACCCATGGGGTCATATATACTCTTTATTTTACCCTAAAATAGAGAAAACCTGTTAAGTTTCCACCCAAACCTAATTACTGGCTTTATAACATTAACATTATAGAATACTTCTTTGAATATAAACCATCTATACCAATAATTTTTCCCCCCTAATACCTGGTAATAAAGCAAACCGAACACTTTTTACCAATATCAAAGCAGTGAGAAGTTAACCCATACCAAACCAAACCAGTTGCCATCAAGTCAACTCTGACTTACAGTGACCTTATAGGACAGAGTAGAACTGCCCCAAAGGGTTTCCAAGGAGCAGCTGGTGGATTCAAACCGCCGACCTTTTGGTTAGCAACCATGCTCTTAACCACTGTGTCACCAGGGTGCCAAGGGGAAGTTAAGCGTTGAAAAAAAAAGTTGTCTGAATTTGTTTAGTAACAAGAAAATAAAAATTCTATTCACAACACTTTTCACTAAATTACACTATCAAACATACTGCCCTCTTTCCTTCACTCTCTTCTTTAGAAAGAAAAGTCAACTTTTAAGATCTTCAAGTATTGTTAGGTTAGTTTAGATGACAGATTACAAATAAACCACTCTCAAAAGTATTTTTATACACCAAACACCAACAAGCACATATTTTTAATTTACTCAAACCTCTTAAAAACTTAGGGCCATCTAAAATCCAAATCAAATGTTGTCTTTGATATATGAAATATAAGAGCTGAAGTTACCTTCATTATTTTAAAAATAACAACATCACCCGTTGCCCCAGCTTCCAAAGGATTAGCTTGTAATAAATCAGCATACCTAGAAAGATAGATACCTAGTAAACAGAAAAAAAATTAACTTAATTTTGAGTAAGGACACGAATACAAAATAACCCAAATATTTAAGCTAATAATGAAAGAGACAAAAGGTATGACATCTTCATCCACCTATGAGCAGCTGGTATTTGACAAAGGCCCGAAGTCCATTAATTGGGGAAAAGACAGTCTCTTTAACAAATGGTGCTGGTATAAATGGATATCCACCTGCAAAAAACTGAAACAAGACCCATACCTCACACCACGCACAAAAACTAACTCAGAATGGATAAAAGACTTAAATATAAAATCAAAAATGATAAAGATCATGGAAGAAAAAATAGAGACAATGCTAGGAGCTCTAATACATGGCATAAACACAATACGAACTGTAAGTAACAATCCAGACGCACCAGAAGAGAGACTAGATAAATGGGAGCTCCTAAAAATCAAACACTTATGTTCACCAAAAGACTTCACCAAAAGAGTCAAAAGACAACCTACAGACTGGGAAAAAAATTTTGGCTACAACAAATCTGATCAGTGTCTAATCTACAAGATACTACAAAACCTCAACAACAAAAAGACAAATAACCCAATTAAAAAATGGGCAAAGGATATGAACAGGCACTTCACCAGAGAAGATGTTCAGGTGGCTAAGAGACACATGAAGAAATGCTCATGATCATTAGCCATTAGAGAAATGCAGATCAAAACTACAATGAGATATCATCTCACCCCAACAAGGCTAGCATTAATCCAAAAAACACAAAATAATAAATGCTGGAGAGGTTGTGGAGAGACTGGAACACTTATACACTGTTGGTGGGAATGTAAAATGGTACAATCACTTTGGAAATCGATTTGGCACTTCCTTAAAAAGCTAGAAATAGAAGTACCATATGATCCAGCTATCCCGCTCCTTGGAATATATCCTAGAGAAGTAAGAGCCGTCACACAAATAGATATATGCACACCCATGTTCACTGCAGCACTGTTCACAATAGCAAAAAGATGGGAACAACCTAGGTGCCCATCAATGGACGAATGGATAAACAAATTATGGTATATCCACACAATGGAATACTACGCAACCATAAAGAACAACGATAAAGCCGTGAAACATTCTACAACATGGAGGAAGCTAGAGGTCATTATGCTGAGTGAATTTAGTCAGTCACAGGAAGACAAATATTGTATAAAACCACTATTATAAGAACTCAAGAAAAGGTTTAAACACAGAAGAAAACATTCTTTGATGTTTATGAGGTTGGGGAGGGAGGGTAAGGGTTATTTACCAACTAGATAGTAGATAAGAATTATCTTAGGTGAAGGGAAGGACAGCACACACTACAGGGGAAGTCAGTACAACTGGACTAAACCAAAGCTCAGAAGTTTCTTGAATACAATCAAACACTTTGAGGGACAGAGTAGCAAGGGTGGGTGTCTGGGAACCATGCTTTCAGGGGACATCTAGGTCAACTGGCATAACAAAGCTTATTAAGAAAATGTTCTGCATCCTACTTTGGTGAGTGGCGTCTGGGGTCTTAAAGGCTTGCAAACAGCCATCTAAGACCCATCAATTGGTCCCAAACACCTGGAGTAAAGGAGAATGAAGAACACCAAAGACACAAGGAAAGTAGTAGTCCAAGAGACAGAAAGGACTACATAAACCAGAGACTTCATCAGCCTGAGACCAGAAGAACTAGATGGTGCCCAGCTACCACCAATGACCGCCCTGACAGGAAACACAACAGAGAGTCCCTGATGGAGAAGGAGAATGGTGGGGTGCAGAACTCATATTCTAGTAAGAAGACCAGACTTAATGGTCTGACTGAGATTGGAGGAACCCTGGAAAGCACAGCCCCTGCATTCTCTACCAGCCCAGAACTAAAATAATTTCCCAGGCCAACCCTTCAGATAGCGATTGGATTGGACTGTGGGACATAAAGTGATACTCGTGAGGAGTGTGCCTCTTAGCTCAAGTAGATACAAGAGACTAAATGGGCAACTTCTGTCCAGAGGTGAGATGGGAAGGCAGAGAGGGTTAGGAGCTGGTTGAATGGACATGCGCGGAATCAGGGGTGGAAAGGAGGAGTCTGCTGTCACAGTATGGGGAGAGCAATTAGTCACATAACAATGTATGTATAAATTTCTGTAGGGGAAAAAATAAAAAATAAAATGCTTATAATGGTTTAAAAAAACAAAAAGGTATGTCATCTTTCTCAGGAAATTTAAGGATAGTAAAAACAGCTGATACAACCAGAACAAAAATAAAACCAGAAAAAGAGTCATGAAAGTAACGAAATTTTTCAAAATCACTAGGACTAGACCAAGACATTTTAAAATGGTAATCTTTGATCAATTTGAAGTATGCAAAATCAGAAACAAAACATAAATATGATTTTATACTTTAGAACCTAAACTAGCATCCTTTTCTGGGAATATGACAAAGGATACCTGAATTTAATTATAAAGATCGCAGCAAAATTACATTAGATAATACATTTTTATTTATTTTCCTTTTTGATTGTACTTCAGGTGAAGGTATACAGAACAAATAGTTTCTCATTCAACAGTAGTACACATATTGTTTTATGACACTGGTTAACAATCCCACAACATGTCAACCCTCTCCCTTCTCAACCTTTTTTTTTTTTTTTTTGGTGAAAATATACATAGCCAAAGATACACCATTTCAAAAATTTCTACATGCACAGTTCAATGACATCGACCACGCTCTTCCAATTATGCTGCTATTCTCACGTTAGATGAAGGTTTACAGATCAAAGTAGTTTCTCATTAAACAGTTAGTACACGTTGCCCTATGACAATGGTTAACAACCTCACAACACATCAACACTATCCTTACTCAACCTTGGGTTCCCTATCACCAGCTTTCCTGTCCCCTTCTGCCTTCTAGTCCTTGTCCCTGGACTGCTGTGCCTCATTAGTCCCATTTGGTTTTATGGGGCTGTCCTCAGAAGTGTCTGGGGGCAATAATACATTTTTAAATGGCAACTTAACAGTAGGTAAATAGAAATGAAAAAAAAAAAAAAAAAGATTACCCATGGAAGGACTGCCAAGAATTGTTATTTTGGACTGGCCCACCTGTAATCCTTTTTCACATATAATCTGAACCTAAAATAAACAAAACACTCATCTTACTATCACAGTAATATTAAAACACCGAAAAGGTAATATATACACTTAAATAAAATCTAAGCTTCTAAACCATATACTTTACTACCGAAATTCCATATACATGCCAATTTATGTGAGAGCAGCCAAACTAAAATCTCAGTTTTGGTATGTATTAAGTATGGCATTAAGTCATTAAAAACAAAGAAAAATATCCATGTGAAATTGATTTATGCTTCTCAATGAAACCATAATCAGTTTCTATTTTTGTTTATGCTAGGCTGTGACAGATACTCTGAATTCCTGACACTCATATATATAAACATTCTCTTTTAGAAAAAATTAAAACTAGTAAAACATTTAAAGAGAAAGTAACTCCACCTAAACATCTTCAATTAAGGGCAGGGGGAAGGGAGGCAATGGTTCCAAGAACATATACTAAGCAATATAAAAGATAATTTTTTTTTTTTTAATAAAGGGAAAATCATTAATCATCAAGCACATTCTAAGAAAAGAAAATAGGACTGGTCAGAGTGAAAAAATGAGTATATTCGAATAAATTACAAAACAATGAAATACTTTGCCCACTAAATCATTTCTTCCACTTATGAATCTAGAAAACGATAGTTCATAATTATCAAGTATATTACCAACTACACTGCAAAACTAGTAACTTACAATGGAAACATCCTCGAATTGTTTTTTAGAGGGTTCACTCACCTGGTGTCGATCAACCATCAGAAATGCATAGGATTCTGAAAGTTCCTTATCTAAGCGACCCTCAAACTTCAGTTCTCTTCGCTTTTCTGTAAACTAAAATGAAATTAAATCTGTAACAACTACTTAATTTGTGACTACGTTTTCAAGCTAAGAGTTTCAGGAATTTTATTTCCAAGAACTTCTAAACCTACCAAAGTAGAAAGAAACTGTTATTTTCCTTCATTGTAATTTCAGCCCTTCAGATTTTCTTTTTCCATTATAGCTGGCTCTTTACCCATACAGTCAAACAAGCACCTAGTGTTTATCAATTTTAACTAAATTTCTATTAAAATTTTACCACATTTGAACTCTCCCACAGGTTCCAAGTGCATGTTTTAGTTAACTTTGTACCTCTCATTTTCCTTAGGATGGTGTATTGCATAATTAGGTGGTTTAATAAATCTCCGTTGAATGACCTAGTGCTAGATTATAAACTCAACTAGGACAAGGGAAGATGTTTCTTTTCTTTATAACTCTATTCTCAATGCCAAGCACACAGATGTGCTTCATAAATATTTCTAGGATAACTAGTAACTTAGTCTAAGTACATGTGAGCTGTAAGTCACTCTAATCTGCTGGCTTTCACTTTCAGATACAAGCAAATGGATATATATTCTAAAGGTGGAATCCATATCTAACAACTTTATATGCAGTATTCAGAACATTACTGATCTTTAATAATATAATTAATGAATCTTTAGAGTAAATTTTCATACAAAAAGTAACAGATAATCCCTATCATACCATGCAACCACATCAAGCTACCAAGGTTTTAATTTTCTCTGGGAGCCAGAAGCGTTCTTCCCCTTTAGGGATCTTTTCATAGTTAGCACCTTGTTAATCAATTTGTAAAAGTATTAAAATTAATAGTATTTCAAGTCCATTAGAAAGAAATATGCATTAAGTATTTCTAAACTTCTCATTTATGTTACCCTAGAATTACACATGCTGGCTTATCCTACATCAAAGAGTATTTCCTACTCATAGAATATTGTAATTTGTATGTAAAACTTAAATTCACTGTCAACAATTCCCTTTTGTTCATTAAGAGTTTCCACAAATGATATTAAGGCAATCCAGCCACCAAGCCACGACTGGGGAAAAATTTAAGTATATCCTAAGAAAAATACAGGTTTGATTTCATTAATTATCTTCCAATTTAGACATAATATACTATTAGAGATTCCATTCAATTAAATTAACAGGGTGCAAATTTAATTAATTAATTAATTAAAAGGACCAAAAGCCTTGTTATGAGTTTACAATTAAACCATTATATAGTTAGCTATCCCTATGTTTAAGAAACATTTTTAGGAAAACAAGTTATTTTACATACTTATACATCAGTAAGAGTTTAACTGATAAATGTAACGCTAGATCAGCAATGTTTGGGGGAAAAAGTTGTCATTTAAAACTTATATTCCCTTCCATAATTTAGCTTTCCTAAAAACTTTAGCATTTTTAGACAAAAGGAAAGCAAAACAAATTTCAGCCTACTAAATCAGTTCTGAAGAACTTTACAATCAACACAATTTAAAACACACCTCCTTTTCCAAAAGCTCATTATGTATCAAGCAAGCACGCCTGTAGTTAAAATTTGCTGCTGAGGATGGTTCAAGGTAAGATGAATGCAGAATGTTTAAAACATCTTCAAATTCTCGGGAGCCTGGAGTTAATGGCTGGAAAAGTGCTAAAATTAAATAAAAAAAAATAAAAAATAAAAAAAAAAAGATTATGTTAAGATCATTCCATCTTAAAGGGAGCTTTATCATATTTTTGCAGGTGGGTTAGCTTTTAAATAAAGTGAAAAAAAAAGGCACGAAGCCTATCTTATTTCGTAATATGCAAAAGTGACACCAACTGAAGAAAAATGAAAACCAGCTGCCTCCTTCAACAGTGAAGATCTGGCATCACACATGCAGGCAAGGAGGCTGCAAACTGGCAAATCTTAGGGATGCTGTGCTTGGCAGCCTAATTGTTCAGACTCTCCTAACAACCTGTGCACATACTCAACTTGCAGCAACTATTTTATATTACACAGGAGTATTATCTGGGACAGTGGATTTCAGCAACTTTAATGCTTACACCATAAATGAAAGCATAGAAACATTTAAGACACTTATGTGTCTATAAAATAAAATGATTCTATTTGGCGTTAGTACTAAAGTTTGAAGTAACAAAATACGTTGCGTCCTAATGGCTTCTTGAATTGCCAATATAAAGCAGTAGAACATTTACTATGACAATTTAGTAAAGACAGGAAAATGTTGAGTCTCTGAAGTCAAACCTGGACACAAATACCAGATCTAGCATCTACTGGCTTTGTGGGAGTCGTTGGGTAAATCACTTAACCAAACATAAAACAGATTTCTCATTTGTAAAATGGAGAACTCCAGCTATCTTAATAACTACCACATGCCACATGCCATACGTGAGACAACAAATGGAAAAAGCGCCAAGCACAGCACCTGGTGTGTATCAAGTAGACAAGAAAAGCTTTTATTCCCCAGGCCCCCACCCCAGCCATGCTGTTGTTGTGTGCCATCGTGTCGATTTTGACTCATAGCGAACCTAGAGGACAGAATAGAACTGTCCCGTAGGGTCTCCTACGCTGTGATCTTTACAAAAGCAGATCTCCAGGTCTCTTCTCCCATTTAGCTGCTGGTGGGGTCCAACTGCAGACCTTTCGGTTAGCAGACAAGTGCTTAACCACTGTGCCACCAGGGCTCCTTCCAACCAGCTACACTTCATTTAGTTGTTAAGATACTTAATTCAAATAACCAGTTTGTTATTTGGATTACTGGTGTTACAACCTCAAATTGCTACTTTATGAGTGAAATATTTTAACTTATTAGTAAATTTCAAACACCAACACTCTCTATAAAACTCCCGCAAACCTAAAAGGAGCCATTTAGTTTTCAATGTAGACAGAACTATTCATAAACCAAAAAAAACCAACCAGTTGTTGCTGAGTTGATTCTAACTCATGACAGCCCCATGTGTGTTAAGTAGAACTGTGCTCTATAGGGTTTTTAATGGCTGTGACCTTTCAGAAGTAGATCACTGGAACTTTCTTACAAGGCACTTCTAGGTGGATTTGAACTGCCAATCTTTTGGTTAGTAGCCAAGACTTAACTGTTTGCACCACCCAAGGACTCCTTAAAACTATTAACAGAACCTATGTTACACTCTATTACCATAATTTCTTTTAAAATACTATTTAATAAACGTCAGTAAATGTCAACTGAAAAATTTTTAGGTTCCACTTGTACATACTCTTAAAGGTACTGGATAGCAGCTAATTAGTAAACTGTTTTTTTATTATATTTTCTATACACAGCTATTAGGCTTTGAAGGAAATGATGTCAAATGATATTACACCCATTCACCCATTCATTTATGAAACAGTATATATATTACAAAACTGCCTACAAAAACATAGTTTTCAATGACAGAATGTGTCTTAAACAAATGGTTACAAGTGCTTTGAGACTGCATGCTAAATAAAATAAAGTCAATATAATTAAGTGAAGCAATAAAAAGACACTATCTGGACTAACAGCAGGGGGGAAAATAGAACCAAGAGTATTAAACACAAAGTGTCCTATAATCAAGTTTGTGGCAGATGAATACACTCAGTAATCTACCGACCGTAAACTCCCTGAGAGCAGGCTATCTGCCATGTTCACTAGTCTTATCTTTACCATATTACGGCATCTAGAATTGTGAGTGCCAGCCTCAGCAGGTTAAATGGTTAAATAAGTGCGTGAAGAAAACGATAACTTAGTCAAGACACTTTTTCATACCGAATACCAAATATATCCTGTGACTATTAAAATTTGTCATTTTCAAGTCTCATTAAAAAATTCAACAATTCAGTAATATATAAAACAAAATGAAAGCTCAGAAAACAGAAGAGGAACATAGTTTCTCAATTCAAATCTGTTTTATATAATGTATTAGATAGAAGTATTTTATCTTTGTGATAACTATCCCCAACACAAAACTGGAGATTTAAAAAAAAAGAACTTGGTAAGGAAAGCAGCATGTGGATAAGTGTCAACATTTTATAGGCCTTCACATTCAAAACAGGCCAAACGTTGATTTTACAAGTCGGGTTTTATGCATGGCTTTTGTATGTCTAAACTAACAAAGTGACTTTAGGTATCTAAAAAGTGCCCAAAAATATCACATGGTTTCAAATTGTCATGAAATTCTTAGTCTACATAAAAACTTACCTTTCTTTAGTTAAGCTGCCCCAATGTTATTTCCACTATCAATCTAATCATAAATGAAAAATCAGACAAATCATATAAATTTAACTTACATTCAAATTATTCTCAGAAAAAAAAAAAAACCCTAATATTCCCATTTCATTCCAAAGTAATGTCCTAATGTGCAAGTGAAAATAAACAGTACAATTATTTTAGGTCTCTCTAACAATAAAAAATATTTATATCCTACGCATTTTAGACTTCAAACGCCTATTGGTTTGTTACAAGTTGGGCCAGTTATAATGTGTTATGAATTTTTTCCAACGATCATTGGTACAAAAAGAAAAGTTACACTATAATTTCAAGCCAGTTACTACCAATGTGCTGATACTGGCAGTTTAGAAATTTATCTACTTTATGCTCTGAATGTACATTTCCTGGTGGTCTCCTTTATGTCTTTAATCTCTTAACACTGGGTATACCCTGATCAAAACATCCTGTTACTTCTTTTGAAGAAAATATATCCATCATAATCTCAATTATGGCTCATTATTTGATACATAACGATGTACTATGGGCATGTTATCATGAGGGACCAGTCCCTGGAGAAGGACATCATGCTTGGTAGGGTAGAGGGTCAGCGAAAAAGAGGAAGACCCTCAACGAGATGGACTGACACAGTGGCTGCAACAATGGGCTCAAATATAGCAACGATCACGAGGATAGCACAGGACCAGGCACTGTTTCGTTCGGTTGTACACAGGGTTACTATGAGTCAGAACCGACTCAAGGGCACCTAACAACAATTTGAAACAATAATAATAAACAACGGTGTGGCTATCCAAGTGGGGAATAAAACATTTTATACATTAATCCATTCCACTTAGGGAAGTCACAGCGTACTGTGCTTTGCATTCTGACAACTTACTATGTCTCAGTCATTGCTACTTTAAGACAGTGTACTAACAACTTTCTTTACGGGGTTATCTCATTTAATCATCAAAACCACTATAAAAATTCAATATGCCCATTTCAAAATGAAAATGAACAAGAGTTGACTTAGCCCAATGTTACACAGTTCTTAAACGAATGGAGTGGCTGGGAATCAAATTTAGGCTGTCTGGCTCCAAATCTTGTATACTGAACTGTAAGTAAAATAAAAGATGTGTATATATGCATATATAACTCATGTTATAGCTGGAATTTCTAATCATTCCAAAAGCTGGAAAAAAGAGTTTCCTGATTTTATAGACTAGGAAACAACCTACAACACGTAGATACAAGAAATTAGTTATAAAAGAACAAAGAATTTGATTTCTAGGCCTATGTTCTTACTACTCTTATGTGTCTTCTCTGAAATCTCTTAAATATTTTTTCTCATTTGAACTTTCTTGCAGAGTTAACAGGGTCAAAAGTAATAATTAACACCTTTTCTGGTTTATAAAGGTTAACAGCAGTAGCAATAGCTCTTTAACACATTAAGAAACATCTAATTTTGCTTAAAGGGATTCTATTAAATCCAAGACAGAAAGATAGCTAATAAGTTGATCTCTGAGCATACTTTACAAGGTTTTCCTAAGGACAAAACTAACTCCAGATGTACTTTATGGGATTAAAAAACAGATTTAGATGGGCACTTGGAGATTTTTAATTCAGACGAGGAGACTGATAGTATTGAAAAGTCAGAATAGAATTCGGGTCTCCTAACTCCCAGTCCATACTATCAGTAAGTATTTTTTATTACCGGTTATATACAGAGCATACTCAAAGATTTAAGTTTATATTTAAGCAGTTGACACAGACTTAAAATTTAGGTCATCAAATAGTAGCTTTGTTCCTTAGTCAAAATAACATTCTTCCTCAATTAGTTTTATTAATTCATGTAGTGTTAATGCAGATGTTTATATTAAAATTATATAAAAATATTATCACATATACATGTATATGTAAAAACAAACTAAACTTTTAAAACAAAGAATGGACCACTGCTTTCAAAACATTCAAATGGAAAATATGAAGCATAAATAACTTCCAATTTAAAGTAACTAATTCACTGAAGACGAGGAAACAGTCTGCAAATGTAGGCTGAGGATCACAGGCGGTCCCTAATTGTTCCCTCTGAATCCAAAGGCTGATGTCTAGTGGTATTAATGATTATAATACAATGACTATCCATTTGTTCCTAGCAATAATTCACTAAAGAAAATCACTTTTCTTCATTTTAATAAAAAAAAAAAAAAGACATAATACTTCAGAAGTGTTCCGTTCCTGTTATCAACAATAAGATTAAATAATGCAGAATTAGGAATAAACCCACTGGCAAAGATCAAGAGAGATAAGTATAAATACGAAACTAACAATTGACTTGTTTTGGGCTGGGAATAGGTGAAATACAATTTTACCTCCAATACTCAGAATTTACATCTATCAAATGTTTTATGTGGATGACTGACTGGGTTCTGCCTAGTTTCCTGCTCAGGTTTACTTCTATGTAGGGAGATTTATAGTACTCAGGACCCACTTAGCCCTATACAACTACTAAAACACCGTGGCTATTTCCTTAAGACTTTCCCCAAAGGATTCAGAGACACAACTGCGTACTCTGTGGGAAAAGATTTTGGGAGAAAAATTAGCCACGTATTCTCCTGAAATAGAACAGTATGGACCCAGGTGTATCATAACAGTCAATCCGTGAGAGACTGCCTTGTGCCCCACAGCAAACATTAGCCAATAAACATTTTCCAGAAAGTGAATCATCACTACCTCATTTCCCAAGAACTCTGGAGGGAAAAACTGTATCTAATACGATTACCAGTTTTAACTTACCTTAGATGACTTAATAGAGTAAAAGAAGCCCATAGTGAAACATCTACTAACAAAGTACGATTTTACAGTTTGGCTAAGTGTTAACAATAGTGCCACTCTACACCACGGAAAACAGCCCCGCCGATAAATAACACAATATACACTAAAACATACAAAAGCCAGAACCTGTGTAACGCAGAAACCTGTCAGAGAAGGAAAATGTAAATATTTTCCACTCAAAGAGAGCGACAGAAAAGTGGTTAAGATTGTACCCTGTCAAAGGCGGAAAATTTGCAAGACCAGGCAGTCCTGACAAGTTCTAGCTCTCACAGGTTTCACGGTATATCAAAGAGGAAAATTTTATACTCTTCCAGCCAATAAAGAGTTAGGTCATTCCATCTGTCAGTATGGATTACATGTATTAATTTTATAGTGAATATAATTTCTGAATCATAAAATTCCTCAGGGATGAAGACATACTAAGCATCTCTAAACATAACTAGGAAAAAAATCTTTTTTACAAACAGGTCAAACCAAAAACTAACTTAAGTCCTTAGGTTATGAAAAGAAAAACCTTAATATCTCACAACATGGATGAATTTGGAGGGCATTATGCTCAGTGAAGTAAGTCAATCACAAAAGAACAAATATTTTATGAAACCACTATTACAAAAACTAAAGAAAAGGTTTACACAAGAAAAAAAGAATCTTTGAGGATTACGAGGGAGAGGAAGGGTTGGGAAGGGTAATCACTAACTAGATGGTAAACAAGTGTAAACTTTGGTGATGGGAAAGACGATGCACAATATAGGTGAAGTCACCACAACTTGACCAAGGCAAAATCATAGCAGCTTTCTAGATACATTCAAACATGTTGAGGGACCAAGTTGTTGGGGACCATCTAGGTCAACTGGCATAACACAGTTCATAAAGAAAATGTTCTATATCCTTCTTTGTTCTATATCCTACTGGGGTCTTAAAAGCTTGTGAGTGGCCATCCAAAATACATCTACTGGTCCCATCACATTCATAGCAAAGGAGAATGAAGAAAATCAAAGATACAAGGAAAGTTATTAGTCCAAAGGACTAATGAACCACATGAACCACAGCCTCCACTAGCCTGAGCCTAGAAGAACTAGATGGTGCCCAGCTACCACCACAGACCACTCTGACAAGGATCACAACAGAGGGTCCTAGACAGAGGGGGAGAAAAATGTAGAAAAAAATTCAAATTCACACACACACACACACACACACACACACACACACACACACACACACACACAAGACCAGACTTACTGGTCTGACAGAGACTAGAGGAACCCCTGAGACTATGGCCTCTGGACACCCTGCTAACTCAAAACTGAAGCCACTCCTGAAGTCCACCTTTCAGCCAAAGACAAGACAGACCTATGAAACAAACAGTAACTGACGTGAGGACGTGCTTCTTAGTTCAAGCAAGCATACAGACAAATGGGTTAACACTTGTTCAAAAGCAAAGACGAGAAGGCAGGAATGGACAGGAAACTTGGACAAATGGACATGGGGAACCCTGGACGTCAAAGGAAAGGGGGAGAGTGCTGACACATTGTGGGGATTACAACCAATGTCACAAAACAATTTGTGTATAGATTTTTGAATGAGAAACTAATTTGTGCTGTAAACTTTCACCTAAAACAGTAAAATTTAAAAAAAGAAAAACCTTGCTAGCCAAATCGTAATAGTGGTAAGAGCTACCCTAGGAGCCGTAGTGGTGCAACTGTTAAGCGTTCAGTTGCTAACCAAAAAGCTGGCAGTTGCAATCCACCAGTGGCTCCATGGGAAAAAGACCTGGCTATCTGCTCCGGCAAAAATTACAGATAAGGAAACCCTACTGGGCAGTTTGACTCTGTCCTATAAAGTCATTACGAGTTAGAATCGACTGGATGGCACACAAGAACTACTCTACACTTAAATTCAAATTCCAACTCTATCATTTACTACCTGTGACCTTGGGCAAGTTAATTAACCTCTTAATACTTCGGTTTCCTCATCTGCAAAATAGGAATGCACCTACCACATAAGATCCTTGGAAGTTTAGTCAATACATATTACATGCTTGGAACAGTGCCTACAACTTATTGGATCAGCACTGTAAGTGTTTGCCAACATTATCTCATGCTTTTGTCAAGACCAAGAAAAGAACTTTGAGTCAATAAGCTACTTACGCAAAATTTACCTTAAAAATGCAATAAATACCCAAGTCTTAATCTTAAATTTCACTGGAAAATCATAGTCATAAGCAAAGCTCTGCCATATTAAAATACAAATGCAACTGAAACTTTGATATTAAAAAGTTCAAGCAGCCCTATCTACTAATGCCTGGATAAATTCTATAAAGTGATACCTTTCAAGCTCTCCAAGAAATGATGTTGGGATGATGCATAAAGATAGCAGTACCTGCACTGTTTCTCATCATTTTTTTAAATAATGAAAAGCTGAATTTTTCTTTTAAATTCTATCATCAAGCACTAACCTCTCTCCATTTGGACAGAATAAAGCCCTGGTGGTGAAACAGCTGCTTATTTTTAAAAAAATCTATTTAAATCATTACTGCACTACTGGAATAGCTGCTACTCAAGTGTATTTAATATACAGACACGTTACACATTTTTCGTTTTCACTAAATTTGAAAAACGTCCACTGTGATGTATTTTTCTTACCTACAGCTTTGTCTCTAGGTAAAAATAGAAAATATAAATTTTTCCCAAGGAGCATCAGACTCAGGGGAAAGCAACTAGGTTTTGTATTTCTTGATCCCTCAATTACTTCCACTTTTAGTGTGTTCAACTGAAGTCTATTTTAGAACAACCTCTGGATTTGGTTTATATAATTAAAAAAACACACATATCACCTTCCCACATTTCAAATCAAACCGTAAGGGCTTCTAGGCCAATTTTCTGGTCCAAACAAAGTTAAAAAGTGGTAGATCGTGGTTTATGTCCATATTCTTAGGCACTTAAAATTAAAACCTAAAAATAAATGAACTTCAAAATGCTTTTATCAAGTAAAAAAAAGTCCAACCTCCTACCTCATAAACAGAGCCCATTTAAATGTTACTTCCAAACTAAAATTTAGGCCGGGCATCTGACTTTCCTCACGTAGACAGACTGTAACCACACAGCTTAACAAATGAACTACTCAAAGAATTGACAACCTTAACGTTTACAATATCTTCTTGAACCCTAAAGTCTATTACATTAACTCTTTTACACAATATTTCTAGAAACATTATTCATGTTAGTGGACAAAGGTTAATTTCATCTTTGTCAACATGGTTTCTCACACCAAGCATTTCCTTGACTTTGTCATCATGAAATTAATGCTTTGACTTTATTTGTATCTTACTGATAAAAAGCTCCAATAATTCCAATTGGGCAAATGGAGCTGGTTATGCACATGGAAAAAAGGAAGCACATGCAACACTCAAGATTCTAAGGAAAGTCTTCACTAAGACAAATTACAAAGTTCCTGCAAATTAAAGAGTTCCTATTCTTTCCTAGAGTAAATCATGAAAACCTGAACCACACCACAAGGAAAAAAGAGGAAGAAACTCTTGAGTTGACTAAATCCAGAATATCCAAAATCACTGGATAGTCAAAACTACCACTATAATAATAGGATATACTAATTTTGATTTCCATTAGTCACAATATGGCACTAAGACTTAAAAAAAAAAGGAAACGTAGTTAACATAACTATTCCCATATTGGTTCCAAAGGCAAAAATTGGACTTTTAAAAAATCTGAACCTCTATCATCTGCAAGATCAAGGTGGTGACTCTTGGGCATAAGCTAGCTCCTCTTTTTTTCCCATAGGGAAATTACTGCACCAAGAACCTACCTTCCCATCATTCTCAAATATAAGAAAAACCAGACTAAATTTGAAATTACAAAGAGAGACCTATTTAATCTACAGCTTCAAAAACAAGGGGGGAAAAAAACTATATGGAAATGAAGTGTGATGGAAAATAGCAGTGTGCATGGATCACATCTACTAATGGAAACTTCTAAACCAGGGAAGACGCTGACATCAAGCCAATTTCAAGTAGACACATAAAGCTGAAGAACTTCCACAGCGAGAAGCACTTGTGGTCCTCAAAACGCAATGGCCTTGGAGAAAGCCCCAGAATCCACAGCCACGAGCTATTTCCACAGTGAGACTTCTCAGAAGCATCCTGAGGAGGACACACCAGCTTCTCTGCCTTCAGGGGTGGGAGGGAGGGGCGCCGAGCACCATCTTTCCTCTCTGGGAGCTGCAGCCTTACGGACAAGCTTCAAACCTGAGCTACTTCCAACTTCCACCGGCAGAGAGGGAGCAGGGGAGCGTGGTTCCGCCGCTTTCTCTCGCACCAACACGCAGCAGCTGGGTGGCCGAGGAGGTGAGGGAGAGGCGGCTGGCGCTGCATGCGTGTTTACGTGTCTCGGATGGGTGTGGGAAGAGGAGACAGAGAGATTCTAATGAAAAGATGGAGGGGAGAGAGGAAGAGAGGTTGGGGAGGAAGGAAGGCACCACCTTTCTTTTCTCTGCTCTTCCTGGGAATCTGAAAACTCCTCCTAACGGGCCTTTCGGGCTCTTCGGGGCCTTTGAGCAGAGCGGCCGCGCCCGCCTCACACGAGTCCTGAGGCTGCTCGTGGCTGAGGCTCTGGGTGGCCTGGGCCACAGCAGTCTCCTCAGGCGCGGCGCCGGCGCCGGGCTCCGCGATGCTGAGGGTGCCGCCGCCATCTTGTGGGGAGGACTCGGGCTCCGGAAGCGCCTGCTTCATTTCGTCGTCCCCGCCGCCGCCGCCGTTTTCCCAGCTCGCGTCCGTCGGTGGAGAGGACTCCATCTCCTCAGCAGTCGCCATCGCGTCGCCTTGAGGAGCCGGGAAGCTTCTGCCGACCAGGTCGACGGGGGTGGGGGGAAGGGGCGGCGGGCCAGCCTCGCAGCCGAGCTGCTCTCAGCCCACCCACCCCCCTCCCCCCGTGGCCGCCGGCTGCGCTCCCGACCAGCAGTCTCTTGGGGGCCCTAACGCGGGCTCCCCAATCTTCACACCCTCGCCCCGGGCGCCGCTCCTCGCACGGGCAATTCCTCGGCCTGCCCCCGCCACTCAACGTGCTAGCGTCGGGGCCGGGAGGGGGTGGGCCGGCCCGGACCGCTCCGCCAATGGGAGCGCGGTGCCCGCCTCCGCTGCTGCGGATAGATCACTCCGGGGGGCGGGGCCTCGGGGCGCCGGAGCCCGCCAAAAGGGAAGAGACCGCAACACCCGAGAGTGCCTCGACGTCGGTGCCCGCTGCGGGGCGAGTGCGCGACGTGGCGCTCCGCGGGCTCTGCGGCAGCGCCCGGCCCACATTGCAGTCGAGGGAGGGGCGCCGGCACTCGGCTTCAGCCCGGGGTGCAGGCATCGCCCCACCTTCGAGAAAAGATTACCCCCCCTCCTCCCCACGCACGAGTTACAAAAAGGGGTTCAGAACAGTGGCTGCGGCTTTGTGAAATGTTTGCGTGCATATGAAGGCCTGGAGAGGAGATAAGAGAATGAGCAGCAGTGATCAGAGCAGAGATGTGCTTCGCCATTCCTGCCAGATCTTGCATATTTACAGTAGATGACCCTCCCCTCTGGCTCTTTTATCTTAAAGGATTTGATCCAGTGGCAAGCCTCCAGCAATAACCTGGGATCCTTTGATAATGACTTCACAGCCTGGTGTTAACGGGACTTGGCTCTGGGGAGCTGGAGTTTGTTGACCTTCAGATTTTTTTCCTTTGGGTTTTGCAGTTTTCCTATAGTGAATGTATGTTAAAAAAAAATACAAACTTTTGCAGGCAGACCCAAGCCACATTTAAAAATATGCAGCAAGTGGTCGCTCACCCTTTAAAAAAAAAAAAAAAACAACTAAAAGGTCAAGTGGAGAGCCACCTTACAAGTTTAGCCCAGTCAGCATAAACTGTTTAAACTGTTGTCGTTATTGCTAGGTGCTGTGGAGTTGGTTGCGACTCATAGCAACCCTATGTACAACAGAACCAAACACTGCCTGGTATTGCACCATCCTCAGAATCGTTGCTATGTTTAAGTCTGTTCCAGCCACCGTGTCAGTCCATCTTGTTGAGGGTCTTCCTTGTCTTCTCTGACCTTCTACTTTACCAAGCATGATGTCCTTCAGGGACTGATCTCTCCTTGTAACATAGCCAAAGTATGTGAGACAAAGTCTCGACATCCTCGCTTGTGGGGAGATTCTGGCTGTATTTCTTCCTAGACAGACTTATTTGTTCTCTCGCAGTACATGGTATATTCAGTATTCTTCGTCAACACCATAATTCAAAGGCATCAATTCTTCTTCTGTCTTCCTTATTCATTGTCCAGCTTTCACATGCCTATGAGGCGATTGAAAATACCATGGGTTGAGTCAGGCGCACTTTAGTCCTCAGAGTGACATCTTTCCTTTTAGCACTTTAAAGAGGTCTTTTGCAGCAGATTTGCCCAATGCAATACATCATTTGATTTCTTGACTGCTGCTTCCATTGGTATTGATTATGGATCCAAGTAAAACGAAATCCTTGACAACATCAATCTTTTCTCCCTTTACCATGATGTTGCTTATTGGTCCAGTTGTGAGAATTTTTTTTTCTCTTCCCGTTGAGGTGTAATCCATACTGAAGGCTGTGGTCTTTGATCTTCATCTGTAGGTACTTCAAGTCGTCTTCACTTTCAGCAGGGTTGGGACATCTGTGCATCGCAGGTTGTTAATGAGTCTTTCTCCAATCCTGATGCCCCGTTCTTCTTCATGTGGTTGGATTTCTCGGATTATTTGTGCAGCATACAGATGGAATAAGTGTGGTGAAAGGATACAACCTGATGCACACCTTCCCTGATTCTAAACCACGCAGTATCCCCTTGCTCTGTTCAAACAACTGCCTCTCGACTGCCTCAGCATATACTACCATGGGTTATTGTGAGACAGCCATCGTTTACTGGGTATTTTCTATATGCCAGGCACTGGACAAAGGAATTTGCAGACATTACCTCATGTATTCCTCACAACAACAGATATCAGGGTGATACTATTATGCCCAATTTAAAATAAATGTTCAAAGATCTTCGACAAATTAATCTCAGATCAGCACCAATAGGACAAATCAGGATTTGAAGCCAGGCCTATTTTAACTCCAGCAGAAAGTACTTCTGCACTGCCCTCACTGCTCCTCTAAGACCTAAAATGGGGGAGGAACCAGAGATTGACATTTTGCTCAAGGTTTCTAAGATGTAGGATCAGGACTGGGACCCAGGTTTCTAATCCCAAACTCCAGTTTTCCCCCAAGGAACTGACTGACCAAAATGGAAATTATAATAAAACCCTAGGTCTTTCCAGGTGGCTGCTACATAAAGAACAACCCCAAGGGAAACAAAGTTGCTTTCTTTGTTATGTGCTAAAGGTCAGCCCTGTTTAACAGTTGATATGGAGAAATGCTAACACTGATTGCTCAGCCTATCTGAATCAGCTCATTAAATCATTGGAAAGTGAGTAAAAAATTCTTCTTCGTTCCTTTTAGTAAATGGCCCCATGCTCTTAATAACCACTATGAACTAACCTCTTCTGTTAGTGGCAAAGCAAGGTCCAGAACTCTGTATATTTTCCACTATGCCACGTCACTTCCCTTCCTCAAACAGTACTTTAAAAGATGGGATACAAATGGTATAACTCAGCAGTAACTATCAGCAATAACTTTCAAAATTACGGATGTATAAACCTTTGACCTAGCGATTCTACTTCTAAAAATTTATATTACAGACAGAATCATTCACATTTGAAATGTTTATTCCAGGATATCCATTACAGCGTTGCTTGTAACAGCAGAGGATTGGAAACAACCTAAACATCAGTAGAGTATATCCCTACATTGAAATACTATGCAGCCATAGAGAGGAATAAGGAAAATAATAAAGAAACAATATAGCACAACAACACGGCAAACATTTGTATAGTGGTTGCAGTAGGCAGATTTCTAAAATGGAGTCCATGATTCCTGCCCAAACCCTTGTGTAATCACCTTCCCTTGAGTGTGGGTAGAAATCTATAACTTGCTTCTAACCTACAGAATATGGCAAAGGTGGATGGGATATTGCTCCTGTGATATGTTACCTTACATGGCAAACGTAATAAAGAGATTTTGCAAATGTACTTAAGGTCCCCAGTCGGTTCACTTTAAGTTAATCAAAAGGGAGATTACACTGAGTGGGCCGGACCTAATCTAGCCAGGTAAACCCTTTAAAAAAGGGGCTACCAAATTAAAAAGTAGGCAAAGGATTTCAATATGTATTTCTTCAAAAAAAGGTACAAATGGCCAATAAGATACTCAGTATCACTGGTCATTAGGGAAATGCAAATCAAAACCGCAATCAGATACCACATCACACCCACTAGGATGGTTATAATAATAACTTAAAATAACAGACAATAACAAATATTGACAAGGATGTGGAAAACTTGGAACCCTTGTCCATTGCTGATGGGGATGTAAAAAGTGTAACCTCTGTGGGAAAGTTTGGCCGTTCCTCAAAAGGTTTAACATTAAAAAAAACAAGGAAGGTTAGACATCGAATTATCATATAACCCAGCAATTCTACTTCTAGATTGAAAGTACATTGTCAAGCAAAAACTTATATGCAAGTGTTCTTCTTAGCAGCATTATTCGTAACAGTCAAGAAGCAGAAATAACACAAATGCCCATCAACTGACGAATGAATAAGCAAATTGTGGCTGTGCAGACATATACAGTGGAATGTTGTTCAGCTATAGAAAGGAATGAAGTGCTGATACATGCTGCGCCATATGCATGAACCTTGAAAACATTATGCTGAGTGAAAGAAATCAGTCATAAAGTGCTACATATTGTATGATTGCATTTATATGAAATGTCCAAAATAGGCAAATCCATAGAAACAGAAAGAAGATTAATGGTTACCAGGGGCTGGGGAGAGGAGGGAATGGAGGGTGACTGCTAATGGGGATGGGGTTTCTTGCAGAGTTGATGAAAATGTACTTGGTTTATATAGCGACAATGGTTGTACAACTTTAGGAATACGCTAAAAACCATGAATTGGATGCTTTTAAAGGGTGAATTTTATGGTATGTGAATTATCTCTCAATTAAAAAAAAAAAGAGGGCCTAGGCCTTCCCTGAGGTCAGAGACTCCAAGCAGCGGAGAGCCTCTCCCATTGCTGGCTTTGAAGAACCAAGCTCCGGTGGGTTCTATAGCTGCCAGCAGCTTGAGGAAGTTTGGAAGCTCATCCTTCCCTAATCAAGTGTCCAGGTGAGAATGCAGCCCAGCTGACACAGTGATTTCACCCTTGTGAGACTGGGCAGGGAACCCAGTTAAGCTGCGCCCAGACTTTTGACCTGTAGAAACTGGGATACTAAATTGGTGTTGTTTTAAGCCACTAAGTGCGTGGTAATTTGTTACATAGCAATAGAAAACTAAGAGGTTACAATATGGCTGACATTTTCTAAGGGGTATGCATAGTTTAACTCATTGAATCTTCACAACGCCCCTAATTAGCTAGGTACCGTCCTCAAATTGTTCTCATTTATCTAATGAAGAAGGTCAGTATGTGTTAAGAAAAACAACAACAAGGTGCAGAACAGGATGAATAGTATGTTACCATTTGTACAAAAAAGGGGAAATATAGTTAAGTCTATGCATCTATTTGCATAAAACTTTCATGGAAGGCTACACGAATAACTAGCAGTACTGATTGCCTGTAGGAAGAGGAACAGAGACTGGAAGACAGAGCTGGGAGAGAAACTTTTCACTATATATCCTTTTATAGTTTAAATCATGTGAATGTATCACTTACTCAGAAAACTACGTTTTAAAAAGCAAAGGGAAGAAGATACAGAAAAGCATGCTGAAAAGCTGTCATTGCCATTACTCAGTACCTCATGCAAGAGTGATATCTTAATAATCATCCAGAAGGTCAATACAGAGATTTTGAAAGGATCCCTATTTTTAAATATAGAGGAATTACAGCTTTCCAGTAGTTAAGAGCTATGGCTGTTAAACCAGAAGGTTGGCAGTTCGAATCCACCAGTCGTCCCCTGGAAACCCTATGGGGCAGTTCTACGCTGTCCTATAGGGTCGCTATGAGTCGGAATATACTAAACGCAACGGGTTTGGTTTTTGGTTATGGTTGAATGTGGCGATATGTGCCATTGAAATATGGATACACCATTTGACAACTTCAGCCCCTCAAAGGCCCATGTGCTGCACACAACATGTTGAGACTTGTCAGCAATGAGGAGATTAGGCACGACTTGTTTTTCCAAAACCTATTGTCCCGTTACTGATTGGCTTGTTTACCTGAAGTCCATTCTGCCTTGCCCGAAACTTATTGTTACTCACCCAGAGCTCATTGTTCTGTTATTTACTTCACTACTTCCTCACTATTGCTGTACTGACCATAAATAAACTCCTGGGACTGAAGCCTGGGTCATCTCCTCGGAGTGACCCTCCTTGGCCCCACTTTTCTGTAAGAGATGTGCAGTTGGCTACCGTCGCCGCTTCAGTTGAAGTTTAAGGATTCACACATAGTAAAACCAAAAGCATGATTAGTTCATAAATCGAACAGTGCTTTTTAAGTGCACAAAGTAACTAGTAAGATTTGATAGTAACAACAATTCTTAACATTTACATAGCAATTTCATGTTTGTGTGTCTTTTTCAGGTAAAAGTTAAGATCACACAAACTTTGAGTCTTCAAGGTCACGCAGCTAGGAGACTTAGAGACTTCCTTCCTTGTTTCCTTTCCTCCCTTCCATTTATTTATTTAAATACCATTTTTATTGTGGTTAAGGTGAAAGTTTACACAGCAAATTAGGTTTCCACTTAACGATTTCTACACAAATTATTCAGTGATATTGGTTACATTTTTTACAATGTGTCATCATTCTTATTTACTCCCTTCTGGTTGTATCATTTCCAGTACTCTAGTTTCCCTGCCCCCCTCACCTTCTCATCTTTGCTTTAGAGTAATTTTGGACCGTTTGGTCTCATATAGATGATATTTAAAGCAGCTCATTACTCATGGGTATATTCTTTATTTTATGAGCCAATCTGTTATTTAGCTAAAAGGTGACCTCAAGGGATAATTTTGGTTTAAGGTTTAAAGAATACCTCAGGGCGATAGTCTCAGGGAGTCCTCTAGTCTCAACTAGTCCAGTAGTCTAGACTTTTTAAGAATGTGAGTTCAGAAGGCAGGAAGGAATAGGAAAACTGGAGGAATGGAAACTGGGAACTTGGGGTGGAGAAGGAGAGAATGTTGACACATTGTGGGGTTGGTGACCAATGTCACAAACAATTTGTGTATTAACTGTTTAAAAGAGAAACTAATTTGCTCTGTAAACTTTCACCTAAAGCCTAATAAAAAAAGAAAAAGAATTTGAGTTCTGTTTCACATTCTTCTCCCAGTTTATCAGGATCCATGTATTGTCCTGATCAGAATGGTCGGTGTGGGTAGCCGGGCACCATCTAGTTCTGGTCTCTGGGTAGATGAGGCTTTGTGTAGACTGTTAGTCATGTAGACTACTTTCTTTTCTGAGTCATTGGTTTCCTTCTTTCTCTTTTGTTCTGGACAAGTAGAGACCAATGGTTGTGTCTTAGATGGCTGCTTACAACTTTTTAAGACCTCAGACACTACTCATCACATTTGGATGTAAAACATACACTTTATGAACTATATTATGGACCTAAGCCTTCAAACCCATAAAACCAATCTCACAAGGTGTTCCATTATGTCTAAGAAGTATCAGTAACTGTGTCCCCACATTTATATGTAATAAATGTGGTTTATATATATACGTGTGTGTATGTATGTATATACATGCATGCACACACATACCTGTATGTACATATGCATACAGATCTGTGTACACATATGTACCCACATATTTATACCTGTATACATGTATGCCTATATACATATTTGTGTAACCACACATATATTTTTTGCTTGTTGGTGGTGGTGCAAAATTATACTTGTCATATCCTTTACCAAAACATCCTTTTCTCTTGTGCATTTCTTAGTGACATAATTTACCTTGGTCAAACTGTGTGCATTTCACCCACGTTAGATGCTACCTTCCCCATCACCAAAACTAACAAGTGTCTACTATCTTGAGAGTGCTTCCCCTTCTCCCCCAGCCCATCCCTGGTAACCACCAATGAGCACTGATCTTTGTATATATATCTGTTCTTGTCTTCTTATAAAAGTGCAATCATAGAATATTTGTCATTTTGTGATTGACTTATTTTACTCAGCATAATGTCCTCCAGATTCATCCACATTATGTTTCAAGGACTCATTATTCTTTATGGCTGCATAGTATTCCATTGTATGTATGTAGCATATTTTGTTTTTCCATTTATCCATTGATGGGTACTTACATTGTTTCTACCTTTTTGCTATTGTGAATAATGCTGCAATGAACATAGGTGTGCCTATGTCTGTCTGTGTCTCTTTTATTACATCACTAGGGTATCTACCTACTAGTAGGATTGCTGGATCATAAGGTATTTCTATTTCTAGCTTTTTGATGAAGCACCATGCTGTCTTCCATAGTGGTTGTACCATTTTACAATCCCATCAACAGTGGATAAGGGTGGGAGGCTTCTTTTTGACATTTCCATTGAAAGGCAGCAGTAGGGAAAGAAAATAAAGATCAATCAACAAAACAATCACTAGTAGATCTAATTCATAGTATTTTAAGGATCTTAGAGATTAATTAGCCCAATCCATTCATTTTATGAATGTAGACAGTGTCACAAGGCTACAACTCCACTACCTATTCAGATGCATCAAAAAAATGGAAAACTGTCATTCCTCTGATTAACAATATGCTTGAGGTAAAACAATACTTCTACTCCCACTTCTTTCCCCAAAGAACGTGTCCTGCTAGTCACTGAGCAAATATTTCTTGGGTATATCCTAGAGAGGTATATCCTGGGTGGCGCAAATGGCTAAGTGCTTGGTTACTAACTGAAAGGTTGGCAGTTCGAATCCACTTGGAGGTGCCTCGGAAGAAAGGCCTAGCTATCTACTTCTGAAAGATCTCAACGTTGAAAACCCTATGAAGTACTGTTCTACCCTGAAACACATGGGTTGTGTCTTAGTCATCTAGTGCTGCTATAATAGAAATACCAAAAGTGGATGGTTTCAACGAAGAGAAGTTTATTTCCTCACAGTCAAAGTAGGCTAAAAGTCCAAATTCAGGGTGTCAGCTCCAGGGGAAGTCTTTCTCTCTCTGTTGGCCTTCTCATCAGTGTTCCCTGGACCAGGAGCTTCTCAGAGCAGGGACCCCGGTCCAAAGGACGCGCTCTGCTCCCTGCACTGCTTTCTTGATGGTATGAGGTCCCCCTGTCTCTCTGCTCACTTCTGTCTTTTATATCTCAAGAGATTGCCTCAGGACACAATCCAGTCTTGTAGATCAGGTCCTGCCTTACTAACACAACTGCCACCCATCCTCCCTCATTGACATCATAGAGGCAGGTTTACAACATACAGGAAAATCACACAGTACCAGGAATCCTGGCCTAGCCAAACAGATGCACACATTTTTGGGGGGACATAATTCAAACCATGACAGGTTGCCACAAACTAACTTGATGTCAACTGGTTAGTTTGTTTTAGTAGTTTGGCAAGAAACTGGGTTGAAGTTGATTCATGATTGGTATCTAGAAGGAACCCTAGTGGTGCAATGTTTAAGTGCTTGGCTGCTAACTGAAAGGTTGACAGTTTGAACCCACCAGCAGTTCCACAGGAGAAATGACCTGCTCCCATAAGGATTTGAGCCTAGGGAACCCTATGGGGCAGTTCTACTCTGACCTGTAGGGTTGTTATGAGTCGCAATCAACTCGGCAGTACACAACAACGACATCTGGAAGGAAAGACTTCCACACAACGAGCAGGAACAAAAGGAATCCTCAACTCAAAATAAGATCATAGCTAGGTATGAGCAAGTATGCAAGTGAGCCTTCAGCTACACAGCTGACTCCCATAACCACAAACCTCAAATAAACCCTGTTACTAAGTTTCAAACTTTTGTGTCATTTCTGGGTCAAACTCTTTCTAAGACTTCTGCTACCTGCAGTAGCATGGGTCAATCTCATAGACAATTTAAATGCAAGAAGTCAGACATTAAAGAGTATACTGTATGATTCCATTTAAATGAAGTTCAATGACAGACAAAAATAATCTATGGCGATGAAAGTTAGAATGGTGGTTCTTTTTGGAAGGTATTGACTCGGGGCACAAAATTAATTTTTGGGGATGATGGAAACGTTCTCTAACTTGATCTTGGTGATACTTATGTGAGTATATACATGTGTAAATATTTATCAAACTGTGCATTTAAGATTTGTGCATTGGACTGTATGATGTTATCCTTCAATTAAACAAGCTAAACTCTTCTGCAGGTTCTCATTATTCAAGAGATCTAACGATGAGAATTCTTCACCTGGTCCACAGAGCCCTGCTGATGCTGACTCCTGCCTGCCTCTCTCTATCCTCTTCCCTTTACTCCTCCTGGGTGCATCCTCAGTCTGGCCCACTTGCCAAGCCCCCTGACCACATGGTCAACCTCAGCACATGCTGCTTCCCCGGTGCTGTGTGCTCGTCCTCCCCATGCCCCTGCCTTCCCTGGCTAGCTCCTGCACTTCCTTTGCCTTAAGCTCCACTTCCTCTGGGAAGCTGCCTTCATCATCCACACTCCCGTTCTAGGTCAGATTCCTTGTTCCGAGCTGTCATAGAACATTGTTCCTTTGACTCAGACCGTCTACCTCCCACTTCCCTTGATATGGAATTACTCCTTCATTTGTGAGATTTTTTAACTACATCTGTCTCTCCCACTAGACCCTCTGCTCCACTCCACAGGTGGAAGGGCAATCTCTGGGTTTGCTCACCACCGTATGCCCAGGGCCTAGCACAGTGTCTGGCACACAGTTGGTGTTTACTAAATGTTTTGACTACTGAGGACAATAGAGTGGCTATCTGGTATTCTTCGGTAGCAAAAATCACCGATACTTCACGCAACCTGATTTGGGTCACTCTGTTAAGTGGTTAGGGCCCTGGTGGTGCAACAGTGAAGCATTTGGCTGCTAACCAAAGATTGGTGGCTCAAGCCCACCCAGCAGCTCTGTATGAGAAAGAACCGGTGATCTGCTCCCATAAAGATTACAGCCTAGAAAACTCTATGGGGCAGTTCTACTCTGTTGCTTGGGGTCACTATGAGTTGAAATCGACTCGATGGCACCTAACAACAATGACAAATTACATGTTTACTGGTATATCTCAGTTTAAGCAAACTGGATCCATTATTTGGAAATCTCTCCTTCCTTTCCTTTAATTAAAACTTCATTCTCAAAAAAGTTATTGATATAGGTTCACAAATAATAATCACCACAATACTGTAGCTTAAACACCAGAAAATTTAACAAGATCAGTGACTGTAAAAACACCGGCATCAACGAAAATAACAGCTCATGCTTGTAGCCGTGCAGATGAAACCATGTGATTCGAAGCATCATTGTAATTGGGTAATAATGACAACTCTGACCAGAGCACATTAGAAGGTTCAAAAAGTTAATTAGCATAGAGTTTAGCTGAGCTTACGAAAAACGTTTTTGTTGTTATAAGTAACTACAGGCAGTCCCCAGGTTATGAATGAGATCTGTTCTTGAACGCGTGCCGTTAGATTAATTACTTCTGTATGTGGCCTTTCTGGAAACCCTGGTGGCATAGCAGTTAAGTGCTATGGCTCCTAACAAAAAGCTAGGCAGTTTGAATCCACCAGACGCTCCTTGGAAACTCTACAGGGCAGTTCACACTCTGTCCTATAGGGTCGCTATGAGTTGGAATTGACTCGATGGCAATGGGTTTGTTTGGTTATTTTTGGCAGCCTTTCTGGCTATGGTCTTGTAACTCCCACCTAAGTGATTGGGCAGGACTGTGTGAAAGGGTAATTGTGGCCCACCAAACAGATTGTCAGTTTTGCCTTAAAAGACAGCCAATTCCAGAGCAGAGAGGAGGAGCCCACCACCACCAAGGAAGGAGACACAAGCAGGAGACAGCACAGTGGGCTTCCCAGCCCACAGAGAGAGAAAGCTGAGTGCCTTTGGGCAGAGGCTGAGGACCAGGAAAAGGCATGTGTGTGAGCACAGCTGGGGAGAGACTGTCCTGATGAAAAAACTGTATCCTGAGTATTCCTGAGCCTGAATTGTAACTTTACTTCTCTTATAATAAACCCCAGTCATAACTGTCTTAGTCATCTAGTGCTGCTATAACAGAAATACCACAAGTGGATGGCTTTAACAAAGAGAAATTTATTTTCTCCGTCTAGTAGGCTACAAGTCCAAACTCAGGGCATCAGCTTCAGGGGAAGGCTTTCTGTCTCTGTCAGCTCTGGAGGAAGGTCCTTGTCATCAATCTTCCCCAGTTAAGAAGCTTCTCAGCACAGGGACCCCAGATCCAAAGGACACAGTCTGCTCCTGGCACTGCTTTCTTTTTTTTTTTTTTTTTTTTTTTTGGTATGAGGTTCCCAACTCTCTGCTCGCTTCCCTTTCATGTCTTGTAAGATAAAAAGTGATGCAGGCTACACCCCAGGGAAACTCTCTTTACATTGGATCAGGGATGTGACCTGAGTAAGGGTGTTACATCCCACCCTAATCCTCTTTAACATAATCTAATCTTGCCTCATTAACCACAGGCAGAGATTAGGGTT
This sequence comes from Dugong dugon, assembly GCA_030035585.1. Taxonomy (NCBI): domain Eukaryota; kingdom Metazoa; phylum Chordata; class Mammalia; order Sirenia; family Dugongidae; genus Dugong; species Dugong dugon. Next base: position 10,369,199 of record CM057481.1, on the reverse strand, counting down.
TACAACATGTAGGAAAATTATATCAATCACAAAATGGAGGACAACCATGCAATACTGGGAATCACGACCTAGCCAAGTTGACAGATATTTCTGGAGGACACAATTCAATCCATGATAGTGAGTATGGTCTTTGAGTCCTATGTGTCCATTACAATGAATTATCGAACCCAGCAGAGAAGTGGAGAGTGCTGTGGAAGGGACGGTTGGTGTCAAGAGTTGGTAAAGATAGCGGAGAGAGGAGGCATGTCTGACCTCCATCTCATAGGAATCAGCCTTGGGCTATTGATCTTGGTTCTCCTTTTCCCTTGTGAAGTTAAAGAAGGTCAGACACTGCCTCCACGCCCTTCTTTACAGTGTGTCTTTCAGAATTTATAGGTAAGTCAGAACAGGTGCATACACTTCTTGTTTAGCCTTACTTTAGTGCAACAGGAAACCCTGGTGGCGTAGTGTTAAGAGCTATGGCTGCTAACCAAGAAAGGTCGGCAGTTCAAATCCACCAGGCGCTCCTTGGAAACCCTATGGGGCAGTTCTGTTCTGTCCTATAGGGTCACTATGAGTTGGAATTGACAACACAGGGTCAGGAGGGCAAATTTATATAACATTAAAGGGCAAGTAGGACTTGTCCCTAAGTCAGATATTGGTAACCCGGGGATTGCCTGTACAGGGATATTTTTATAAAAAATAATGAATTTCTGATAAAACACTGCACAAAAAATTTATAGACATTTTGGTGTCGCACGCTCTGACAGTGTCAGCCAGTGCAGTCTGTACCCCCCACACCCCCTTAGTGATGACACTGCATCTTACTAATCAATCTGGAAGCCTGTGAATAAATTGAGAGAAAAGGAGTAATGATACAGAAAGTACATTTGATTAATGCCTTAAAAAAAACCATTGCCGTTGAATCCATTCCAACTCACAGCGACCCTGTGAGACAGAGCAGAACTGCCCCATAGGGTTTCCAAGGCTGTAATTCTTTACAGAAGCAGACTGCCGCATCTTCCTCCCATGGAGCGGGTGGAGGGTTTGAACCGTGACCTTTTGGTTAGCAGCCGAGAACTTCAACCAGTGTGCCACAAGGACTCCTCTATTAATGCCTTACAGTTTACCAAATGCTTAATTCATTCTCTCAAAAATATTTATTGGAACCCTACCTGCTACCAGGCACCAGGCTGGGCTCCTGGGGATACAGATGTAAACAAAGCAGATCCTGCCCTGACCCTGTTTTATAGTCTGTTATTTCCGTACCCCTGATCTCATTTAATCTTCACAGCAGCTGCAAGAATAACATTGCCACATTGGCACTTTTGGTTAACTGCCTTGCTCAAGGAAACACCATCAATAAGTAGTGAAGCCAAAACTCAAATCTGCATCTTCTAACGCCAATTCCAGACTCCTACAACTATACAATGAATAAGGAAGACCAAAGAAGAATTGATGCATTTAAATTATGCTGTTGGTGAAGAATACTGAATATACTATGGACTACATAGTAAATGCTATAAAATACTGACTTCAAAAGAACATCAGCAAATGTCTACCAATGGGTGAATGGATAAATAAATTGTGGTATATCCATACAAAGGAATATTATTTGGCCATAAAAAGGAATGAAGTACTGATACATGCTACAACATGGATGAACCTTGAAAACATTATACTAAACAAAAGCAGCCGATCATAAAAGACCACATATTGTATTATTCCATTTATATGAAATGTCCAGAATAGGTAAGTCAATAGAGACAGAAAGTAAATTGGTAGTTGCCTAGGGTTGGGGAGAAGGGGTGTTGAGGGGAGATAGCTAAAGGGTACAGAGTTTCTTTTGGGGATGATAAAAATATTCTAAAATTGATAGTGGTGATGGTAGCACAATTCTGAATATGCTAAAATCCATGGAATTGTATACTTTAAATGGGTAAATTATATGACATTTGAATTATATCTCAATAAAACTGTTTTTAATAAAGAAAACTGACATAATGTTCCACTAATAACTTCAAGGTGTTAAAAAGCAAAGATGTCACTTTAAGGACTAAGATGAGCCTGACCTAAGCCATGGTGTTTTCAATCACCTCATATGCATGAAAAACCTGGAAAATGAATATGGAAGACTGAAGAAGAACTGATGCCTTAGAATTATGGTGTTGGTGAAGAATATTGAATATACCACGGACAGCCAGAAGACTGAACAAATCTGTGTTGGAAGTAGTACAACCAGAATGCTCCTTAGAAGTAAGGATGGTGAGACTTCATCTCACATACTTTGGACATGCTGTCAGGAGGGACCAGTTCCTGGAGGATATCATGCTTGGTTAAGCAGGGCATCAGCAAAAAAGAGGAGGACCCTCAACAAGATAGATTGACACAGTGGCTGCAATAATGGGCTCAAACATAACAACAATTGTGAGGATGGAGCAAGACCGGGCAGTGTTTCGTTCTGTTGTACATAGGGTCGCTATGAGTTGGAACCGACATGACGGCACTTAACAACAACAATAACTTGGGGAAATATTTTTTCAGGTTTTTGATGCAGAAAGTGATTTGACCTAGAACCGGTATATAAGTTTGTGTTGATAGTGTAGAGACAAATAATTGTCTATGTTTTCCTCAAAAAAAAAAAAACCTAGAAAGAAGAAGAGAAAACAATACTAGAATCTACCAATACAGCAACAACATAAGGTAATTATTCCAGACGAGATGGAGCCTAGATCGATTCAGGCAGCAACAATGGCATCTACACCCAGTAACTGTTCAGATCCAACCATTACAATATGTGAATATGTGAGTAACAAAAGTGTTAGCTGCGTCTTTCCTTGTTTTTATTTTTTAAGGACTTTTATTAAAATTAATCACTATTAGCCCCTTTTAAAAAAGAACACTAAACATAGGCCCAATGACGTGACAATGAGCAATATTGTAGATTCTTTTCCAAGAAAAATTTCGTTTCAATTATTTAAAATGAACAGTTATTCAAATGTTTCTCCCTTAATAGTCCCATGCAAAAAACCCCATATTTTTCCCAATTATTTTTTCCACTTAATATGAAATATCCTTGGTTGAAAGAACTTTACAAAAAAAAGACAACTTTATACCAAAAATATGATCTAGAGTTTTAGTACCCCCCAGTGGCTCTGAAAAGTTAGGCAATTAATTATTGTAAGTTTTCTTCTAAGAAGTCTTTGGGGAACCAGCCAAGTTTAAACAGGGTAATTGGTAGATCTGTGGTTGTAATTTACATAGATTATAGAAACCTAACACCAGACATTTATCTAATTGAAAAAAATATGGTGTTGGGTTACTTATCTAGAGGAATTCTACTTGCGGTTTGTGCCATTTGGTGATTAATCCATTCTCTAGAGAATCTAAGTGAATTTCTCTGGGGACAAAGTCGGTGGTAATAATGCTCAAAAAATTAGTTTTGCAATATTTAGCAATAGCTCAAAAATATATTAAATATAAAATGCCTATCCTATGCATTCCTTCAATAAAAACTAGTACTAAAATAGTGTAACTTCATAATTCCATTAGAAGATGTTTATCCGTTTTGCTGTTTCTTTCTTTAATCTCAAACAACTCAATCTCCTAATCGATCTGCTATGGTAGGTTCTATCACCCTTTGCTGAGTTTCTGTTTCCTATAAATATAACAAGCAATGCAAGACATTTAAGGCTGCCCAATTTGTTTCAAGTGTTTCTTATACTAAGTAAGGATGAAGATAGAATTTCCACAACAAGCACGTCAGGCAGATCTTAGATTCTTGCAGACTTGCATACAAGATAATTTATCCCAAACATTTTTAGCTTCAAAAATTATTCAAGCAAAACTCCACTTTCCTGTTTCCTACCTAAGTGAATCATCTCATTTACTATGGACACGTCCTCAGGAGGGACTGGTTGCTGTTTGGTAAAGTGGCGGGCCAGTGAAGGTGAAGGAAATCCTTAATGATATAAACTGACACAATGGCCGCAGCAATGGACTCAAACATACCAATGATTATGAAGATGGTGCAGGACCAGGCAAGTTTATTTTTGCTGTACGTGGGGTTGACAGCAACTAACATTTCCTACCT